>OW119931.1:31788323-32316795 GCA_933210815.1 Meta bourneti | reverse complement strand
TAAACAAATTTTTTGTGCTAAAAGCGATTCAAGTACTACAACATTTGGGGGAGTTGAATTAACATCGCAATGGAGCACCACGACGGGTTATTGGCGACGGTCCGGGATCAATCCCGAAGGGAAAGATCCGAGGACAACACATTGCAATTTTGAACCACGGTTAGATGACGAGGTCAACACTTGAACTGGTACCCCACTCTCCAAACTTCCACACCACGCTAACACGAGGACATTTACGGCCGCGACTAATTTAATGTGCACCAGTTCCCACGTACACGGTCTTTGGTTGGATCAAGTTTCAAATTCGCAATCCTCCAGTTGCCAATTCGCAACGCTTCCATCCGCGCTACCACGGCGCACTGCAACATTTGGATTGGACCGATGATTTCTTTGAGAAATACGGAGAATTCCCTTCGGAATACGGCCAACATACACAAATTCCGGAGCTTTAAATGACAAATAGGCGAGCATAAATAATTCATTTCGACAACTTTCTTTTTTCAATTAAACGATAATGAAATCTATATAAATAAGAATGGAGTGTTTGTTTGTACATTGAATATTTTCGACTCATTTCAAGTTTCCTATCCGTTTTGGGTCCTTTTGATGCAAAATCCATCTCTTGCGCGTTTGGTATATGTTTGTTCATCTGTCGGTATGTGTGTACCCATATTATGTCTAAACGTTTGAATATATTTTCATGAAACTTTGCATACTGTAAGTACTTACATTCATTTAGTGAATGAACTTGATTGCGTAAGTCTGTCTGCCCGTTCTGTTTTATTCTGTAACTGTTTGTACAAGTATCACATAAAAAAATTTCAATATATTTTAATGCAATGTTCTATATAATGATACACCATATTTAAGCTTTTGGGGAATGGAGTATTTGCTTTTTTAGACCTCACGGGAAGAAATTGCTATTTACATTAGATTCCAAACGATATAATGTCCCATACGGACATTTGTAGCTGCTACCGTCGTATAAACTAATCCCTGAACTACGATCTTAAAAACATAAATAAATCAAAAACAATAATATATCGACACAAAACCGGTATTGAGATTTTTGGTAACGATAATTTGCGGCATTTACTGGTATTTTACAACCAGTTTTTAAATCCTAGTTTTCTTTCGCTGAACATAAGATAATTTCTTTGCTTTTTCTAGATCAAGCGAAATTTGTCGCTTTCAGTCCTTAGGTCAATACACTGGGGACAGAAATTAATTCATGGGAAGAAAATATTTTATACAATGCTAATTTGAAAAATTCGCTTTTGTAGATAGATACACAGAAATTATGTTTCACGCACAGTGAATATAGCTCGCTTGTAAGAGAAAACAAAGTATAATTTCGTAAAATTAATTTCACGGTAAAGGACAAAAACAGAGCACACGATGTTCGAATTTCCGGTTTCCCAAAAGCAGGAAACTGGTCAGAAAAAAAAGTTGATAACCGTTGTTAAGCCCATTTCTTACTGCAGAAGTAATTTGCATTTCCTAATTGGAGTATAAAAATGTTTCCCAAGTGAGAAACAAGGTAGGGAACAACGACTGGAGAACAAAATAAAAGCTATAAACACTGACGTCACAGACGAAGATGTTGTGTACGTAACGCTATTCGTTCATTTATCATTCTGAGTCCCGGTTCTACAAAGAATAAAAAGAGCATTGGGCATGTTTTATGGTACACAAAGCTGCAACGCGGTATAGGAGTAAAGCGCACGAAATTAGGCTCAGTCTACTGAATTCGAGATTGAACTCAGAAACACCTGGAGAGTACGTGGAAGGTAGAAAGGGAATTTTTAATTCCTTGCCCGAAAAGAAAATACAATTGAATGGAGAATCGAGGATTTGAACAGAAAAACAATAGACGTTGACTTTAGACAGACCTCGGTTCGCTCGGAAGTAATCCCTTAATATATCGTGCTTCTAGGTGAGCAAGAAAAATGTGCAATATACGAGGAAAGCGATAAAGCGAGGGCTAAGAAAATTTTATTTATTCCACAAGAGTACTTCATACACTCTATTAAACATTATTTATTTAAAATTATGTATAAGTAATATACAGTAAAATAATTTTGTATGAGAGCATTTTCTGTCAAGTTAAACATAAGTGGTGATAGTGTTTCTGCGGCAGAACGTGTTTCCTATACGTATTCCAAAAATGACGTCACTTCGCTTGTTTTTCGAATACGATTTCAGCACTTCGCCAATAAAAATTCCAAAGAATAAATTCCGAATTGAAATATGAGTTGATAGGAGAAAACGCCAATCAGATTAAACGTCAAACGTTGCCAAAACAACGATTCATTACATTTTAAGGTAACCCGAAATATATCATTTGTGAGCATTTGGGTAGCGGAAGTAAAATCCCTTTCCGTCTAATTTGTTTGCTCTGAAAATCTCTCTCATACATGGTAGATCATTTACGATTTTCTACCATCCTTTTGGGGTCTGGCCAATGAACCTCAATCCACTTAACCCTTCTGGTGCTTGTCTCGACGAAGGAAACTGAACTGATCTCGTTATCATAAAAAAAATTGGCAATATCGGGATCCCGAAATATCTAGTCATTAACAAAATTGGAAAGATCTAAATGGACGAGATATCTCATCAAAACCACCCTACGAAATTTCACATTGTGGCCCCGAGAAAGAAGTTAGATTACTGGTTTACAGGTAACCATTGAACTAAATCTAAGGAAAGGATTGGGATTTTCCTCTGCTGTTTGCAAACTTCTCCACCAATTCAAAGAACCTTCCAGTAATACATCGGGGAGAAGTAAATATGAGCGATACAGCCGTGAGCGAAAAATTGTGCAATATGAGGGTGACCGTGTTTCAACTGGATTTTAGTATTAAATCGTTGCAATTTGCTTGAGTCTCCCCTTTTGTTAGCTTTGGAAATTCTGGGCATTCTTGTCAGATCTCCAATCGATGGGTTCAGAGATGGACAGGCCCCAACCGGGGAATTCCCAAGACTGGTAGGGCTCTCAAGAGAAAACTAATGTGGCACAGACAAGGAGAGTTTATTCTGACCCCTAGAACTTGTTGCCTCTCTTGATATAGCGGCCATATGACTGAGTGAGGTCCAGTTCCCTGAATATTTGGCTACTTGTGTCTATATTAGTTATATTTAACTCTTATATTGGAAAGAACCCCACCAATAACATTATTGGGTCCCAATGGGATCGGGGTTCAGTGGGCTTACCCACTGCGCTTAGCAATCGCAAGGCTGCCGCAGTCAAAGCATTTATGAAATAGCAGCATCAGTAGCATGACTTTTTATAAATAAGTAGCAAAAAGTCTCCTCTTAAACCCTATTTAGTAGCAATTTTAGTTGATGATACAAAATGAATAAGCTAAAGCACAAAGTGTGCTAGTTTAGTATGAAACACGCGTTGAAGAAATTTAAGATTAAAAAACGAAACAATTTTCTTAATAAGGTTTTACAATCTAGCAATCGCACATTCCGATGTTTTTCTTTCATGGTTGCCACAGCTTGGCATCAAAACTTCGAAATTGGCGTCCCTTGCAAAATTTTCTTCCCAAAAGAAAAGAACGAAAAAAAATTCCGTCAGCTTTTGTTGAAGAAAAAAGGAGAAAAGGATTTTCGTTGGCATTTGATAAGTTTTCAAAAATCGCAAAAATTTTCGAAGTCCACAAAATTCTGAAATTAGTTTTCGAGACGATTTTACTTGCTTTTATATATCCCAGTCACCAAGGTTGGAGGCAACTCTAATCTACGAGTTGATGCGGGTACAGGTTGGATTCCTGTAATTTACCGTGGATGTATTTCTCTCTTCTGTGCAATAAAACTTTTATTGTGTGTATGTCTATTATATGACGTCCTGTCTTGTGTTTGACTTAGTTGGCGCAATATGGCCCTTGCGCTATTAAACAAGGGCCCATCCCAATGGGATAGGGGGGGGGGTATTTCAATTAACGTCACACTGGAGCAACACAACGGGCTATTGGTGACGGTCCGGGATCAATCCCAAAGGGAAAGATCCGAGGACAACACCACGTAATTTTGAACCACGGTCAGATGACGAGGCAACACCTGAGCTGGCACCCCACTCTCCAAACTTCCACACCACGCCAACGTGAGGACATTTGAGGCCACGACAGATTTAACGTGCACCAGCCCCCTTTGTACACGACGGTGTTTGGCTGGATTCGAACTCGCAACCCTTCGGTTGCAAGTCCGTTACTCTTCCAACCGGGCCACCGCGGCCCCCCAATGGGATAGGACCCTTGTAATGACGTCCGATAGGTCACAACCAAGTTAGGTCCATCATTTAAAAGCCTAGTTTTAAACTTAAAAAACGTTTGAAAAATATTTTTAATTCTCCCAATTTTTGAGTAGATAGAATTTTTGCACCAAATTTAGAAAATCTAATTGAGCTAGTTTCAAGCAATTCAAAACATTCAAGAATTTTTTTTTTTAAATTATAATGTTGTTTCTTATTTCCAAGGTTCAGGATAAGCCTAAACCAGGTCCATAAGACCATGTCGCTCTAAAAGAAAGGAACTTTGTCTTGGTTCAAGACAAGTTGGCCCACGGAAACACCGATGCAATCGATAAGGTTGGCAGGGGTTGCAAGGCTTGTGGAACAGGGACATCTGGAGAAGATCTTAACGCCATCTTCGAATCTTAAGTCCTTATGTGACCACTTCTGAGTCTCGCTAGAGATGTCTAGGAAACTCAACGCAATTTGCAATTTAGTGACACTCCGGGAAAGCTGACAGAATATCATGCATCTGCAGGAGGATCATGCCAAGTCTCTTTGGTTTATTATATGTATTGCTTTTCAAACACGTAAAAACCTAAAGAATCGTTAAAAACGAACGTTGCGATAAAATTGTTTGCATTTTTATTGGAAATTTAACTTCCATCTCAAATACAAAATTAATAACAATGAATAAAGGATCAATACAATACTCATTACCGGATGAATATGTCAATAAGCTTAAAGCTACCTCCAGGACATCCTGGTTCACCTGCCTGAGTTTCAGTCTGTTTCACTCATCAGTTTTCGAGTTTTTACGACAGTCGTTAACAAACGTTAACAAACACGCCCATAAATGTTTGTTTTAAAACCATAAATAAAAGTAATTTTCCAAAAACCTCCCAAAAGAGCCTGAGCGTCAGACAAAATTCTAATAAGGAGTATACACGATCAATGAATTGTACTTGCACATACCAAAACACAAAAACAAATCAGTTCGCAGCAAAACTCCAGGTGAGCATCAATTTTTCCCCACAAAAACACAAACGCTACAGCTCAGCGGTTAACGAATTGCGTGTTAATTTCCTGAGAACTTTGCGTGACTTGATCAACAGAACACGCCAGACGGCATCGAACGGGGAAAAAAAGAATTCTTGAGCAATAAACTTAATGACGAATGCTACTAAGAACGCGAAACCAGTTCTTTGTTCACCCAAAGAAAAAAGGAATTCAAGGTCTTTACAGCACGGCAAACGATAATTATAAAGTGACCGTCTTTTCGGAGGGGGGCAGCTTGATAAGAGGGAAATATGCAAATTGCAAGACTTGAGGATTCATTGAGAGCAATTTGACGGGCATGAATGAATCATAAATAGAATCCTGATAAATAGAGAATCATTAAGTAATTACTGTCGAAACAATGGTATCTTCTTTGGACCGAAATTAAGTACTGTTTACGTTCACCACCAGCTGAAATCTCTTCATTTGTTAGGATAGGTGAAGGAAAGTGATAAACGATTTGAGGATTCTTGAGAGTTTATCAAGTAGGAAAACGGTGGGGCAGATCGGGATGTATCATTTATTTCTGCCATCAATTGATGTAATCTTTCGGAAATTCTTGAAACTACCTTATTAGGCTCCATCAACTACCAGAAAGCAGGTAGTAGCCATTCCTGAAGCGTGTATGTGTTATTTAAGTATAGCGTTATGTCGGGACGTGTAGGATAGTTTTTCCATTTTATTCAAGTCAAAACCGGCGTAGTTAAAGGTGGTCGACTGGAGTCAAAGCCCCGGGCACCAATGTGCAAAGGAGCTATTGTTTGTAATTCCAGAAAGAGGAGTGCAATTCCCCTGTTGATTAATATATTGAAAATGTGTGTGTTTGCCATTCCCCAGATTTTCAGCAGTGGAAACCCTGATATAGAGCGGCTCCCACGAGTTGGCAGTCGAGTCACCTGGTTTAGAACGAGTTGAAAAGTTAAATTATGATGCTTTCCATAGCTGATGCTTTACGGCGTAAAAGATCATACACCGGCATATCTGTAACTTCTGCAAGTTTCGTCATCTTGAGTTGACTGTTGGTACCTAAAATGCTGCATGCTGTACAATTAGTCCGTCTCCCACGATTTGACAGTCGAGTAACATGGTTTTGAACGAGTCTGTTGGTTAAATTAGGGAGCTGGTGGAAACGTAAACGAATCCCTTCCACAATTGGGGTCTTTGGTGCGGATTCTGGTTCTAAGTTTATTGTTCGATGCCGAAAGCGATAGCACTGGTAACGAATTAGCTGAGTGAAACACCTAAGGCGATCGCCATCATGGTTTTGCTATGGTAGCCTTTCCTTAACGAGCTTTCACACCTATTCAGAAATGAACAAACCCAAGGTCGACTGCCTCCTCTCGGAAACCGCAAGATAATTTATGTATTTGTGTCTGTAAATGTACTTTTCTACCTCAATTCTCACCAAACCTTTCAACTGAATATTGTTAGATGCTACCTGGGAGGCCGATGGGCCTCCGAATGCTAGCGGAAGACCCTCCCACCATCCCTTGACCAGCTTTAAAATCTCGTTGGTATGCTGGGTGGTCTAAAATTGCGTAAAGGGACGACGTTTCAAAAATACTTATTTAAAATATTTGTGGTTTTTCTTGGGAAAAAAGAGTTTTATTTTAAGCACAATTTTGTGGAGCCGAAGTATTTTCCAACGCGAGCGAAGTGAATGCTTCCTAGCACTCTATATTTAGAATGCAACGTTTAACAATCGATCCTTCTGTTCATTAGCCCCTATTATTAGTAATCAGAAAATAGAGGAAAGAAAGTAATAAATGTATGTTCTTTACAAATGTATAGATAACACGAAGCAAGGCAAGAAACGCCTTTTATTACTTCCTTCCTGGAGAAACAAGTGCCATTAGCAAAGTTCGGCCTTTTGCTAGCTTTTATGCTCAGTCAATAAAAATTTTTTACAAAAATCAATATTCTTAACAATAATAAATTACAAATTAGTATGATACTAATTAGTATATTTAATCCAATTATAAAAGAAAAAATAACGATAATTTTAAATACGTAAATTTTGTTTTGAACAGAGGAACGCCATCATCATCATTTGTCCCAAGTTCCAAAGTCTAGTTTCGCCTCTGAGTGAAAGACGGTCACTTACAAAGAATTTCTACGTATGTTGTGTTATATTGCATTTTATTACGTTCTAATCTTGTCCTAATAACCCTTCTTTAGCACATAAAATGATCGGCAAATTTAGTTTTGGTGATGTATGGATTTAGTTATCATTCTGTTGGAAAACAGAAATCTTCAAAGTTCATACTGAACCAATTACTACTCTGCCCTCCCAGTAATTTTTAAAATTTTCATATTTTTTTATCATACTTCTACGCGATGTTTGCTCTATTACTTTTAAACTTACTGTTGATATAATTTTAAAAAATACTTTGCAATCTATTTAATGGGATTGCATTTTCCTCACATGAAGGGGCATACCATAGACCGCTTTCTTGTTTGCAATGTGAGAGGGCATAAGAACATCCTTTCATCCATGTAACTTCCCTGCCGAAACTCGAAGTGCTTTAGAAGTAAAACTAATCTTTAGGTAGATATTTTAATTAATGCCGCACTGGAGCAATTATGTCAACGGGCTATTGGCGACGGTCCGGGATCAAACCCGAAGGGAAAGATCCGATGGCAATACCACGTAATTTTGAACCACGGTCAGATGACGAAGTCACACCTGAGCTGGCACCCCACTCTCCAAACTTCCACACCACACCAACATGAAGACATTTGAGGCCACGACAGATTTAACGTGCACCCCCCCCTCTGTACACGACGGTCTTTGGTTGGATTCGAACTAGCAACCCTCCGGTTGCTAATCCGTTACTCTTCCAACCGGGCTACCGCGACCCACTAATCTTTAGGATTCCTTAAAATATGTTCCCTACTTCAATGAGACACGTTTTATATACAGTGTGCCACTTACACCACGAAAATACCTACCCTACCTCACCTAAATATTTTAAGATAAAAAAGGAAAAAAATTGCAAGATTTTCTTCTTTATAACAAATTAATAGCAAGTAGCAAATTAATCACAAGTAGAATTTCACATTCTGAAAATTCATTTTCATTTGAAAAACAAAACAAATGAAAAAGGAGGAACCTACCTGCTTGAAACAGCTAATGCAATGTCTAAGTATACAAAAGGGAACGAAGTAGGCGTGAAATTTGAATATTTTTAGATTAAAAGGTACACATGAACAGGCTACATAAAAGCTTACGGATGAAATATGACAAATTCACGTTCTGAAAACAAAGTTTATGTACTAAAAGAAACCACTGCAGCGGTAAAAAAAACGTGTAAACCATAAAAGAAATTTCAAAATTAGAAAGCTTTTCTTTTGCACTCTTATTGTATCTTGTACTCATTAACTGGGTTTTTCGCGAAAGAATGCACGATTACAGGATTCCCACTCTTTTCAGGCAAGATTAGGGTCTTTTAAAGTCCTTTTCCAAGCTAGTTTTCCTTTTTTAAGGTTACATTCGACATAGATCGCAATAGAAGATCGTGCAAGTGAAGAAACTTCCATGAGTACTAGGTATGGGTTTCGGACCCAGTTTTAATCATAAATTTTTAGTTAAACTTAAATATGCTCTCAATTTTAGATTAACTCTTGACCTTGGACAAGTATCATTGATCTTTGTTTTTGAATGCAGGTATTTTTGTAAAACCTAAACCTTAAAATCTTTTGAGACTTTCGGCAAAGATTTAGGTTCTTTAAGAGCCATAAGAACTAAAATATGAAAAATTGGGCCTTTTAAAGCTTTTAAAGTTCGTGGGAACCTTAGATTAGAGCTTCACAAACAAACGTACATCCCTAACATGTGAAAATAATTTGAAGGTAATAGTGGAAATGTGTGTTCGGAACAAATTATTAGTATGCTAGTTGTTTCCTGAGAAAATACCAGTTTGAAATCCCTTCGGCACTTTATTCACGCCACAGTTGACTTCTCAAGTTCAAAAACGAGGACACATTTTGAAACATAGGAACAAGTGGAGAAGCGAAAGTGAGCGCTATAAAGGAATTCATTTTTTGAATTAATGTAGTTCAGGTTCCGAAAATCAAACAAAAATGAATGTTTTTAGTTCAGACCAAGGATGCGCAATATAAGCTGCTTTTATCCGGCCCGTGGTCTTAGATCTATAAACATTGGACTAGACAAGAGAAATTTACCTCAATTTTAATCGGTTTCAAAAATTTCGTGGGGTAAATTTTCAAGGAATGTCGGTAAAAGAAAAATGTTCTTTTGTAAGTTGAGGTAAGTAAAGGTTAAGTAAGGTTTTGTGAGTAAAGGTTAAGTTAAAGATAGAGGGGCAAATCTGTTATTTTATGACAACCGTGCTAACTGTTGTTTCTAATTTGCGATAGGTTATTATTAACTGTTAATATTAACAGTTGTGTCATCAGCAACTGACGTTAACAGTAAATAACTAATTTAACAGTTCATTACAATTAATTGACATTAATGGCTAATTTTAACAGTTGTTAATAGTTTAAATAAACCGTAGATTTAGGAATTACAACCTTTTATTTCACTCAAATATTCTTTATAAATTTCAATATTTCAATTTAAATTTTTATTCAATTTAGATTGTATCACTGCTATCTCGATATAATTAATCAGAAACTTTATATTTTAGATAACACTTGCAAACTATTATTTTGGAATAACTGTTATTTAAACTGCTATTGGAATTATGGGGCTGCTATTGGACTGCAATGGGAATAACAGCCCATTTCTAGTTAAAGATGAGTTGAATTTTAACTTAAGACAGACAGGACATTACATTGACTGAGAAAGCGGAGTTTCTATTCATAGGACTAGATTCCATTCAGTTGTTTATTTACTACTGTTATATATTTAAAACCTATCCTGTAAATGTGAATTATTTATGTCATTGGACATAAAATTTCAATACAAAGTTACATTCGGTTTGGTTTAATGTCATAAGGTCCCAGACACGAACAAACTACGTAGAGTTCCATTTGACGATCAAACTTTCAACCATAAACATCTTATATAAATTACCAACATGAAAGACAAAATGGAAGTCTTCCTCAATTATGATTATGACTTTCGAGAAGGAAATGAGCCATTACACGATATTATTTCATTGTTAATGGATATAACCTTTCGTGACTAATTTAGTACTCACACACATTACCGTTAATCGTTCCTTAATTTTAGTCTCATAATTATACTAAATAATTTTAATAACTGTTTTTGGAAAAAAGCAACACTTAATGGCTGGTTACGTTTTTATTGCGCATGGGTCATATTTGGCCAAGCTGCGCCAAACGTCAAGCAAATGTGCATTCACACAAGGAAAGTTTTACTGACACAACCAGGTCAAAAGTTGGTAAATTCTATTGGTCAAGATCAAAACTGGTTTGATGTCATGCAAGGAAGAATGCAGAACGGATATATGCGTGAGCCCCTCCGAGGGTTTAATCAATGTCTTTGCTGTTCATGGAGGGGAAAAGTTCCTAAGAAAAACTTCCTTATATTGAATATGATTCCGACTGAAGGAATCAGCAAATAAATTCTGCATAACTTTATGCTTACCAATTTGCAAAAATTATTTATAGTGAATAGTTAACCGATTACTCACCATTGATTATGCTAGATGTTTGTTTTCAAATCCTGATTTGAAATTGTAGGCGGCACAGCGATTCCAAGCTGGGTGCATTTCTTCTGTGGGCGTGTGTTTAAGTCCTTGCAAGTACATGTCTATTAATTGGACGTTGGCGCACATTGGCCGAATATGGATGGCCCTTGCGACATAAAACCCAACCAACCTGCTCTGAAGTTTTTGTATGCTTCAGACATATCGTGCTTTTTATGTATAAAATCTATTTTGATGAAAAGCTTAGGTTTTTTATTAGTTATTTGCAATATAGCTATTGTCCTGCTTGGGTCAGATTGCTTTAAAAACCCATAGGAGTAAGATAATGACTCTCCGGAGAGGTCTAACCTGCCCAGACTAGATACGACCTTCCGGATAGGTTTACTCGACCTGCAAACCAGATACGGCTCTAGGAATAGATTTATCCGGCCCGTAGACCAGATATGGCCCTCCAAAGGCAGAATGTGCCTGCGATTGTTACGTTATATTTATACTCCCTAGAGCAGTGGTGCGCAAACTATTTTCATTTCCGGCCCCCCAATTTTGTGTACTATTTTGCCGCGACTCCTAGATAGACAATAGACGTTTTTTTTAATCATCGACGTAGTTAAAGTTGAATTCTTTTGGGGATTTGCGCTGATGTTTGTGCCTTATTAGAAGTCTGAATGAAACACATAATTTTACGAAGCAGTGGTTTTACTTATGCATATGGGTATAAATATTTTTTAATGGAAAATACTTTAAAAAACTTACAACATAAAAATTCAATGTGAGGTAAGCGCTCATGATTGCTTCTATGCTCGGATCAGTATTGGAAATCCTCTGGATCCAATCGAGATCGATATTTCGTTTTAATGGCAACTAATTTTAAAAAGCCGGTTTCACATAAGTAGGTCGATGCAAACTGAATCAAAATATTAATTGCCTTTTTCTTCAAATCGGCATATTCGTTTCCAATCAATAACCAAAAATTTTGGCAAGTCAGACTTAAATTGAATGCCCAGTGTTTCAAGCGCAGCGCTTGAAACATCAATTAACTGTTCTTTTTCATTTAAAGATATATTGGATTTAAAAATATCAAACGAAAATGGATCACGTATCCAACCTAATTCATTATCTGGAAATTTTTCGAAAAGTTTTCTCCAAATTTTATCATATGACGGGAAATGGTGTTTTCAAATATCAAGAAATCTATATTCTTTTCTTTAGTAAATTTTGAAAAGCACAGGAACATGTCTGTGTTGTTTTTGTTCAATTCTCCTTGCCAAAGTATCAGCTTATTCTTAAAAGCTTCAATTTTACTTCTCTATGTTAAAATATGTTTGTATTCTCTCCCTATAGACTTAAATTCAAATCGTTAAGTTTTTCGAAAATGTCAACCATGTAACTGAGTTTTCCGAGCCAATCTTCATTAATGAATGAACTTGCCAATATATGTTTCTTTTCTACCAAAAAATGTAAGTTTCGTTTCTCAAATCGAAAATACGTCGCAGTATTTTGCCGCGTGAGAGCCATCTGACTTGGGTATGTAGTAATAATGTCTCATACACAGAACCCATCTCATTACAGAGTATTGACAAGAGACGACTGTTTAGGGCGCTGTTGCTTTTAATGTAATTAATTGCAATAACAACATCCTGTAATAACTTGTGCAATTCTTCATCAATGTCTTTTGCAACAAGAGCTTGTCTATGTATCATGCAATGGTTGAATACTGTATGGGGAGCAATTTTCTTTATTAACCCTCTTAGTCCTTTATTACTACCTGTTAATGCTGCAGCACCATCAGTGCAAACCGCGACACAGTGTGTCCAGGTAAGGTCAGTTGTTTCAAAATATCTATTAATAATTTCAAATATTTTCTCATTTGTTTTTCTTTCCAATTTTTTACAATATAAAAAAATCTTCTGATATGTCTTCTTCATAAACGTATCTCACATAAACAATTAATTGAGACAGTTTAGAAATGTCAGTAGTTTCGTCAAGTTGCAGAGCAAATACAGGAGAGTTTTGTAATCGATTTAACAGAACTGATTCTATATTACGTGATATGGCGGAAATTCGGCGAGAAACGGTATATCTTGATAATGGTATCGTTTTTAAATCGTTACCATATTTTTCTCCATGCATAATTGATGTCATTTTAATTGCTGAAGGAAGAATGAGTGATTCCCCAATTGTATGTGGTTTCAAAATTTTCCCTATTAAATATGAAACTTCTAAGGATGCCCCTAAAGCCTTCTCAGGAATTGTGTATTTTTTCAAAAATACATTTAATTTTTCATACTTTCAGCTCGTTTTCTAAAAAATGTTTCAGATTTATTTGCTAATTCTTTATGCTTGGTTTCCAAATGTCTTTTTAATTAGCAGGTTTCATACTTTCATTTGCTAATTTATCCCTGTAATTAACACACAACGGATATTCTTTCCCATTAACAACGCAATATATAAATCCATATTTAATAAATTCTTCTCGATATTTTCTCAATTTTTTTATTAGATAGCACATTTCGTTCGATATTTTTTTTTTATGTAGAAACAAAACAGTGCCATTGGATTCATTCACAGTTTTTCTAAGTTCATCGGATGTTGGTCCATCATTCTCATTTGTATTGTCATTCTTTTCATTTTCTGGACGTTGGGTACCAATTTTTAGCCATTTATCTATCACGAGGGTATTAAAACTAAAACTAAACAAAATTATAAATATACAATATTTTATTTCTTTGGTTTATTCAGTCACGTACGGCTACCACGTGGGAAGAAAATAAAGTCCGGGATTACTCTGTATAAATCATGTTTATTTGTAGCTTATTCAGACGAGAATTAAAGAAAAGAAAACTTAATTATAAGGGAAACATCTCTTTATACCAATTGCACATACTCGCTACTTAAAATAAAAAATACAACACTGAAGTAAAAATTTACACATGGTAAGCGAGGCAAGTAAATATCTCAACTGGTGTTGCCAGTCGAGCACACATCTATATTGTACCCAGAGGTTACAGTGAATCATAACATACAAATATTGGAGCTTACTTAAAAAATACAAAACAAGTACAAAATTAATTATAGTGATTTAATATAATTATGTTTAACATTACTTACTCCAAAGATGGGAAAATATATATTTAAAAATTACAATTAGAGTTTATTTTTCAAAATTCATCCTACTATGATCTTAAATTTTTACACGCACTTAAACTGCAAAAGCAGGCTTTCTTTAGTGCGCCGCAATCTGTAATCCAAAAAAAAAGAACTAACTGTTTCCTTACACGTTTTAAAATAGTAACCACCCTGGTAGCGTTTCCAAGGAAATATCAGAGTAGGATAATTGATTTTCGAAAAAATCAAAAACGAAAAAATAATACAAAATATTTTTTAAAAACAGTTTTTCTTTATAAACATTTCAATGATTTTTTAAATTAATTGTTTATTATTACCCTCCGAGCACCCTACTGAACTGTCCTATACTTAGAAAATATGTTATGTACATACCCGATTGCAAATTTTACTTAAAATTAGCAAAAGCAGTATATAAACGGAATTTACAGAATGCACTTGAATGAACGTAAAGCAGCAAAACCGAACTACTAAGGCACAGATGGAAAGAACTGCACGGTCCTATCTGTGATCACAGTATAAAGACTAAATAGCAGGGTTGCACACCTAGATTGAAAGAGCTGTAGTAAAGATGGTCACTGCTAAACGTCAGACCGACCCAAGTTTCATATGAATCACACCGGAGAGCAGGTAAAGGGCATCTCAAATTGACAATTATCTTTTATCACTATGTCTGTTCGCCTGCCGGTTACCGAAGTATAGGTATTATATACTAATACAGACAATTGTTTTCGTAAAAAAATATAGTTCTTTTTTTATAAATAATATTATCTCATTTCACAACTTTACTGGTACTGGTACATGTTGAAGAAAAGCCTTATATTTTTTATTGTCAAATAAATTTCTTTGAATTTGACGACCCACAAAAATTTTCAAGCGACCCCCAGAGGGGTCGCGACCCCCAGTTTGCGCACCACTGCCCTAGAGGATACTCATTCGTAAAAAATATTAATTATTTTTAAGTAACAAAGCAAATCGCATATTTGTCGTAAATAGCTACGTTGAAATTTGCGCAAAGCAGATTTTTATATCTGCAACTTGGTAGAAAAAGGGGCAGCGTTCATTTTGCAAGTTTTGGTAAAGGCTAATTTAGAAAATTTTCTTTCTTTAATTTTTAAGTGTACAAAAAATATTTTCCAATGTTTTTATTCTTTCATAATGTAACTTTCATTACACTGAAGGGATTTGTGGACCTGACTCGCGAAATGCGGACATTAGCCCTTTTTCTACCAACGTACAGACATATTCTTGTAAAACGTTTACATTTTAATTCCTGTAAATAGTTCATTAGGGCACCAGCGAACTATTTACATTCTTTGTCAGTACCTATTATGCTCTAAAGACGTCCATGGTTAAACCTCCGCAACGATGAAACTCTGCATTGGAAACCCTGTTAAACATATTTGTTTAAAATGTACAATCTGATCTCATTCCAATGCAATGTTTTCGAAGTATGGTCTTAAAAAAATATCAGAAGCAAAAATGGCGATTATATCTCAGCCATTTTGTTGTTTGTCAACAAAAGCATTCCACTCAGTGATTGTAGCTTTCTTGAAAAACACAATAGAATGCGGAAGAGGAAAAATGTGATAAACTGAAAAACTCACTGGAAAGGACTTGAAAGTGCTAGTCATGGGTGAACACGAAACTTGTTTCGAGGAAACACCCTTTTCCAAGAATACCTGAACTAGGGGTCGGATGTGAGATAAACTTGTATAACCGACCCCAATTGTTTAACATCAGCCGATATTTTACATTCCTGCCCTGCACCAAATGCTCCGAATTTTCAATCCAATAAGAACATTACAATTTTCTTTTTTAGAATGGAATGCTGTCAGGTCAGTATCACTTTTCAAACAAGAGATAGGGCCTTTTCAGGCTACATTTAACATAGATGGAAGTAGATTAACCCGCGAATGCACAGGTGAAGAAAGTTCCACGGGTGCCGTGGTAGGATTTTAGACCCAGTAAAGGATGCTTGTTTAGGTCAAGTGTCATTGATGATGGTTTTAGCGGGTGTAGTTATCACTGGCCTGGTGTAACCTGCTATCACTGCCCACTTTTAGTGCCTCAACTGCTATCTACTGGTATCTATAGTTGTGGCAGTTTTGCAGTACGCAGAGCCATGCATTTAGTTTTTCTCACAAGAATCCGACATATCAGTCTACTGATCAAGGTACTGGCTTCTGGATCGAAAGGTTCCTGGTTCGAATATGGGGTAAGGCATGGATGTTGGTCGGTCCTGAATGAACTCACTAAAAGGATTGTGTCTAGTAATGCTTGGTAAGAATGTGAGGTGTAACGAGAACCCACTCTGAAGTGCACCAGGGTAACGCAAAGTGGTTCTCGAATTCGAAATTGTAGTGTCATGATGGAAATGTTCAAATAATTGGCCAGGCACTAAAAACTGTAAATCCACATAAAACTTCAAATTCATTTTTTTGTTATGGCGGTATTGTAACCATAATGCGATGTATTTATTGTATGGATAGAATTTCCGAAAATTTCAGTAATCAAGAAGTTTACTCTTTATTAAATTGGATTTGTGATAAATATATAGTAAATCTATATAAATAAGAATGGAGTGTTTGTACATTGAACATTTTCGACCTATTTCAAGTTTTCTATCCGTTTTGGACCCTTCTGATGCAAAATCCGTCTCTTGCGCGTTTGGTATCTGTCTGTCTATGTATGTGTGCTCGTGCTACGTCCAAATGGTTGAATATATTTTCATGAAACTTTTGCATACGGTGAGTACTTACATTCATTTAGTGATTGAACTTGGTTGCGTTAGTCTGTCCGTCTTCCCGTTCTATGTCTGATTTTGTGTCTGGGCATAAGTATCACATAAAATTTATCGAACATATTTTAATGCAATGTTCTATATTTTATACATTGTATTTTAGTTTAGTGAATACGTTATTTTATATTCCTTTGCTTACGTATTTAGACACGTTTCATGCTAAAACATCTGAATAACTACTTAAATCAACCATAATTTGGTAGTTTTGGAGTAGCTGCAAGGTAATTGAATATTGCAATTACCTGGATTGTTTGACCAGTGCTGTTGAAAAATCAATTATTTTTCCCAAAACTATTTTTAAGGAATTTAAATTCTGATTATTTATTTTCAGCTTTATTTTTTCTTTACGAAACAAAAAAATTCTGAATATTTGGGACAGACGATAAAGAGAATAAAACATTATAAATAAAATACACAGAACAAGACCTTTTAAAACAGGACTGATAGCTAATATGGCAACCTTGGTATTTTTTTTAATCGTTTGCTTTTTTAAATTTGTGTCTGTTATAAAAAGAATCTATTTTGTAGTGGAAAACAGATAACATTCATTACTTTTCGCTCGAGGCTTCTTTAAAATCTGTTTTATGATGTATTTCTGGATTTTCAATTTGATGTTTTTCGTTCAATGACTGTTATTAAGGTAAGTGGTTTAATTAGTTTAAAAAACATTTTTAATCATTGTATCATAATTTTGGGAAACGCTTTTGTATTAAAATGAATTACACGGCATTTATATGCAAACTCAGAATTATTCTATGCATTCTGGGTAACATTGGTACACTAGAGACTTTTCTGTCTTACTAAAAATTTAAATTCTACAAAAATATGAAATGTTAAATATGACATTTATTTACATTTGTGAAATTGTGTATTTAACAATTGTGTACTTTTATTAGAGTGTGGTAGTTGTTACATGTGATAATAGGAACTGGCAATTTATTAACGAAAGCGGAAGTTAGTTAAACAATTCAACCCGATTAACGCCTGGTAATTCTAGTTATATATAAATCTGCTACGCGCGCGTTTTTAGATATTCCTTATTTTTAAATCTTGTTCAAAACACTGATTAAACACACGGACATTAAGTCATAAGTAATTGAAAACACCTCTGAAAAAAGCGAAGAAATAAAGCATATATACCCCTCTTCCCTACATCTCAATAAGAACGAGTTCATTTTTAATCTTTGTACCGGGTTCATATAAAAGTTCAAGGCTTTTAAAAGTGACAAGGGCGAGAATCGTAAAACAGCTTAGCACTTGAAGTCATTGACTAGGAATTTTGCAGCGGAGTGTATATTTTGAAGAAAAAGTATCCAGAAAATAGAAACGACCTTTTGGAAGCAACGGACCAGAAATTCTTCAGAGCGTATTATTATGCCGTAAAATGCATCTGCAAGGGATTTAGTTCCACCAATTCTTTTTTGAAGTTTCAGCGAAGCGTACGCTTTTACTCGTCAAAACGCAACGAGTAAGCTTTGAAGCATCCGTCAAAATAATAAAAAAAAGTAGCCATGAAAATAAAATTTTGTCGGAACCTTTATCGTAAGTCCCTTCCTTTCAGCGGCTAGATACTTGGACATTGGAGATAGCAATTATTTCTGTCTTGTGTCTTCCTGCTATCGTACAAGATGTTTTCATCGGAAGCTTCTCTCTTATACACGTACTTAAGTTTGAGTGAAGTGCTCAAGACAACAATTATGAACGTCTTCGAATGGTTATCAGTGTCCACGATATATGGAACAATGAAGTATAGAAATTATTTAGGATTTCTTTTTATTTTAACACCACGGTGAACCAAATCAGGGAAAATCCAAAAAATAACACACTCGTTTTACATACGAGGACTAAATGTGTCGTTTTCTAATTTTCTAGAATTGTGGTAATTGAGTTTAAGCAACGGAAATCGTTTTCAATAGTTGATTAAGTGACCATCAAGTGTTGTCATTGATATAATGCGGCTCCAACAGTCGACCTTGGGTCAGTCGATTTCTGAAAAGGTGTGAAAGTACGTTAGGAGAAAACAGGCAAAAGCATGAATGAATGGGTAGCGCCGTGGATGTTTTCACAACTCATTATTCTTGCTCGTTTCGGCACAGGCTAACAAACTTAGAACCAGAATCAACGCCAAAGACGCCAGTTGTGAAAGCGCTTTGTTACAAACAACATTTTGAGTGCAAGTTTTGTACTCAAGATTACAAAACTTGCAGAAGCAACAGGTAGATAGAATTAACATCGCACTGGAGCGGGCTACTGGCGACTGCAGAAGCAATATATACAGGTGAATGACCTTGAAAGCCATAAAGCATCAGCTATGGAGATCAACATAAACAGCATTCTACAGATATTAGACTTCTCATAAAGTCACTCCCAACTGCGATTAAAAATAACTCTTAAATTTAATTTTGGAAAAGAAAGTTGTAGCAAATAATATTTAAATCTTTCCTGTATGGTTTCAGACGGGTCGGGTTAAATAGATTGATTCAGTAAGGAGATGAGTAAACATCGCAGTTTCCATTACGGTCGACAAAGAGCATTCTACAAATTTAAAATACTCTCGATTTTAGAGCCTTCGTGGGTGACAGCAGATTGTTTTTCCAGGATGCCTATTTTTCAAGAAAAAGAAAAATTGAGGTCCTTTTTTAAGGATTTTTCAAAGGCTAATTTTTCATTTTTAAAGCTACACTTAAAGATCAATGTGGGTAAAATTCTAACATCAAATCTAGTTTTAAGAAAACTAGTTCCCGGAAAATCATGTTATAGCTCCTTCTAAACACCTTTATCTGGTCTTTTCAGTCCAACCACAACCGTCTTAGCATGTTGCTCAGCAATATAAATGCCTGCTACCAGAAGACTTTTTGCCCTCTCCAGCTACTCGTAATTTTGTCTTTTCTTAGACCCACTGAAACTAAATTCGACATTTCATCTTGGCCAAAGGGACGTCGTAGCCCGTTTGGAAGTAACGGATTAGCAACGGGAGGGTTACGAGTTCGAGACTCAGTCCAACCAAAGACCGTCGTGTACAAAGGGGCTGGTGCACGTAAATCTGTCGTAGTCTCAAATGTCCTCACGTTGGCGTAGTGTGGAAGTTTGGAGAGTGAGGTGCCAGCTCAGGTGTTCACTCGTCATCTGACCGTGGTTCAAAATTACGGGTGTTGCCTCGGTCCTTCCCTTTGGTAATGACCCCAGACTTTCGCCAATAGTTCGTTGTGCAACCATTATCTTGGTCAAATACCATTAATCTTAGTTTTTGAATACAAATAAATAAAATATGTAGTTTTAGTGAAGTATAAGGATAGCAAAAATGAGGATTAAATATAGGTTTAGAGCTGTAGAGCTAAAATAGGTTTAGAGCTGTTAAAACAAATTAAGAGATTTTAAGGGCCCATGAAAAAAATTCAGCTGAAAAATCAGGCCTTAGGCTTTTTAAGGCCAATGAGAACCCTGTCTTGCTCGACTGATCTTGGAATTTGATAGTGTATCAATTAGCATCAGTTAGCCCTTTCAGGGGCGGTGGGAGTGTTTGACGTCCCACCTCCATGAAATGATTAAGGCAAAATAAATGTTCCATGCATATTAATCATCTGAGTGTCGTGAGATTTCCTAGTAGTGTAGTTTTGCTTTTACCTCAAAACACATTTAACGACTAAATAATCACATCTTTCTGAAAAAGCATGGATTCTTTCAACCTTTAGAAAGATTCTATTGGTACTTTCCTTATAATAGAATCTTTGGAACGATTCTACTGCTCCTTTCCTCAGAATAAAATCCTTTGGAACGATTCTATTGGCCCATCCTGTAGAATAAATCCTTTGGAACAATTCTATTGGCCCATTCTGTGGAATAGAATCGGTTGGAAAAATTCTATTGCTCTCCTTTCCTTGAAATAGAATTCTTTGGAAATATTTAATTTCTCCTTTCCTTAATAGGAATCCTTTCGTAAGATTCTATTGCTCATTTCCTGAATAAGAATCCTTTGGAAAGATTTTATTGGTCAAGGTCAAAATTGATTAGAAGTCATGCAGGGAAGAAAGCATGTTGAAAGGTGGAATTAACTGTGAACCCGAGTCAAGTCTGCTAAAGTAGAAATATAAAATGAGGGAATATTTATGAGTATCTAGGAGTGCTCTAGATGGGAGGTGAGACCATAATGGGATCCATCCTCCCTAAACTTTTGTTATGTACAAAATACGTTCATATAAGACGATTGATCTTCATTCATAAATTCTTTTTATAAAGAACATTTTAGTATAGTGCCCTTCAATGAGTTAAAAAAAGGCGCAGATACTTTAATGAGTGCCATAATTTAGTAAAGAGATCAGAGACTGAGTTGTACTTCTTTTGACACGATTCTATGGTAAAATGGTTTAAAGATTGGTTGTCATATGGGACAAAGGCGCAATACCAATGTTTGTCCAGGGTTAGGTTAACAGACATCTGGTAGGTAGGTATTTTAATTAACGTCGCACTGGAGCAACACAACGGGCTATTTGCGACGGTCTGTGTCAATCCCCGAAGAGAAAGATCGAGGATAACACTACGTAATTTTGAACCTAGGTCAGATGACGAGTTCACACCTGAGCTGTCAAACTTCCACACCACGCCAACAAGAGAACATTTGAGGCCACGATAGATTTAACGTGCACCAGCCCCTTTGTACATGAGTCTTTGGTTGGATTTGAACTCGCAACCCTCCGGTTACTAGTCCGTTACTCTTCCAACCGGGCTACCGCGGCCCAACAGAGGACTGGTCCAGTCCGCAATTCACATGTTTTGCCCAGATTCCGCCGGGAATTAAAGGGCTGCCAAAGCATTTATGTAATAGTAGCATTAGTAGGAAAATTTTTTCAAATAGTAGAAAAAAGTCTCCTCTTAAACCCTATTTTAGTAACGCAATTTTAGTTGCTCAGATACAAAATCAATCGGCTAAAACACCACATTAGCTAATTAAGTATGAAACAGACGTTGAAGATCTCGCCAAGAAATTTAAGTTTCAAATTTAAAAACTAAATATTTTCTTAATAAGATTTTCATGAAAATCGAGCAAACACATTCCTATGTTTTCTTTCACGGTTGCCACGGTTTGGCGCCAAAACTTCGAAATTGGGGTCTTTTAGAAAATTTCACCTTAAAGAAAAGCGCTAAAAACATTTTTTGCCCATCCGCTATTTGTTAAAAAAAGTATACTAAATTTTCATTGACCCATGGTGAATTTTCAAAACAAGTTATCAAAATATTCGAAAAGTCGCCAAAATTTTGAAATTAGTAGCTTTTGAGACTATTTTGCTTAAAAGTTACCCCAAGTCGCCAAGTTTGAAATGTAGCAAAAGTGGCCTTTTGCTGCATTTGTGGTAGCCCTGGAATTATTTATTAATTGTCCGGATTTTTCAGCGAAATCGTCAATTCAATTGAAATGTATTTCTTGAATCAGTTTCCAGGAGTGTTGCGTATGCTGAAGATCCTGAGCGTTAGCTCTCTATCTCCAGTTGAGGTATCTTGAAGACTGAATTTTTTAGTTTACAGAACGTTTTGGTTGAGGGAACGTCCTCTTCTGGTATCCAATGTATTGGGCAGATGTGGTCACGTGACGAAACTACTTATCATATGAGCCAAGGAGAAGCAACAGTTGAGGAGTATGTGCTTAAGAATGCAAACGGAAAACATGGGCGAAGTTGCATTAAAAGTTAGGAATTGAGAGTTTAGAGTTTAAATTTAACGATTTATAAAATGGCTCGGCCGTTTGCGATTAATTCTTCGATGAAAGTCATATCTGAGGATTTGCTGTATCGCGGTATTATCAATTGCTTCTATATTGCAGAAGAATTTTAGGGCTCTATTAGTGAAGAATTTAATGAGTTCAGTCACACTCGGGTCTTTACGAATTCGAAGGTTCCTATAGAATTATGGGGCGTTTAAATACATTCTGAGTGTGGAATTTTAAAGAATTAAAAGTTTTTGGAATGCGGGTCTTTGCTGCATATCCCCAGACATGGCTGGCATAGCTGACTACTAGTTTAAGCATGGTTTTATGAAGCACTTTGTTTTCTATATAGTTTGGAATTTCTAGCGATTAAGGGGTATAGGATTGTTCTAACAGCTAGAAACTTTTGTTTAAAGGAGTTAATATGCAAATTCCACGTTAGTCGCAAGTCCATCGTGATACCAAGGTAGATACAATTAGGGGACCATGGAATGTTTCCAGAGTTGAAGGGGGAGGAATTTTCCTTTTCCTAGTAAAAAGTACTGCTTGACATTTGTCCACATTAATTTTAATTTTCCAGGCGGTAAGCTAGGACTCAAGTGCTTGGATATAGTTTGTCAGTGAGAATATATCATAATTACCGTGATTTTTTTGCTAGTATAGCCGTGTTGTCTTCAAATATGCAGAGCATAGTGCCCTGTGGGATATCGTTCACGTAGATATTGAATAATTTGGGTCCTAATATGGAGCCCTATGGTGTGCCTACCTAAATGGCACGTGTGGTAGTGCTTTATTTTCTCGAACGACAAAATGCCTATCGGTCAGATAGCAAAGTATAAGTTATATGAGTGAGGCAGGGAAGCCCAATGTTACGAGTTTATGGATTAATCCATTAATCCAAACCCTGTCGAAAACTTTGGCTATGCCTAGGATTGAATCAATTTGTGCACAATAATGTATTGGTCGTTAATAGCAGTTCGCGGAATTGAATACATTGAGTCATATTTTAGGTTATTTATTATTTCTCGTTTATAACAATGTTTATTTGCAATGCAAAATGTTCATTAATACCAAATCAATCGAGTTTTAGTTGTCCGGACTTTCCCTGAAAAGTCAGTAATTGTAATTGAGTATACCAGGAACTTTCATTGTTAGGTCTGGTAAACCTAGCCCATGGTAATATTTTCCTTCGTATGCTACTGCAACGAAGTTCATTGTTATTCCGAACAAAAGTTGAGTGCTTTATTCAACACAGAACTCTTGAAAATGCTAACTTTTTCCCTGTTTCTACGAATGAGGTCGAATTGTTTGTCATATTTCAACGGGATTGTTTGCTTGGTTTAATACGCTCAATAGAGTGCATTTTCGTCTTCGTAAGTGACGCGTTTGTGTTCTAGCTACACAAAAAAAATCCCAAGTTCCACAATTCAAAAGTTTGGCCTTCACCGTTAGGTTTATTTAATTGCTTTGTATGTTTATTGGATCCATTATTTTTTGTGTTGAAAACATTTTAAAACAACTTTTTCTGTTGCGTTAATTTGTTGGTGACATTTCGTGTCATTGCGTCTTCTGAAAATGCTAAAATTTATGGATTTCAGTAGGAATAGATATTATTTCGAATGTATTGTGCCAGCAAACGGCGTGGTTTTGCTATTGATTTCCCATCTACGACTAGTTTATTTTCCAAAGAAACCATTATAAAGAGAAAAACTTTATTTCGTATACAAATCTATGCATTATTCAAAATTGACTGAAGCCTGTTATTTCATAATTTGTTTTTAAAAATTCAGATGTCTCAACTATTGATACAAAATGAAGGAGAAAAGGTTGATTTGGTAATGTTTACGTGTTGTTAGAGACGTACTTATTAGTCTTCATCAAATCAATATAAATACAAAACAATTCGTTACTGTCCAACGGCATATCTGGTGCAAAACATTCGAATTCAAAAGTTGCAAGCTGCAATGCTTGAAACAGATATCGATTATGGTTACTCATAAATTACAATGCACCAGACATGTTTTGGACGCGCCTTCTATAACACAAAAATACTCATGGTCATTTCACCAGAACTTCTGACCTGCACATGTGTTCCTTGCTTTCTGTTCCCCGGATTTCAATGCCATGGTGACCCTTGTCACCTTTGTAGAAATAGACTTCTATAAGAGAATGTGCCTTTTCACTAGAGCCGCACTCTACCATACTGCATTGATTGGATAAACTTCAGCGAAAGTCTGGGACATACGCGAAAATGATCTTAAATATTATTTTAAAGTAACAAATCAGTCTTCATTGCGAAGTCCTTTAATGAAAACAGAATGTAAAAAGAAATCCAGCAGCTGAACACGACCTATAATAGAACTGCTCTTGAGGTATTACCTTCCCATATGCAAACCTCAATAAACCGCTCCTCTTCATGATTTTCCAAAAAGTAAATCGTCCTTTTTTAAGTGATTTTCGAATATACTTTTGTAAATTAATAACGAAACATGCATATATTCATAAGCGTCTTTTATTATAATCCAAAAAGCCCTAAGAGAGCGGTCATGACACTGTATCTTGGAACATGAATTCAGTGCATTGGCACCGACATCGCAATGTCTTTCATAAACATGAAATACAATATAATATACATAAAAGTATTTAACAAAACCAGGAAGATAGATTGTGAGTCACATAGTTCAGTCACAATTTTCCAAAAATAGTTCTCTAGAGTAAAACAATTATTAGAGCACATCTTAAAGAACAAGATGTGCTCCAAGGTCTCTGTTCTTCAGGCAAACAAGACATTTATTTGAATTAGCAAAGTAGAACTGTCTAAGTAGGCTTGAGTGACAATATGGCCAATTCTAGCAGCTAAAGTGGTAACTTCTCTGAGGTAGGCAGGTTGAGATTTACCTCGCGCAAGAGCCAACTTTGACTAAGCTGCGCCGAATTTCTCTGGGGACCTATCTGAAATATGTCAGGTCATTCGACTGCTTTTGAAAAAGAAAAAGTACCGATGTAAACCAGTGTAATTCTATGATTCGCACGATTTGGCTTGAGCTTCTCTTTTGGTCATATTTAAGCATTTTGAGTCTAAAAGTATGGTAGATAGGTTGCTAATTAATGTCGGGGCAACACAACTATTGGCAACCATCCGGGATTAATCCCGAAGCCTAAAAAGCATGGACTAATGAAACAAAAACTAACCATATGGAAAAACTAATGCACGCATTGTTTTAAAGTTAGAAGCCATCTTTCGGCTGCCCCTTATTTTCTCCCCTAATTATAACCCCCAGCACAGCTCAGGAACGACGCTGTCAACATATTAAAGCAACTCACTTGCTTGAGATCGAATCGGAAATAAGAATAAGGAAAGAGTTGACCTCTACAAGCTGTACAAGACCCTGAAACGGCCCTCGGATTTCTCCCAGTTCGGCCAGCATTGACTTAGACAAACAGATCATTGATACCCAACACTCCATTCCTAAATCTCTGTCGGTACATTTCTCAGAGACAGATGACATAATCTCGCCCTAACGATTCGGTTTGGCTCACGCTTTGGGCAAGGGATTCTCGCACTCTCTCCCGAGGAACGCCAACTGTTCAGACGGGCTTAAAACCCCCTAATGAGCAGCTTAAGCAACCCGGAGAGGCGTGACGACATCGTTACAAAGGGATTAACAGAAAGTGTCCAGCTGCCTACGATCGCGGGTATGAGGCAGGACACTTTCACACACAGAGATCAACGTTAATGCCATTGGGAGTCGGATGATTATTGTCTCAAAATATGGTGTCATTACAGAAATGAAAAATTCACTCCATTTGTATATTAGTTGGGTACTATTGGTCCGTGAGAATAAGCAACACGGAGTCGTCGGTGTCCTATAGGACCAGGTGGCACTATCATGTAATTTTTTAATCTAAACAACAGTGCATTTAGGAGGTGTTAAATACTTGATGATGTTGTTTTTCCAACCTTTACATATTGGGTCGAACTTGCCCTTTTACCGCCTATAAGCCTATTTAAAATCTGATACCCCATTTCCCGACCGGTTGGTTGGTTATTTATGGCGCAAGGGTCATATTTGGCCAAACTGCGCCAAACACAAAACAGACAACTTCAAGTAATGGATGGGGAAATAGTTCTTCAAATTGGGGAACAAGTTGGAAACTGGAATTCTCATATTTATAATTTTTCTTATTTTTTTATAATTGGCTCTTTCCGAACCAAAATCGAAATTAGTCGATTTCTGGTCAGGTTATCTTCAGTTCTCCAAGACCTCGTTCACCTCGTATAATCCTGATAGTGATCTCATCCAACGAAATTAGTTTGAGAAACAAATGCAGTTTTTGCAACATTCTAAACAGTAATGAAATTTCAAATTCTTCTCGGTTTTATGAGACGGGACGCGTAATATCAGCTTGCGGAACAGAGGTTACCAGAATTCAAAATTTAACTGCTCACCTGGCTCCTTTGGGAGCCATTGGCAGTTTGAAAATCTGTTTTTAGCCATCAAATACTCAAATGTCTTTTTCGAATTTTTCTTTTACAAGATCCCCGAATTAAATCTACTGCGAACCTACCATGGAAAAAGAACAAGGAAAGAATCCGTTGAATGCAATCCTATTCCAGAAACGAAGATGGAATTCAAGATAGCTATGAAAACGAAAAAAAGGAAGAGCACAAAGAACAAACACCAAGCTAACCCCGTTTACAGTGACAAGGAGACAGAAATCACCTTTGAATATTCAGGAAAGCGGAAGTGTTCCCATCATTTCCAATCGAATGAATGGAATGAATTTGATCCAAGAGATCGCGATGGAATTCCAAAGATACCATGGAAATAAATCTTTGTCTTTCAGATAAGTCGTGAAGTATTTAGGTAAAAGGTGCAACCAAGCTAAATGGAACTGAGAAGAACAAGTAATAAAATTCGATTGATGTAATCCATCACTCGTTTTCAGGAGCTTTCCCATGGAATGTTTTGTGACGCTCGATTAACACGAAACGCGTGAAGAGAATAAAGCGCTTTCCAGCTTTAAATAGTAGTAGAGTAGTGTTCCTTATTCTGAAGTCGATGAAGTCGAGCAAATAAGTCCGTGTAATCTACTTTGAAAAAAGGCTACAAAAGTACTAAAGATAGAGCTTACCAAATTACAAACTTTCTTAATGCATTGCTTTTAAAAGTAAATAAATTTCATACCCATTGACTCAAAACTTCACTCTTTCGGGTTCTTGCTTTTAATAGCAATTATTATCAACTAAACAAATTTCGGTATTATCATAGCAAGAGGTCCTTTTAAAGGCAAGGAGTAATACAATATTTCAAGGGGAATGCAAGTAAGAAATTGGGAACTGCCAATTTACAGAATAAATTCCCGCGCAATTTCTACTTTTTGAAAATTATACCTATTGAGAAGTTAATAAAATTCATCACATACAAACTAAAAAGGACAATTCATGCAAACACCGAAGCCTTCCTAATGTGATTACGCGGACCTTCCATTTCTCCCTTAAAAATAATCTATTAATAAAGTACTGCTTTGCCGAGAAAGCAGATGACCTAGGGAGAGTCCATTTCTATAGAAAAGCAATAAGCTCGCTAGGGAAAAGGGCTGCTGCACGCAAAATCATATATGTAAATAATCGTCTTTGGCGATCACAATAGATGACATTTGTTTCGCCAAACTCGAAATTTCTGCTGTCACTTCCAGCATCGAAATTTAATTCTGAATCAGAATCCACGCTAAAGACATTAATAGTGATCACGCATTGCTTACATTTAACCTCTGCCCCTTACTTAACAAGTAGACTCGTTCAAAACCACGTGACTCAAATGCCAACTTGCTAGAGCTGGCATTCACTGAAATCTCTGTCCGGATAATCCAAAGCAAAAATGGCTTTATTGGTTTCTCTTTGCTTAAGAACGTGATGGTATTTCTTATTTTTCATTATTCCGTCGTTTAAAAAAAGTTGTGGAACCCCTATTTGCTCGGGTTTTTGACTTAGATAAATTGCACAGTAGACTAAGAAATTTCATGTTTCAGAAAATATGCATTTTTTTATACGTTACATTTTTAAATTAAAAATTGAGTAACTCTTAAAAATAGTAAACATCTATTTTATGTATCACAATTGTTTCATATTTGCAAAACATTTCCAATTCCATTAACTAAATTGTCATTCAAGAAAGCTTTTTCGTGTTAGAATACTAGTAGGGGCCGAGACTATTTTTGTAAAAAAGGGAGGAGCGGGTACAAAAGTTTGGTTGGTCGGTTAATTAGGTTTTATAGCACAAGGGTCATATTTGGACACGATGAGGGCCAAGCACAAGACAAAAAAACAAGTAATGGACATACACACGTAATGACACAGAAAAGACTCAAGGTTGGCTGATTTGAAGTTTTATGTCGTAAGGGTCATAACTGGCCAGCGTCAAGTAAGTGGACGTACACAGACAAGGAAAGCTTTGAAGAAAAAAAAATGGTTGTTTTTCGGTTTTATGGAACAAGGGTCATATTTGACCAAGCTGCGCCAAACACAAAACAATGTCAAGTAAAAAATGTTGTGAACGGGAAAAGAGAGATTGGGGAACAGAGTAGTGGGATGAAAGACGAAAAAGATAGCTTAGGTATCCCGGGAAAGTGCGCCATGTTTGCTAAAGACAGTAAACCCCATGGGAAAAGGAAAGATCTCTAGATTACCCCAGGTCCGTGAAGCCCGAACACTCCACAAGATGTGCCTCTGAAGGAGACACAGAAAACAGGAATACACATACACCCAGGGTAAGTTACAAGAATCGAACCTGGGCCGCCTACATTTCGCAAATCGCTAGCGCAGTGGGCAAACCCACTGAACCACACAAAAACTTCAAGAACCAATGACTAGTTTAACACGTTTTCCCAAACGTTCTCTACCCCAAAATGCTTATTTTAAAACTGATAAAGATCCCTCATCAATCGGGGCCGTCGTGGCTCAGTGGGTATGTCCACTGCGTTAGCAACCTTCGAGTTGTAGGAAGCGCGGGTTCGATTTATGCCAGGTGCATTCCTCCCTGGGTGTATTCCTCTCTTCTATGTCAATAAAACTTTCATTACGTGTGTATGTCTATTACTTGATATTGTATGTCTTGTGTCTGGCGCAGCATGGCCAAATATGGCCTTGTGCCATAGAACCCCGACAAACCAACCCCTCATCTTTTGTACTCGTCAGTGATCATCTGTTGAGCTACCCGTGTGTGCAAACTTGGGTATAATTTAAATGAAAGAACCGAGGCAGGAGTGTTGAAGCAAAATGAAATAAACGCTCTAGCCTCACACGTTCAACCCATGCCGGCAGTCACTAATGCGGCGTTTGAACAGCTTGAGGAGAAATCTTTTTCTTTTTTTTCACCCGCACTTCTTAAATTTTACGGACGACAGTGGACACGAGTGTTTTTCGCAGAAGATGAAACTGCCGTCGAATGCCGTAATTCGACTATTGACTCATTTGGTGTTTAAGTTCATAAGATATGCAGCAGCCGTGATGCGAGTATGATTGCTCCCAACGACCCTATTGCATTCACTCGCATGATTCAAAGGTCGTGAATGGTTCTTGAACAAGAATGCAAAACAGCTATTTTTAGTATTGCATGACTTTGTGTTAGAGGTTTTGTATTTTGTTTCTTCCAGGTTACAGGTAAGAAATGCATTTGCATTTTTCGAGGAGCGATTTTTCCAAACATTTCAAAACAGCTTTCTGGTTTAATGCACCTTCGACTTCTGCTTTTAACTCTATTAAAATACCTGATGAATATCTAGCAATCTAGATGAAATGAGAAATTATTTTAATTATTAGAAAGGAATTAACCGAGAATAAATCTATATATATATATATATATATTTCACTAACGTACGTGGCACAGAAATCGAGGTTATTTGTCTATTACCGAATGGCAACGAAAGGGAAAACAACAATCTACAATCTTGAATCCACGCTCGAGTGTTTTTATTTGTAGCGGGAATTCGAATTTTGCGCATATTTTGACTTCAATTATTGGAAGAGGGCCATATTGTTTTCGCATTCATGGTCAGATCTACCTCATGGTTTCTCCATTGTACAAAAATGAACACAATAAACCTGGGTATGGTCAGTTGTACATATTTGATTCTAGCAAGGGAAGCAATGCTATCTGCAATGGACAAACTGCATTATTACGGGAAGTAAATCCATTTGCCGAATCATACTTACGGATGCATCAGTTGATAGAATTTAATCCTGCCCTGAATGTTAAAATTATTTTATGGAGCATCCAGAATTAGATATGCGCAGATACAATGCTCCTCCTTCTAGAACAGAAGTTGCTGCAATATTTGTTGGAGATGATGGAGAACCACTTGCAAACCGAGATACTTGCATCTATCCAAGTGATGCAGGTTGAAAAACCATTTCATCGATGAATCATTGCATTGACCCTATGGTCTATCCTCTGCTTTTCTCAAGAGGAGAATGTGGTTGGTTTGATGGACTGGAGCACGTTGAAGAGAGGCGATCTGCAAAACGAGTGCGGGTAACTCAGCTGCAGTATTATACTGATAGACTTTCTGTGCGCAGTGGTTTTAACCTGTTACACAACAGCGGGAAATTGTTTCAGTAATATATTGTTGATGCATATGTGAAAAACTGAAGGTTCTGGCCTCAACTACATTCATATGAACCAGAAAGACTTAAGACTTGAGCAGTACAGAGGACTATTAGATGCATTACAATCTCGCACACAAAGTGAAAGTCTGCGTACAGGCAAACTGATGATATTGCCATCAACTTTCCAAGGAAACCCACGTTATATGCAGCAGAATTATCAAGATGCAATGGCCATGGATAGGAAATTTGACGATCAGACATTTACTTTCAATCCAACGTGGCCTGAAAATTTGAATGCTATGCAACATTTTCAACGTTCTGAAAACAGGTCAGACATCATTGTTCGAATCTTTAACATAAAATTATCAGTTATTAGATGATATTTTAAAGCTTAATATATTTGAAATTGTTATTGCGTACATATGTCATTGAATTTCAAAAGCGTTGTTTACCTCACGCACACATATTATTGACCTTAGATTCAAGGTCAAAGATTCGAGCAAAAGACGATATCGATAAATTTGTTAGTGCAGTTTCCGGACATTAATATCAATCCAAATTGAAATTGTTTCAGAGTGTATGATCCATGGCCTCTGTGGTACGTTAAATAAAAATTCTCCATGTATGAAGGATTCCAGTCTGTGCTGCAAACAATTTCCCAAAGAGATCAAAGAAACAACAGAAGAAAATATAAATGGGTACTATGCATAGAAGATCCATACAACCAGTGACAATTGGTCAGTATGATGTACATAACAGATGGGTTGTACCATACAATCCTTGGTTGTTAAAGAAATTTAATGCTCATATTAACGTTGAAGTACGTGCTTCAGTAAAGAGCGTTAAATATCTTTATAAATATGTGTATAAAGGGCATGATGTTGCATCTATTAAACTGCAAAAGGGATGATGGTGTTATCATCATGACGAAATTTTGACCTTCCTTGATGGTAGGTATGTTAGTGCTCCCGAAGCTATGAGGCGTTTTAATGAGTTCAGTATGTCTAACAAATCCCATGTTGTTATGAGACTAGCAATTCATTTGCCCGAACAGCAGCAAATTTTTTATCAAGAAGGTCAAGAGAATGAAGCTATTGCTCGGGCAACAGTAAAGCAAACGACTTTAACTGCATGGTTTCAATTGAACCGTACTGATAGACGCACATAACTTTAATTACGAGTACTATGACATCCCACAGAATTATGTGTTTCACAAAAATGAAACAAGCTGGAAGAAAAGGCAACGAGGAGGACAGAACATTATCGGAAGAATACCCCAGTGGTTAGTGTGCAGGATACTGAAAGGTACTATCCTCGAATGCTACTGCGGCGAAAATTTGGTGCAGTGAATTTTGATGATTTGTAAACCGTTCGTGGGATAGTATGTGACAGTTTCCAACAAGCATGTAAGGAACTCGGTTTTCTTGAAGGAGATCAGTATTGGCATGATACCCTTGCTGATGCAGCAGACGCACATGCCAAGCCGTTTACGAGTGTTGTTTGCTATAATGTGGGTTCGGGGAGGTTGAAAATGTTTCTGAACTGGTGGACACTTGTTCTATGGTGGACACTGTTTCACCCGTGCGGCTTTTAGTTATATAGTCCGCCTTACGGAGGAGTTTCAGGGGTTAGGGAGAGCTGAGCAATCCACTATACATATAAAACATTTAAGATAATGCATAAAAAACAAGGTTAGTGAAAGGCAAAATATGTAAGCACAAAAATACAATATGACGTAAGAAAAAGATTACAAAATTTGTTAAAATGAGAACAAAATAATAATAAAAATGCAATCCATCAATAAATGGAAACAATACACAATGAATAAGGACACGTACTCAGAACCAAAAAATAAAAATAAATCAAAATTTCTAAGAGTAAACCTCAGCTTTCAGCTATATAAAATAACCATGTTTAACTTTTCCTCCTGATTTGTTTCTATCTTCCTGGGATGTTTTACAGGAGCAAAACAAAGCTCCAATAAACATGGAAAAGCTGAACGCTGAACAAAGATTAGTTGTTGAAACCGTACTAAATGCAATATATGCAGATCAAGACAATCTTCCAAAACGTTTCTTTTTAGACGGATCTGCAGGAACAGGGAAAACTTTGTGTATTCAACATTGTTGCACGCAATCAGAGAAAGAGGGAATCATGCTACACCTGTTGCATCAGCAGGAATAGCAGCCACTTTGTTAGATGGGGGAGAACCGCTCACTCGGTTTTTAAAATTCCTCATTCTGAATGGAAATTCAACGTGTAATTTGAAACCCAATACACCAGAAGCAAAATTAATATTAGAAACTAAATTCATATTATGGGATGAAGCTCCAATGACACATGTGCATGCCTTTTTAGCTGTTGACCGACTTCTTCAAGACTTATCAAATTGCCATGAATCATTTGGTGGAAAGGTTGTTTTACTGGGTGGAGATTTTCGACAAGTATTACCTGTGATATTAAGAGGGTCACGCTCTTTAACCGTTGCATAAAAAACAGACTTTGGTCTAAATTTCACGTTCTGCAACTTAAGAAAAATATGCGTGCTCTTGCTACTGAAAGAGTTTACATGTTGGCTTCTTGAAATTGGAGAATGCAAATATGGAGACAAAGTTAAATTGCCCTCAATATGCTATCCTTCTATCCAAGACCCTGTTCGACAACTATACAGTGATTTAGATTTAACATACGTCACATCTCAACAGCTTAAAGGGCGAGTCATTCTTACAGTTACTAATAAATTTTCCATTGAAATCAATCAAGTTCTAAATTGTATGCCTGGATCTGAAGTCATTTATGAGAGTAGATAAAATCAGAACTGATGATCCTCAAGAACAACTTGCATACCCCGAGGAATTCCTAAATAGTTTAACGCCAACAGGTATGCCACCACATAAACTAAAAATTAAGAAAGGAGCCATAATAATGTCGCTTAGAAATTTAGCCCCTTCTAAAGGTTTGTGCAATGGTACAAGACTTATAATTTCTAACTTGCAAACGAAATATCATTGAAGCAAAAAGAATTGATGATAATGTTAATGAAACAATCCTCATACCTAGAATACAGCTCATTCCCTCAGATGCTAATATGCCTTTTAAGATTGAGCGTAAACAGTTTCCTATTCGATTAGCTTTTTCGATGACAATTCATAAATCTCAGGGACAAACTTTTGAAAAAATATGTTTAGTTTTATCAAGCCAGTTTTTACAATGGCCAATTATGTGTTGGTCTATCTAGAGTATGTTCTTTTGAATCGGTGTCTATTGTCTCCAACTTCTGAAATATACAATTGTGTTTATAGAGAAATTCTAGAAACAGAAATAACAGCATAAAATTTTTATACTCGGTTCTATGTACCCTCACATACCTCATTCAAAGATGAAATCAGTAGTGTGATTTGGGCTGTGTACATACGTATGTTCATATTAATGATATTTAGAATAAAATAATTACTCGGATATGCTGTATCGCCACTACTACATACAAAGATGAAATCAGTACCATGAGCGGTGATGTGTATATAGATTCAGATTACAGAAATCATATTATTTACTGTGTTAATTAGACCTTAATTTTGACTTTTATTAAATTTTGTTTTATTTTTGTATCACCGAAGATTTTAACTCAGGTTTTTATGTTAAAATTCAGCTGTCTTGTGAACTCTTACAAGACGCCGGCTGCTAGTCGGCTTGACTAGTTTATTAAATACTAGCAAAATTGCCCGAACTTACTCGGATTGAATTTGTTAACTATATATTGAAAGTGACCAGAAAATAATCAGTTTCCTCTTTCTTAGAAAAATGCCAAATTATTTAAGTGTAATTAAAATAATTTTTTAACACCTTTTCGACATTTTTATAATTTCTACAACCTATTTTGGACACAAATTCTATAAATGCAAATCCATCCATGCAATACATTTCATATATATCGCACCCTTGCTAAAGGTACAAATTGGTGAAAGGCGAGACACTAAGGTAACTGCTACAAAAGACGATTTTGAGGGAGGATTAGGAATTCCCTTTCTTAAGTTCTATTCCTGTAAAATTGCTCAACTCAATTCTTAAAAATGACTAATCTACTGCGGATACTCTCACAAAATTTACCTGCCAATATTTTTTTATTTGTGGCACTCTTCAAATTTCGCTACCATTAAGGGAAAGATGACAAATTAATTTGATATTTATCACTAAGTCTGTTTTAAAAGTGGATACGGTTTTTCTTGAAAATTGCGTTTTGTGGCAAGCGCAATAATAAAAGAACTTGTTTTAAAATTTAATGTATTTAGTAGTGATAAAGCAAAGGTAACCTATTACCATTTTTTAAATGGTAAATCAATTTGACAGCGTTTCTTCTAAAGAAAATCCTTGTTTTAAATAAACTTTCCAATTATTAGTTGCTTAAATATAGCTTCAGTTCATAAAATAAGCCACCTTGGCAATCTCGCTATGACAAAGATTTTGTAATATTTCAAAAGTCCTAGTTCGGATATTTCTAACATTAGCGTTCTTTCAATAACTGAAAATTCCACTTAAAATTTGCTTTATTCTAACTTACATGCCACTTTAAACAGAATACTTTGTGGTGTTGTGTGCGATGAAAAGGAATTACAATTTATTAAAATAAATCTATATACATAAAATAGGATGTGTGTATGTATATTTTCTATACAAATCTACACCGTTTGACCAATCCACACCAAATTTGGTACACTTATACTTTAGAACACTGCGGTCAGCATAGGCTAACTCTTAATCCCCGTTCTATTGGCCCTGGGGGCTAAAAACTATTCGAAATCGCCATAGAAATGACATTGAGCATAGATTGATTGCTTTAGGCAGAAATGGTTGCTTTACCAGTGTTGATCGAAAACAATTTTTTCCCAAAACAAATTAAATTACAATATTTATGTTTGAACTGACTTTTTAGTTCTTCCCATGATGTAAATAAATTATAGATATTTTATTGATGAAGAAAGAATATTTTAAAATATTTATTTTTGGCAAGGAAATTCAAGGAAATGTTTTCAGGAGTTCAAGATGATTTTCAAGGAAAGTTGGTGTATATTACGACCAACTTTCCTTAAATAATTTATTGAATATGTAATGATTTGTAGAATTCTGTTTCATAAACTTTTTAGGTAAGGCGTGTAACTTATTTTAAAATGTCCGGAATAGATACATTACGCTGAAAGCAGTAATTTTCTTTCTTAAAAATTCTGTTAAATCGACCTTCTGCTTTTTGAAAAAATTTTATCTATTCAGTTTAATTTGTCTACACCGATTACATTTATTTCTAACCCACGCACCGTTATTCCGAAAAGCACAAACGAAAAACTCATTGATCATAAAAGCGTAATTTTGCTACTCGGTATCTGGCAGCACCAGAATTAATGTTTACTTTTTTTATAAAACTTTGTAGAACTTTCTAGAAAGTTGGGGAAACGGAAACTTCCTTGGACTCATGGTGGAGAACATTCCAGCACCCACTCGATTCTTAGCTGGTCGTATTTAAAGGAAGCTAACTCGATAAGTCTTCCAGTTTATCATCTTTCAGTTCTCATCATCTTCATCCGATAAGTTCGTCAACGGGATATCGTTATTCAACGACGAGGTGAATCATTGCAGCGCATTTCGGAAACACATCGATCTTATGATGCTCTGCAGTACCCAGTGATATTCCCCATGGTGAAGATGGATATCATTTTAATCTGAGGCAGATCAACCAAAGAACAGGTGAAACAACGAGCAAGAAATTTTCAGCGATGGATTTCTAAGCGTACAGATTAATGGTTCGAGATACTGAGCAGAACCACGAATTGAACTGCAGGCAATTGTTTCATCAGTTCATCGTCGATATATACGATTTAGAATCCCGTGTTTGTCCGTTTGAGTTAACACAGCGAAATGTTGCAGTCATATTTGAGCATTACTAAATTTCATAAATCATTATCGTCTTTATCAATATTATTCAAATGTCTTTTTTCGAATTGCTCTATTTCAGAATACACTCAGGCAGTCGAAATTCGACACTGCGCATCTTTCGTTTTTTAGAATTCTGCATTTTTTCGTCGGAATTTCGTTTGTGTTTGTATTTATGTCTTACTCTTTTACATATTGCAATATATTCCAGAATTAAATGTATATATTTGCGTCCGAAGTATATTGTAGAAGCTATGAAAATTAAAACGTATTTTCCGTACAACTTAAATGATTGCATTTTTCTGTGAAAGAAAAGTGATTATTCTAATTCACTTTTCAAGCAACATTTAACCATTTCAACCCGAGCAACGCCGAGTAATTCAGCTAGTAATATCTAAAACAGAAAACAACAGGAAACAGAATTAAAACAAAATAAATGTTGGCTGGAAAAAGTTCTAGATATAAATTCGTGATTATTTTCTATCTTGATCTCGCAGTTGCCACAACTTACAACTAACAATTAGATAGAATTTAAAAATATCAAATTAATTCGGAGCAAAAAAACCTCATTGCACGTGGCAAACGAATACGAGTTTCCGTTTTGTTGCAAAATGTCGTCTCATAAATGTTCTGAAATCAATATACTAAATAAGAAAGGAGTGTTTGTACATTGAATATTTTCGACTCATTTCAAGCTTCCTATCCGTTTTGGGTCCTTTTGATGCAAAATCCATCTCTTGCGCGTTTGGTGTATGTCTGTCTGTTCGTCTGTCTGTATGTGTGTGCCCGTGCTACGTCCAAACGGTTGAATATATTTTCATGTTTCTGTGTTTGTGTATTGGTACAAGTATCACATATAATTTATACAAAACATTAATGCAATGTTCTACATTTGATAAACCATATTTTAGTGTAATGAATGCATTATTTTAAATTCATTTGCTTACGTATTTAAGCAAGTTTCATGTTAAAACATCCGAGTAACTCTACCTAAATCAACCATAATTTGGTAGATTTGGAGAAGCTGGAATGCACATTGAGCATTACTTATATTGTTTTACCAGTACTGCTGAAAAATCACTTACTTTTTAAAAAACTATTTTTGCAGAATTTAAATACTTTTTATTTTAAGCCTTTTTTATTTTCTTTGCAAAATATAAACTATTTCCAAACATTTGAAACAGGATATTTTGTGACAAAATAGAAACTCGTGTTCGTTTGCAACGTGCAGTGATATTTTTTTCTCTCCGAATTAATTTCGTATTTTTAAATTCTATCTCATTTTTAGTTGAACATTGTGCCAACTGCGCGATAATAAGTGATAAAAAAGAATCACGAATTTATATCTTCAGAACTTTTTCCCGCAAAATTTTATTTTGTTTTAATACTTTTCTGTTTTAAATATTTATTATTTTAATAAATTGTAATTCCTTTTCATCACACGCAACACCATCGCAAAGTATTCTGTTTAAAGCGGCATGTAAGTTAGAATAATGCAAATTTTAAGTGGAATTTTGGCATTATTGAAAGAACGTTAATGTTAAAAATATCCAAACTAGGACTTTTGAAATATTACAAAATCTTTGTCATAGCGAGATTACCAAGGTGGCTTATTTTATGAACTGAAGCTATATTTAAGCAACTTATAATTGGAGAGTTTATTTAAAACAAGGATTTTCTTTAGAAGAAACGCTGTCAAATTGATTTACCATTTAAAAAATGGTAATAGGTTACTTTTGCTTTATCACTACTAAATACATTAAATTTTAAAACAAGTTCTTTTATTATTGCGCTTGCCACAAAACGCAATTTTCAAGAAAAACCGTATCCACTTTTAAAACAGACTTAGTGATAAATATCAAATTAATTTGTCATCTTTCCCTTAATGGTAGCGAAATTCGAAGAGTGCCACAAATAAAAAAAATATTGGCAGGTAAATTTTGTGAGAGCAACTATCCAGACGGCTTAAAAACTCCTTATTCGCTGTTTAATCTAATTTGCATTGCCCAATCAATTGTCATTTTTCAATTCGGAATCCATTTTTTGAAATTTCTCAACGTGACTTACTAGTCGACATGTTGGTCACACTTTTTTGAAGTTCCTCTCAACAGCGATACTCAGTCTACTTATATTTCACGTCTATGTACACATACACACAAGAAATGTTTCACTGACACAGAAGGAACTACCAACAATTCGCAGGCCACGACAGTGAGTTGATATTTTTTATTTAACAAAATGCTTGTCAAATGTTTTGATGCTGGAGAACTGCGATCGGTGGAGTTGGAGGGGAAGTAAATCCCAAAGCGTTTTTGTAAAATTTAAGGTACTCAATTGAGAAACTGCACTCTGAAGGAAGATTCGAAATGAAATGATAGTTAAAATGTAGACAAGGCTGTGACTATAATTTCAAATTTGAAGGATACCTATTCAGCCAGATAAATTACCAATTCAATAGAATTTTCCTTCAGACTGTTTGGTACTGCACAGGAGTGTTAATATCAACTACCAATAAGTGAGATTCACAATGTCAGAAAATAAGAATATTTACACTTTTAAAAAATGTTGTTTTCCTTCCCAGGAATAGCATTTTCAGGTAGGTAGGTATTTTTAATTAACGTCACACTGGAGCAACACAACGGGCTATTACAGCATTTTCAGTTTCTTGACCAGTCTTCTGACATTTGAGTCTGGAGGATAGCTTTCTAGACTAAGCATTTTTCAATTTGAAAGATAATTTAACGCATGAGTTGCTATGTTAATTGCATTTTTGCACAGCGAAGTACAATACAAGTTTTATATTGCATTATGTAACTAGGGGTTAATGAGCACAAAAATGGTGACCTTAACAACCCCTCCATTAATTCCTGACAAAGGACCCCTGAAACCAAGGGCGTCAAGGGGCCGAATCCCACAATAGCTTCCTCAAGTTGGCATCGGTGTCTGAAACAAAGACTTATGGAAACAGTTATCAATAATAAAAAGCTGAACACATGACAAATTACCAAATCAAGGACGAGTCCTTCCCAAAGACTTTTTCGACATCGACCTTCTAATGAAATATATGGGAAGAGTGTCGCTGTCGTAAGATCTTAGGGGTTGATGCTCATGTGGGCTTGGAATCGGCTAGAACCGATTGGCTATCGAAGTGCAAACTCGCGTTTAGAATCACGCTCGGCTATAAGTCCTACACTAGGATTCGTGCTTTCTTCCAATATCACGTGACCTTCACCCTGAGATCTTCAAACCGAGCAATCGAGGAAGACAGCATGAAGTTGCGCTCACAAGCTCCGTCTATTTCACTAGAACGTTTACTAAGATGGGTGCGAGGTAACTACTCAACATTGGAAACAATCCAATAAACCAGCAATACATTTCAGAGGCAAAACGAAAGACCCACCAAAAGTCGAAATCCGTCAACAAGTTAAGCACGCTGGTTGCCCAATCGCCAAGACAACATCGGAGTGAGGCAAGATCGGAAGAAAGGAACTGAAAACGAGATGATACCATTCACCTAAAGCGAAAGGATTTGACCTTATTCCGGCAGCGCACAGTGCATCCCTTCTTGCGACGAGAATGACCCTGGAACGACCCGACCTAGTAGCAGGCCATACTTGCTGGGTTCAAACACTTCCCCGTCGCCTTTCAACCCCTCTGATGACAGATATGAAACAGCAGCCGCAGATGAAATGAATATCGTGACGCATCCCTCTTTCTGTGCCGTGTGTCGGACTCATGCTTGTAAGTGGGAGATACGCTCGAATTCATGCGGGAATTAAGTTCCATTGAAAGCGGATCGATGTGGCGAAGGCGACTTGTTTCGTTGCTGAACGAAGTTGTGAAGACCTTTTGAACTGCGTGATACAGAAGCGTGGTCAGGATTTTGTATTGTAGGGGCAGTCAAAAATTGAATTTTTATGCAAAATTAAGACCGTGTTAGATTTTTAAGAATGTCGATTTGTTATTTTTGGTTGTCAAGACTTCCTAATAACGAATTTCGTTACGACGGTAAGTTCGCAAGCATTTTTACAATAATTTGGAAAAATGGCATTAAACAAATGATCAAAAAGTTATTTGTTTACTGTCGAATGACTACAAACGGATGTAAATAAATGAAATTAACCGCTACGGGATTCATTCAATAGTTTTGCCGCTAAGATTAAATTTGCTTCATCTGAGCAAGGATCTGCATAATATTGGTGAACTGCATGGAAGAGCTCGCTACTCTAACGGAATTCTTCAGCAGTCTGATTACAGAAAGCAATGAGAAATCTGGAAGACAAATCAGCACAGAAAAAAAATGTATGCGAACTTGAAAATACGTGAAAGCATCAGAAAATACTGAATCACCTATATTAGTGAATGGGTAGGTAGTTGAATTTACGTCGCACTGAAGCAACACAATGGCTATTGGCGACGGTCAGGGATCAATCGCAAAATCCGAGGACACCTCGTAATTTTGAACCACGGTCAGATGACCAGGTCAACACCTCAACTGGCACCCCTTTCACACCACCATACTTTCACACCACGCCAAAAAAAGGGCATTTGTGGCCACGACAGATTTAACGTGCATCAGCCTCATGTACACGACGGTCTTTGGTTGAACCGAGTTTCGAACTCGCAACCTTACGCTTGCTGATCCATTACTCTTCCAACTGGATTACAGGGGCCCCCGCAATTAAAACGAGACAGAATCTTTGAAAGTTCTTTCTTGCCAGATATTCGTTGAAATCCAGAATGCCCTTAACTGATTAAGCAGATAGAACGAACCCTCTTACCCTCAACTCAGGAGAGGGAAAAGTGGGTGGCCGTCGTTGTCATTCCAATACATCAGTCACCTCTAAAGTAGGCTGCAAAAATGTTCACAAACCCGCCTATTTTTTGGATGACATAATTTTAAACGAATGCAAATCTTATTGAGTAGCGTTTCTAAATCGTTGGTTCAAGGATATCCAGAGATTCGAGTTAAAGATTCCGATCCTATGATTTAATCGATGCTTTTATACAAGTCGAAGAGATGGACAAACTATTTCTCGAAGAAACAGGTTTTAGTTCTAAAGTAATGTCGAAAAGAGCTTATATTTTTTAGAATTAATTGTTTGAGGTAATTACATAAATATTTTACTTCCATTCCAATTATAAATGACGGCAAATTAAAACCGTTAACTCTATTTCTGAGGATCGAAATTCTATAATTTCGAAGGTGAAAATCGGAGAATTTTGTCAATGTGTAGAGGAAACTTTCTAGATATTTGTTTTCGAAATTTATCAACTTTGAATAAGCTATCCAAAAATTCTACACATTAACACGCAAAACATTTTTTTTTAAATGCTCTACATTTACATGAAATATCAATTCTTAAGTTCAATTCATTTGATGGAACATTTTTATATTAGAAATTTTTAATGATACATATAAATTACTACGCGTACCACGAAGTTCTTTTACAATAGTTCTCTATGAATTGAATCTATTTATAATTCATTTCCTTTGATTAATTTAATCATCCCAACAAAATACACACATAATGACAGTATGAGTTACTGTGTGTGTTTCCAATTAAAATAAATTCAATTTATGCTCATTTAGTACACTTGAAACTAGATTTTAACGTGTATGTTGATGATCGTTGAACGATTAACAATGGTTTAAGCTTTTGTTAAAAACAGAAGAAACATACTAACTTTAGGAATCAACGAAAAATGATTAATTTGTATTACTTGTTTACTGCAATCTTGTCACGCCTTCACAAATACTAACTTCTAACATCGGAAGTTTTAAATCTAATAAGAATCTTCGTAAAAAATCAAATGTGATTTTACATCAAATGCTGCACTCACCTCCGCATTGTAGTTCTATAAGGTCGATATTTAAAGCAGACGAGCAGTCAAGGATTGTAGTCCGTGATAATACGTAGAACATGCAGAACTCAGTAAACCCAACATTCTATGAGAAGTATTTCAATTGAGTTGGCTATAATGGGTGCTTATTCCTTTGGGGAAGGGTATTTAGTTCTTAATGAAGTTTTAACTAAGCGGTTGGAACCGAAACTGGGTCTCCGTAAATTAAACAGAATTATTGCTTGCTCATACCTTTTTTAGAAGAAACTACTTCAATCTTGTTCAAATGCAGTGATTTTTAACCTTTATGTCTAAAGGCACGTAAACTAATTCCTAAAAAAAATTCTGCGGCATTAATTTTTCTGCCATTTGACAAAATAATTTTTTTGATAGATAGAAAATAATAGTTCTTACCGATACATTTTTGCTCCCAAGCTTTTGAAAATATATTTTTAACTATTTATACTTTGTAATAAAAACAATACTCAAACTTATTCATACGGATTCAAGGTTCTTTTGCTGAGTTGTCTGGCTTGTGTTTGGCGCAGCTTGGCCAAATATGACCCTTGTGCAATAAAACCACCCAAAACTTTGAAAAATAGAGGCAGATGAAACCACTCGAAGTAGCATTTCGGTTTATTTCTCATCGTTAACATTAATAACTTCTGAAAGTGTAATATCAAGCGTAGCTAGAATTCGGGACTACAGCCAAAAACTCAAATTCATAAGTAGGAACATATCCGTGTCGTCAATCGTCAGAAATATGGAACACAACAGAAAATCAATGCATCCGTCACGGAATCACTCGCATGTTAGAAAAATATTTTTTTCTGATGAGTAAGAATTTTTTCAATCCAAAGCAGCTTTGATAGAATACATCACATTTCTGAAAATTTTCACTTTGAAATTTGTACTCTAAACGAATAAATTTTCTACGTTTGGATCGCCTTGAAATCGAAACAATTTCAACTATGCAAAAGGAATGTATTTTTTAGCAATGCTTGGCGTGTGTAAGAGGAAAACTTGTTTGCACAAAATCAGGTGTCAGTCAGAAAACTCAATTCTGATCCCCGATGCATAAACCGAAATCAATTTATTTGCGTATATCTTCATAAATACTTACTATGCAACCATTGCAGGATTTTCGTTTTCATGTAAATTATTCGGTAGGTATTTAATTAACGTCGCACTGGAGCAACGCAACAGGCTATTGGCGATGGTCCGGGATCAAACCCGAAGGGAAAGTCAGAGGACAACACCACGTAATTTTTAACCACGGTCCGATGACGTAAATTATTCGGAAGGTATGGCATGGTAGTTATTTTAATTAACGTCACACTGGAGCAATACAACGCGTAAATTATTCGATTGACTGTTTATTCTTTCTTGTAGGTATTTAATTAACGTCGCACTGGAGCAACGCAATGGGCTATTCATTCTTTCTTGAGAAGCAAATGACTTCAAGTTTAATATCAGCTAAAAAAATCAAACACGCGCAGCTCACAATAGTACAAGTTTGTCACCTGGAGACAAGCGACAACTCAAAAATGCCAGTTTAAGGTATATTTCATTTAATTTGAAATAGCTCGTTGTTGCCTCCAGTACGACAAATTCAACTACCAACCTTCTCAATTTGAAATTTGTAGCATTCATGTCTTAAATAAAAATTTGTAACACATTCGAATTTGATTTCCATGATTTGTTTATAAAAATGATAAGTGATGCTAGCTCGAGACTCAACTTTCACTGCGTATCTCCATCTGATGATAACATTTAGTTACTCTTGTGAGTATGGTTTGATTTGTCGATCATGGTAATTTTTTGCTACACGAACTCTTGTATCTAGATCACATAATTTAAGTAGGAGTAATTTTGAATCTTTCAACAATTGTAATCCAAATCTCATGAATACTTTACACTTGTGACTGTACATAATGTGCGCTACGTTTCTAAAACATTCCAATAGAAATGCTAAGACTACTTTAGAGAAACTTATTTTCGGCGATATTTTATTATCAGTTACGCACCAAATCAAAACATTTTATGATACTGCTTTCGAAGTCACTTGGTATACGCCTAGAAGTCAGTGACAATTTTAGCTTCACTGCGTTGGGAAAATGTGTTCAAGGATTAGTTGTTCTTTACATTGAAATCAACAAACTAATTATAAACTAAATTAATTAAACGATAGAAACAAATTTATAAAGTTTGAATACCTTGAGTTGATCAAATTTTGTGCAAATTGGACCATAGAAACTAATTTCCACGGTTAAGAAAAAATTTATTTTTTAAAATTATTCAACTATTTTGACAAAATAATGAAATTTTTAATTTTCGATGGTTCAATTTTGTTCAACAAAATAGCTCAAAAAGGACAGGATGACTTTGAAAGGTCAAAATACCAGTCAGACATCGGTTGATAAAATATATATATGCTATTCTAGTACTCAAAACTAATATATTGATGAAATGTGACAGTACAAGAGAAAATGGCCGATAAATAGATGTAAAAAGAATTTAATGAGACTAATTTCATTGGTAAAACAGGTTTTTAAAAAATTCTTATAAAAGTTCATTGTTAAGAATATGACAGCTCAAAATTAATAACATTTATACGGAGTAACAAACCACATTTAGATTCTATTTTTCTTACGGCTATTTAACAGTTGTCTCATTCATTAACAGTACCCAAACAAATCAATGAAAATAAATATTTTAACTTTTTATTAGTTGGGGGCTTTTGGAAATCGCTGTTTGACCATTCTCAGTCTGAAGCAAGATCACACACGATATCCAACCGAAATTCTTCTAATATCGTCAAGTTCTTTTATTAAAGTTTCCATTCTCAATGAAGCTGATTTCTCGTACCGAACAAATTTGCAGTGCGCTCTGATCAAATTGACTCCGGACTGAAGTCTCGTTAAGTAATTCTCGTTCTGCTCTTCCAGTGCATGCAGAAACATGACCTGCATGAAATCGGTGAAAACATTTGGGAAACCTTCAGATTCAGCATTCTTCAGTTGTTTTTTACACAGCTCTTTAAAGTTCGAAAAGTTGGCGCTTAAACTGCTGATACTGTCACTGAAAGTTTTCATTTGAGGGATACTCGATTCGGTAAAACGACTACATTCAGCAAAGATCGATTCTGAGTAATCTCTCATCATTTCTCTATATTCCAAGCACCTTACCTGTAAAGCAGCCAAAATTTCCATCAGTTCTTCGGATGACGGCAAAGAGTCCCTCCACTTGGGGATCGTGCAGCTTCGATCCAAGTGAGGCAACTTTTGCTTCGGACCACTTTCAGAACTTTCCGAATCGTGTCCTGACGCCGTTTTCGATCCGGAATATTTTTCGATCACGGATGGCAAGGCAGGGCTTTCTGCAATTGTGTCGAAAGTCTTTGATATGTCGACGCTCAGCGATCTAAAGATTTTACGAGCTTCGTTCAAAATGTCAAAAGATTCGAAGGTGTCCATTGAATCGTTGGTTTGAACTCGTCTGGTCGACGGTGATGGGCTAAACAGAGACGGAATTTGTTTTCCAGATTTCGTGGAAGTTTTCGAGTTCGAAACTTTTTGAGCATTCTGTATCGAGCTAGGTGAAGCTGGCAGTCTTGCTGCAGAGCTGTCGGAGAGTTGATTTACCGATGAGGACGCATTCAAGCTATCACATATGGGATTTGCTATACCACCTGGAGACTTGGAATGAGCTACAGATGAGTTCGCAAAGATATTTTGATTTTCCAATTGTGTCGATGTTTCAGTTTCGGATTGGTGACTAGCATGGGGATAAAAAACATGACAAGTTCTTGGCGTCTGTTGCAAAGGTAAATTGAACAAAGATGCACTTCTCTGCATAGGAAGATACACAGAAACTTTATCTATATTTTTACTGACGTCTGTCGTAGGTGCTGCGGCTTTTTCATCTTTAAAGCTAACAGCCCTCTTCTTCGAACTCAAAAACTTCAGATTTCTCAGCATTTAAAATTTTGATAGAAGATAAGATAATTCAATGAGCAAAGCTGAAACACAATATAAAATGATCGATCATTCAATGACGAGTGGCAAAAGTGACCAGAAAACCTTAGGCATTTCCTGTCAAGCTAAATGTAGGGGCGGCAATGGTTTCTGCGGCGATACGTGTTTCCTGTACATATTCTGAACGTGACGTCAGTTGGCTTGTTTTTCGAGTAAAATTTCATCAATTCACCAATAATTATTTCAAAACTCTGAATTGATGCAATAATAGTTGATTGGTCAAAACCAATCAGGTAGGTATTTTAATTAACGTCACACTGGAGAGACACAACGGGCTATTGGCAACGGTCCGAGACCAACACCAATTAGACTAAACGCCAAATGGTATATACCTATGTGTATCATGCGAGAGCATTTGGATAGCAAAAGTAAAATCATCCCAGACCGTCTGATTTGTTTCAACTAAAAATTCCTACTTTGGTGCCGCATTAACCGGTTGGTAGAGCAGCGGATTAGCAACCGGAAGTTAGCGAGTTCGAAACTCGATATAACCAAAGATCGTCATGTATGTGGGGGCTGGTGCATATTAAATCTTTTGTGGCCTCAAATGTGGTTAGTGTGGAAGTTTGGAGAGTGGGGTACCAGTTCAGGTGTGACCTCATATGACCGTTTTACAAAATCACGTGGTGTTGTCCTCGATTCTTTCCCTTTAGGATTGATCCCGGACCGTCGCCAATAGCCCGTTGTGTTGCTCCAGTGCTACGTTAATTAAATACCTACCTACCTTTATTTTTGCAGAAAATTAAATGTTTCCAACGTAGTGACTGATCGGAGTAGTCTAACGAACTGGAAAAATATCGCCATATCTTTTCCAGGTGGGTAGTTAATTAACGTCGCACTGGAGCAACACAAAGGGCTATTGGTGACGGTCCGAGATCAATCCTAAAGGGAAAGATCCGAGGACCACACCACGTAATTTTGAACCACGGTCAGATGACGAGGTCACACCTGGCCGGTTGCTAATCTGCTACTTTTCCAACCGGGCTATCGCGGCCCCTGTCCTCCAAGAAGTTTTGCAAGAAGCAATTTTACAAATCCAAAATTCTGCAAGTCGCCATAAGGTATATTAAAGAAAAATGTAGTTATCAGGCGTCACACAGTAGCATGGGAAAGTTCACAATTCTATATGGTTTCACTGTTCATACAGAAAAATTTCTTCTTTGATAATCTACATAAATGCTTAAAAACAATTTATGTTTAGAGATAGATGATACACTCATTAACCTCAAGGCTTGATATAAGTAACCACTAAAACAAAAGGTTCATTCATCCATGAGTAAGATTCAACGATTTCAAGTTCTGTGGTTGGTGCGACATTTTCTTCTGGCGAACTTCTTTAAAAAGCAGGTTTAATGATTACAGGGGAATTGCACGCGGGAAGAAAATCAGTTACTTGTGTGTCATTCTGGATTGTAGCAGCGCACACCCCATAATCTGGAAAACCATTTACCTACATGAAGCACCACGATTGTACTGGCATTAGCTTTCGGAAGGACAATATTAATGATAAATATTTGCAGATGGACGAAGAAAAACTTCACGTCCGTGTGTATTTTGAATATATATATATGAACGGAAAATCACATCAAAGGGTACTCAACCAACTGTTCCGAAAACAAGTTTGCAATTTTTCACCCAATTAGATTTCAATTAGACTTTCAATGTAAATATAAACAAACTATCGAAGAAAAAATAAACTCTCAGTTAAAGAATTATTTTGATTTCTCGCTGTTTAAAGAATGTTTGGTGTTACTTTTAATTACTCATTCCATGAGTAATTTTCAGAGTAAACAGAGTAAAGATTTTAATGCATATCGGGGTTATCTTAAAATGTTAAAATATTGCAACCTGAGAGTATTCCCTTTATTGCAACCTGCAGTCTTCCCTACCCCTCTGACTAGTTTTACCTTCTTGACCAACAGAATCTTTCCTGGATTTCTCTCAGCCAATAGATGTGGTTATTTAGTCGTTATGTGTGTTGAGATATAACCAATACTACACTACTCGGAAATCTCGTGACCCTCAGAGGGTCAATTGAGTTTATTAAATTATTCACCGCAAAATGTGAAAAAATGATTATGCACTTATTTTTCTTTAACTTAACCATTACGCAATAACGGCATATCTACACATCGCATCAACGTGACGTAAAATAAAACGTGCTTTTCAAGAAAAAGGTGTAAATGCTTGATCAATTGTCATTATAAACATTTCTCGAACACAGCCTTTGTAAAAAATACTACTGTATTCGCATCGACATAAATACGTCATTATTGTGTTACAGTAGTCTACTTTAAATCAATTATAATATAAATACTTTAAGATAAACTTTTTAAACTGTAATAAGATCCAAAATCCTTCGTGGCCGCGGTAGCCCCGTTGGAAAAGTAACGGATTAGCAACCGGAAGGTTGCGAGTTCGAATCCAACCAAAGACCGTCGTGTACAAAGGGGGCTGATGCAGATTAAATCTGTCGTGGCCTCAAATGTCTTTTTGTTGGCGTGGTGTAGAAGTTTTGAGAGTAGGGTGCCAAGCTCAGGTGCTGCCTCGTCAACTGACCGTGGTTCAAAATTGCCTGGTGCTGTCCTCGGATCTTTCTCTTGGGGATTGATCCCGGACCGTCGCCAACAGCCTGTTGTGTTGCTCCCAGTACGACGTTAATTAAAATATCTAACTACCTACCAAAAACCTCCCATTTGGCATAAATATTTAATTCCTATTTTGGACCACTACGAAATGAACTCCTGGCTACGTTATTGATTGCACGCTTTTAATAAACGCATGTACCCTTAATTTAAACGAAAAGGAAATATTAAGTTATGAACTCACAAAACAGATTGTACATCATAGTAAAAAACTTCACATTTTCCAGGGGCCCTGTTTAAACCAGGGCCTCTGGTAATGGAATGGTGGACCAGTAATGGGAATGATATATACACAAATATCTTTCATAGTAAAGCCTAAGATGAAGTTCTAAGGATTTTTAGCCGCCCCAGGCTGCCTTCCCCGGAAAGGGTGAGAAGAGGTTATCTATTCCCTTTTCCTCGAGGTTATCGCGAATGACCATGGGAAGAAAGTTTCAGCAACGGTCCATTTTGTTTATCTTGAGAAATGGGACTTTTAATAGCGAGACACCGGAATTTAGGTAACAATTTTTTAGTCTTGGAACTTCTGAAGGAGTCCGTCTGGAGCAGAGGTCAACAACCTAGGTTCGAGAATAAGGACTTGGTCGCATCCTACTCGCATCTTCAAGTTTCAGAGAACTGAGTAAGAAAATTAATTGAATTATAGAATTCTCAGCAGGTCCCACATAGAGTAGGCTTGCCATCACTAAGCGTAAAATTGATGCCTGGAGATGCCGAGATTCGATAAAGCAAAAATCTTTAGCTTAGATTTAGACAACATAAAAATCAACTCCATTATCCAGGGCCGCGGTAGCCCGGTTGGAAGAGTAACGGATTAGTAAACGGAAGGTAGCGAGTTCGAATCCAACCTAAGACCGTCGTGTACAAAGGGAGGGGGGTGCACGCTAAATCTGTCGTGGCCTTAAATGTCCTCACATTGGCGTGGTCTGGAAGTTTAGAGTGGGCTGCCAGCTCAGATGTTGCCTCGTCATCAGACCGTGGTTCCAAATTAAGCAGTGTTGCCCTCGGGTCTTTCCCTTTGGGACTGATCCCGGACCGTCGCCAATAGCCCTTTGTGTTGCTCCAGTGCAATGTTAAAATACCTACCACCTCCATTACCCGTTGTTTTTTTCGCAAAGAAAATAGAATACTTTTTAGCCCAAAGTTAAGAAATTAACCCAAAAGGCGCGATTGTAACTATGGATCGTCGAAACGCTATCTTTGAGCTTGATGGCTGTGAAATGCGGGAAAATGAAGAGAATAAAATACCAATGGGCACGCACCCACTGCGCATATAATCCGGACTGGATGCTAGTTTCAGTACGAAGCATCGGGTCATTCAATAAGTTGGAAAATAATCTGTTGAAGGTACCCATTGCTCATGACAAACGCATTTAACCCTCCAAGCGGTTTCGACGATATATCTCGTCCATCAAGACTTGATCAATTTAATAATGATGAGATATCTCGGCATCAAGATATTACCCGATTTTTTATGACGCCGAGATCAAGATCTGGTTAGATTTCTTCCAATGACGAGATCTCGTCCACACACACACACATCAAGATCTAGTTAGTTTTGCTAATGATTACGTTTTTGATGAGATACCTCGTCGACGCACAATCACCAGAAGGGTTAACCAAATCGTAGTAAGAAACCATTTAAGGCTGAAAGGATGAAGTCCTCGATTGGCCTTTTGTGGTGAAAATAAGGAACTTCAAACAGGCACTGAAGTTTCATTCAGTGCCTGTTCGTCGACGAAAAAATTGTCGATTTTGCTTCAGGTTTTGTTTATTTTCATTTATTTATTGTTACTTATATTTTTTAAGCCGAATTTTTCGGAATTTTATTAAGGGGATGCCGGGCCATGGACGCTACACCACCATGCATCCCGGTTTGACCGGGATTGCTCAGGTATGAAAGACGCGTCAGCGATCCCCGGACGGTTGGTCGATCTGCTCCGGTCAGAAGAACACTAAGGCCGCGTTTCTTGCCGTGTATCGGTTACTGTCTATCTACCAAGAAAAATGCTCCAGGCCCAAAGTCTGCCCCTGTCTGTTGTAGACAAATGTTATCCTACTTTTCATAGGGGATGCTTAGAGAAATGTATTCAAGTTTGTCACTTTGGCTTACTTGATGACAAATTGGAAACATTTGTTTCGATTTGTACTTGTCGCCAAGAATATGCATACTAGTAAACTACCTCTTTTACGCCAACATTCGGGAAAGACAAAATAAAATTGCGCCATTTCCTAGTCACCCCTTCCTGAAAATGAACGAGCACTGTTCAACTGTAGCGACCGCCACCACCCAGACTTGGTGCGGGGAGCAATTCTCGTGGTAGACAGTACTTCTCACCCCGAGGGACAATTAATCATTTTAATGTACCTCTGTCGACTCAAACTTTGGAAATACTTCGAAATTTATTTGGTTAGCAGAAATGCTCTTCACCTGTCCAAACTGTTGCAGAGCAAAGCACAGGGGCGAGTGCTGATGTTAGTTTGAATGATATACTTTGACCGAAATTGAAATATCTGCACAGAAATTAATGAAGACGATTGCGATGATGCAATAAACGTGGACAAACTGTTTGATATAGTGATTTCCAAAGCTTTTGGGTCTTCAAACAGTAATACAAAATTTGGAACTTCAGTCATTTCAGAGATTGGACCATTTTTGTTTCAGTCAACGTTTTACAGCACTTGACTTTTTTAAAGCACATAGGTAGTGTTGATAGTGTTTTCAGAGATGAAAATGTCAGTAGGCAGAATGTTACCGAATCAACAGAAAGAAAGGTTTAATGAAATGTATGGTAATCAATTAATCAATGTTCACTTTGTCCATTAATTTTTTAGTTGAAGTAATTCATCAGTTGAAGAATAATGTAAACCAACTTTAGAGTTGTTAACAGTCGACGTGCAGTGTGGTGACTTAGCACGTTTTAAATTGAAAAACAGAAAAAGTGATCTAATCTAAAAGTTACAAAAGAAATAAGTGAGACATAATGCTTTCTATTCAGAAGGATAAATAGATATTATCTCTAAGCATAAACAGCGAAAATGCTGACAGTGTCATCAAGCTGAAATTATCCTCTAGAAATTTAAAAATCTCTGAATGAAAGATCAAATATAATTCCAAACTCCATCCCAAATGCTAACTCTTCAAAAATAGCAATATATTTTTAATGTGTGATTACGTGTGCATATTATATATTTTTTAATGTGTGCATGTGCTTTGCGATAACAAAAACATTGTCACTTTTCCGCAGCAGCAAAACTGCTGACACGGTCATCAAATTAAATTATCCCTTGGAAACGTCAAAATATCATTCAATAATTCAGAATATAATTGCTGATATTTCAAATATTGTAATATTTTTTATGTGTGATTGCCATGTGTTCACGATAACAAAAAGCGTTTTTACTTTTCAAAAATGCTGACATGGTCAATCAAAGTTAAATTATCCCCTGGAAACGTGAAAATATTCCAACCACAAGTGCTGACGCAGCGCTATTATATTCCAGTGCAAGAGGTTGGACTTGAAATCTGTTCGAAGCAGGTGAAAAGGAGAACTTAAATCAACCCATCAGGGTTGGAGAGGGAAAAAAAGGTGGCTTCCAAGAAAAGAGAAAAAAAAATGCAAATTATTTTCACAGAATCCATAATTATGGGACGTGCCATGATGTTTCTTTCCCTTCTGAAATCTGGCTATCAACCTTTCGGAAATCCGGCCCAGAAACCGTGCAGGCAGAGGCCATTAGAATTTTAATTTTTGTCCTTACTTTGGAGTCAATGGACCTCTACTTCAGACCGGTTCCCGTTTGAAGAGTTCTTTTGACTTGAGAAAGAGTTGTGTTTAGGACTAAAAGAGTGGCTCTTAATGTTTAGGACTCCTAAACATTAACATCCTCCGGCGAACCCCATTAGGCCATTGTTCAGAACAGCGAATCATCTTCATCACTTATGGGTTTTTAATCCTAGTGTTTGTTGCAACAATTTTAAAAATGACTTTTCATTTTTGTTGAACGACTAATTATCCCACACCTGCCAACCTCGTAGAAGATTTTTACGACATAAAAATCAATGCAGAAAATGCCAAAAAATAACTATTAAAGTAAAAAATAATCAAAAGCTCCAAATTAGCGACAATCACGCCAAATTGGGCTTCATGAAAGCAATTCAAAACAGAAAAAGTAATACTGCTGCTCTATTAAGCCTTACAACGCCTTGTTTCTTCATTAAGTACATCTTTATGAGACGCATTTCTGTCAAACTATATAGGTGGTGGTAGTGTTTCTGCGGCGATACATGTTTCCTATACATATTCTGAATATGACGTCAGTTGGCTTGTTTTTCGAATACGATTTCAGCACTTCGCCAATAAAAGTTCCAAATTGATAATGACATTTGATTGAATCAACACTAATTAGATGATTCAATCAAATGTCAATTCGGCCAAACGTTTCTTAAACGGCAATAATCTAGATTTTAAGGTAATCCCAATATTTATCGCGCGATAGCATTTGGACAGCAGAAGTAAAATCTTCGCATACCGTCTGATTTGCTTATTTGCACTGAAAATCCATAATAATATCTGGATTCTAACTGATAGTCGTAGGTCCGTCCAGCTAGCACACAAGAATGTGCTGGGCTGTTGGAAATAAACAAGTATTGAAATCACAAAGAATGAAAATATGCCCTTTCAAATTTAAATCCATTTCCAGTGGATACCATCCCACAGTGACGTCGGAGAAAATTACATTGCTAACAGACTGGACAAAGAGGGTTCTTCAGATACTCTTGGGATGCCTGATTATCTTACTCGCATCGCTCCAAAGCAAAAATTTTAAACTATGCAATGCGGCGAATTTCTCCCAATCATGAATCTGGTGACTTATTTCTTAGAGAACGAATGACCTGGACTTGCTTGGCTGAAGTTCAAACTCGGCGATATTTTACACAAATGGCACGAATATGCGCAAAAATTAGCAATTACTTTTCTTGGATTTTGGGAGATCTGTTCATTGGTTTTTCTTGAAAATTAGTGCCCCAAAGAAGGTTTTAATGACAATCCAGCAATCACTGATTCCGATGTTTTTCTCACGGCTTGGTGACAAAACTTCGAAATTGGCGTCATTTCAAAATTTTTCCCCTAGAGAAAAATCCGGAAAATATTTTTCCGCCCGGAAGACCGGAAAACCTTTGTTTTTCCTGAAGATCTCTGAAAAATCCGGAAAAGTTGGCAGGTATAATTCTTATCCTTATAATTCTTTTGGAAATTAACTTTGAACTTGATTAGGGTCAGAGGCGCACACAGAATATCACTCTGAAAGGGGCTACATCGGTATCTTAAACTCTCAATTTACGGGGAGATGTAGAAGTTTGAGGTGTTTAAACCGTCGTCAAGAGAACCACAATTGTGGGAATCGAGATTTTTAAATTTAAAATATATTTCTTTGAAGTATTTTTTCTCCAATGCTAGCTTATGGGTGTAAAATCCTTCAAGCACTCGTTGGCTAGAGAATGACAAAAACTGGGGCACTATGGGAGGTGTTGCCCCATTGCACCCACCGTGAACTGGGGAGACGCCTTTCTGGAGGACTTCGAGGATACTAGCATTTACGTGTCGTCTTGAAAAAACCAGGAAACTTCAGCCAACCCAACTTCACCACATTCGAGATACAAACTCGTTACCAAATCTACCAGTTATTTCTTTGAATATAGACGTTTTAGAGAGTATTCCAAAAGGAAACGGAGCTGCATTGAAGGGGCAAGGTGGCCCAACTCCTTATCAATAAAGAATATAAAATATTTTCAGTTTTCATATTATTTCGTCCAACTTCTGTAAATAAGACAGGGCACTTAGTAAATTAGATAAAAAAAATAAAGGATAGTATTAGTTAATTGAATGGAAAAAGAAACGTGAAAAATATTATTACGCACAATATTTAAAAAGATCAATTAATTAAACAATAACACGTTTTTTTTAAGATCTGAAAGGGTCTTATACCCCTATAGCTCCCTCTGTAAGTGCTGATTGGGGCTATCGTAAAAATATTAAATATCAGTACGTGCAGATAGTTTGTTAAGGACATGTGCTAAAATAGCAAAACGGCACCTTTTTTGGAAGAGGGGAAATTTTCACGAATTATTGTGTGCATATATGACCCATAGCATTCACGCTTTAATCCCCAACGTTACGCTTTTATAAAAAAATTACCTTAATTCAATTCAATTAAAGTGTAACTTTAATTTGATAAAAGACAATTCCCCTACTAAAGAGTTACAACTTAAATGAACTACTTCAGAAGTCGTCTTCGGTAAGCACTATCGGAAAATTCAAAAAATTGTAAATAGTTTTAGGATTTAAATGCAGTATGTTTGGAGTCTGGTACTGAGTTTAAGCATACCATTGACCATTCATTTTGGAGGTCATTACATCGAAAATCCCCAATTACATGAAGGAATTGCCAAGTTGGATGCTGCCAGTAGTGTAACTTGACATGGGGATGCCAAGATTGAATTTTCTCTATGAAAAAATGCGTGAATACAAAGATACTGATACGATTTTCCCCCACAGTTGCTCGTACGTACAGTGATGGTAATTGCTACAAAGTGTTTTGGAGCAGGTAAATTAACACTTTGGAGCAGCCAGACTGTCTTTTGGAGCAGCACATCAGAGAAGATATTTTAATAATGAAATTAATAAAATTCAGGCTTTTAAACTTTAAACATACGACTGTATGAATGATAAACAATAAACATAATTGTAAACTATTACAAAATTCATTTTAAATACTTAATAAAATTGATCAAATAATGAATAAGGAAAACATACATAAAAATTTACCGTTTTCCATTTCCATAAAGTTATGTGCAAGGTAAGAAATAACTTTGACATTAACATGATTAATAAACATTTTATTAAACAAAAAATTATTTTCTTTTCTTATGTTTGTTACATTCCAATTGCGCCTTTCTGTTTTCTTCTAAGGCACATATCGTTTTGGACATTCTATCTTTACCTTCTTTAAAAAGAATCTGTCCGCTTTCAACAGCACTCATATCCTTGTCTGCAATACCTTGTGAAATCTTGCTTTCAGCATGATTTAATAGTTTTTGAGAAAGTTCAAGTTCCTTTTGCAATTCAATTTGTTTCTACTTTAATTTTAAATCTTCCTCATTATGCAAATATTTTCTACTTTCTCTTTTTTGTTCTGATGCTAACAGAAATCTGTCATGGTACCGCCTCCAGGAATTTCGAACTGATTTAATCAAAGCCGTAGTAACTTGAAAGTTCTTTATGCTTTCTGTATTAGTAAAATGTGACTGTGTGTGTGTGTGTGTGTGCGTGTGTGCGTGTGTGTGTGCCTTATACCATTTATACTATATACAGTCAGATTACTCCTATTTTCCAACATGCGATTGTTCTCACTGAAGCCTCTTTCTACATCAGTTTCCATGCGCTAAACTTAAGAGACTTGACAAAAATAGGCAAAATCTCAAGCTTAAACTTGCCAGATGATTCTCTTATATTAAATATATTCCTCCAATAATGGTCTATACGACTACTTGTTGAAACTTCTGGAAAATGAAAGCTATCAATAGTTTCACATTGATATTTGATCCAATCATCTGATGGAGCAGATCCTTCACTTGGTTTTACAATAAATGGAAAAGATGCTGCTAAAAACTTCAAAGAGCTTAAAGATTTTTCTAAAGTTCACTTCATGGGATGAAGGCAAGAAAGTAATTCTTACATAGCGGGGGGAAGACCTCAAGAGTGAATTTTATTATTACTCATACTTATGCGATTTGGAGCAGTTCTGGCGTAATCCTAGCAAAAACGGTCGTTTTGGAGCAGTTTGGAGCAGGCAATACGCTATGGCGCATGCTGACGCAATTGGAGCAGCATTACCATCACTGCTCGTAAGATAAGTGACCTTACAAAAATCGTCATAAAAATCTTCTAAATTTCTTCAGTATAAAAATATCTATCAAAAAATTGCAATATTAACAAAGCATTCGTTAAATGGAATACAAGGGATAAAAGAATATTGTCTGCGACTCGTCAACAAAATAGTTGGTAAACGAGCATGGATTTTATCGCGCTGGACTGAGGCTAACATCTATGGGAGGCATGGGGAAGACGAAACATTCGGGATATACTTAATTACGCATGCATGACAAATATCACATTATGCACTAACCAATCAGACAGAAATCATCAATCGCTGGAAAATTCGGACATACGCGTGGTTTGGAGAAGAAGCAGTGACTAAGTGCAGACGAAAGTACACAATTGAAATCGAACTGATGCCTCGCTACGATTTGCGTCAAAAATTAAATTTCTTTTTAATATCCGGTTTTTTTTATTCGGCCGATTTATAACTTTTTTCAACAAGGGATGCCGGGATCCTGGGCACATACAGGCACGTTAAACCACTGATGGTAATCCCCTTTAAAAGTAACAATCCCATCGAAGTAACGCATCCCCCTACGGGGCTCCTTTCATCTTCACCCCGAGCCCCAGTGCCAGATGTAGGGGCCTCTTAAAGCAATCTATATTCCAATTCATAAATATGTAAGAGTTAAAAAGTTGCACAAATGTATTAATTTTTCTCTTTTTCCCCTTTGACCACTTGTACAGCTCTATTATTAATGGCTTCTTGATTGACTTTCGTGACTGAAATCATTTGTGTTACTAGAGGGAAGCTTATAAGCTGGCACTAGGGTTTCTAAATTATCGATGTCCTTATTACAAGTAGTTTTCAGGCACATTTCCGAAATGACAGTAATGGTTGCTGCGGTGAAGACAATGAGACGCATTTTTTTGTCAACATATAATTATTTGCATAATTTACTTCCCTCCGAAAATTCGTCTGGAATAAGGAAGCTATCTGTTTTTACTTCCAACAAGAGATACCAAAATGATAAATTAAACCAGGGGTCCCTAAAATTATTGAGCAGAGCCATATTTGATTATTGAAAAGGGCATGCCACAACTGATATACGAAGGCCATTTGCAACTACTGCAATTATATATATCCCTGCTATAGATCTTAAATTTCATCTTAAAATAATAAAATATCACATCTAAGGAAAATAGGTAACGTTGTTCCGGTAAGGACAATTATCACCAATTTTTTCCAAAACGTAAAAACCGGTTTTTATACCCTAGCTGGTACTCCATATCTAGAGCGGGTACCAAACTATCGAACTCTAATCTCAAGACAGAATTACTTCCCACTAATTTGTTACTTAACTTAAAAATGAAAGATATTCCAAGATTTTACTCTATAACAGAATTTTTTTTCAAGATCATAGCAACAAAATGTTTTCATGTGAAACGTTATTGTCTAGTTCTTGTGTGAAAATCCTGTTAAAAAGGAATACTTCACCAAAAACAACTTTCAAAGTCAAAAAGTTCGCGTACAATGAAAATTTCTGTACAAGTATCATAAAATAGAAAATGGCGGACATTTTTTGAAAACCTACAACTGGATTATGGGAGATTTTCTTGGAGACATTCAGGAAGGTCCCCTGAACACTTTCCCATAGGCTGCTCTTTGTTTTTCGGATATTTGGGGGGTTCGACCCATTTTGGGAATACTTTCACTCGACTATCAGTGGTAGTAGACTACATGAATATCTTCTTGGTTAAGTCCACAATTAATCCACAAAGCATCTCGAAAATACGAAAAGTGCAAGATGTACAGTTGAAGGTCCGTCAGCTCACCTTTTCATGGAGCGTTATTTCACTTATCCAAAAAGGTTTCAGATTAGATTAGATTAGATGGTTGGGTGGTGTGCACAAGGGACATATGCCCACACATTCGGTAAGAACACGATAAATCTGTGGGTCGCCTTGTATGAAGGCAGAATTAGAAATTAGAAAACGTTCGTCTTCAATAGCATCGAAACATTTTCTCTTAGTAAGGCAATACTTTTATTTTGTTAAAGGGTAATATTTTGTTTTGGGTCATTTGCTTTTCATTTTGTCATTTTTTGGACAAAAAGTTGCGTAAATCAAACTTCTGCACGTCGATTGGGGTTAACGTTACCATGGTTAGAGTAGGGTAAGGTTGAATGAGCGCGTGGCCTTTATGTGTGTATTAATTGATTCAAATACACAAATATAAACTTTAAAAAGGATACGTAAAAACTTATAATGCTGCATTAATTCTATCTTCGTAGATCAGTGCGATTTGAGCCAAAAGTTTGAGAATTTGTAGACAGGTATGCAAACCAGATATGTACTGGTTATGTATGAGATTTAAATTATTATACCTCTCTCTCGTTCTCTTCCGTTTATCGAAAACAAACTGCAAAGCCCGTAGAGATAAGAATAAATAAGTTATTATTATCTTCAGCGAAGTAATCATTAAGTAATGAGTGCACATTGGAACATACCCTTGATATGCTTCGTTGTTCATGAGTATTTAAAACTCAAAATAATTAGAATACCAAGTCAATTAATGAATCTCACAACTCAAAAATACATCCGTCATAGTAATAATTTCACAAAAACTCAGTAATGCCGAAACTTAACAATGAAACTCAAACTCACAGCTCAAAATTACATCTCAATTAATAATTCTAAATGAAACTAAAATATGAAATATATCACTGACGTTGCCAACTTTAGAAAATGACTTATTAATTTACCTATACTATCGCATGCGCATTTTCACTAATTTTATGTATAAATATCTCTCTCGTTTGTGCTTTCTATTTTATAAATATTTCCCCTTGTATTATCGTTTCCTTAAATCTATGTCATGATTTAATATTTATTGTGCGCGAGCAATTTCCGTGAAAGTATTTGAATATTTTATTCCTTTAACCATGATAGAGGATAAAGTGATCTACGTGGTCACAAGTTTGCTTTTATATGGATAGGACTAGCAAAATTCCCCGACTCACTCGGGTTGAATTAGTTAACTACATATTGAAAGTGACCAGAAAATAATCACTTTCCTCTTTCGTAGACAAATCATTTAAGTTTGAGTAAAATAATTTTTTAACACCTTTACGGCATTTTTATAATTTCTACAACCTACTTTGGACAAAAATCCTATACATGCATATCCATCCATGTAATGCATTTAACATATATCGCACCCCTGTTAAAGGTTTGCTACATTTTCGAATTTCGCCGTCACTAAGAGAAAGATGACAATTTAATTTCATAAGATATTTATCACTAAGTTTGCTTAAAAGTGGACACGCATTGATTTTGGAAAATTCCGTTTTGCGGTATGTAGGTATTTAATTAACGTCACACTGGAGCAACACAACGGGCTATTTCCGTTTTGCGGCACGTGCAATAATAAAAGAACTTGTTTTAAAATTAAATGTCCTCTTTACGAAGGTATAACCTATTATCATTTTTTAATGGTAAATCGATTTGATAGTTTCTTCTAAAAAATCATTGTTTTACGAAAACCTTCCTTATATAAGTTATTTAAGTATAGCTTCAATTGGTTAAATAAGCCACCTTGACCTTCTGTCGCTATATGACAAAGAATTTATAATAGTTTAAAAGTCCTAGTTCAAATTTTTTTAACATTAACGATCTTTCAATGACAAAATTTCACTTAATATTTGCTTTAATCTAACTTACATGCCGCTCTAAATCAAATACTTTGCGAAATTCGTGAATCTTTTTTCCTCTTGATCTCGCACTGTGTGGCCACAACTTACAATTAAAAATTAGAAAAAATTTAAAAACACGAAATTAATTTCCGAGCGAAAGAAACAGAAAATATCACTGCACGTGGCAAACATTGCAAATTATCGTCTGTCCCAAATATTCGGAAATACTTTATAGTTCGAAAAGAAAATAAATAAGGCTCAAAATACAAAAGTATTATAACTTAAATTCCGTTAAAAATAGTTTGAAAAATAATTGACTTTTCAGCAGTACTGCTAAAACAATCCAAGTAACTGCAATGATTAATATACCTTCCGGCTACTCCAAAACTACCAAATTATGGTTGATTTAAGTATAGTTACTCAGATGTTTTAACGTGAAACTTGCCTAAATATGTAAGCAAAGAAATTTCAAATACATTCATTAAACTAAGATGTGGTGTATCAAATATAAAACATCAAATTAAAATATATTGAACAAATCTGATGTGATACTTGTACACACAGACACAAAATCGAACATAGAACGGGAAGACGGACAGACTTACTTAACCAAGTTCAGTCACTAAATGAATGTAAGAACTCAGTGTATGCAAAGTTTCATGAAAATATAATCAACCGTTTGGACATAGTACGGGCACACACATATAGACAGATGAACAGACACCAAAAGCGCAAGGAACGGATTTAGCATCCGAAGGGTCCAAAACGGATAGAAAACTTGAAATGGGTCGAAAATATTCAATGTACAAACAAGCACTCCATTCTTATTTATATAGATGATTCATATCTATATTCAAGTTTTCTATCCGTTTTGGGCCCTTCTGATGCAAAATCCGTCTTTTGCGCGTTTGGCGTCTGTTCATCTGTCTGTGTGTGCCCATACTATGTCCAATCGGTTGAATATATTTTCATGAAACTTTGCATACTGTGAGTACTTACACTTATTTAGTGATTGAACTTGGTTGCATTAGTCTGTCCGTCTTCCCGTTCTGTATGATTTTGTGTCTGTGTGTTTGCTCAAGTATCACAAATTGTATCGAACATATTTTAATGCAACGTTCTATATTTTATACAATGTATTTTAGTTTAGTGAATGTTATTTTACATTTCTTTGCTTACATATTTTGACAAGTTTCATGCTAAAACATCTGAGTAACTATGCTTAAATCAGCATTACAATTACTTGGATTGTTTTACCAGTGCTGCTGAAAAATCAATTATTTTTCCCAAAACTATTTTTAAGGAATTTAAATTCTAATAGTTTATTTCGAGCCTATTTTTTCTTTACAAAATATAAAAAAATTCTGAATATTTGGGACACGATAAAGAGAATAAAACTATACAGAACGAAACGTTTTCAAACGGTACTGGTAGCTAATATTGCAACCTTGGTATTTTTTTAATTGTTTGCTTTTTTAAATTTGTGTCAGTTATATTCTAAGAATCTATTTTGTAGTTAAAAAACAGATACATTCATTACTTTTCGTTCGAAGCTGTTTTAAAAATCTGTTTTAAGATGTATTTCTACATTTTGAATTTGATGTTTTTCGTTCAATAACTGTAATGAAGGTAAATAATGGTTTAATTAGTTTTAAAAACATTTTTAATCATTGCATGATAATTCTAGGAAAGCTTTTGTTTTTAAATGACATACAAGACATTTATAGTGGATAAAAACGTTTCCGTACGGAAACGAAAACGGCGTATAAATTATTATAATTTCTAAAGAAATATCACCAAAGATTCAGAAATTGAACAAGAAACTTATTACATACTAGAGAATGTGTTCGCGACAAAAACTCCTCAATTTTCATAAATAAAAAGTAATTAATTAAAATTTTGAGAAAAACATACAAAATGAAAGGCAAAAGGTTTCCGTACGCACTATTAAAATTGATTAAAACGTACAGTCCAGCACAGTCCCGAGAAACAACAAAAAAACTTGTTGGAGTCATGCCTAAACTTCTGAGAGGTCATTAAAGCAAAAGCAGGTTCAACTGACCTTTAAATCATGAAACATGGGGAATAACATTTAATAAAATATTTTTCACCGTACGGAGACTTTTGCTTTAGACATCTATTTGCCAGTTTTGTGTTATTGTGAATTTATGCGTTAAATTACATTAATATTTTTTGTTTAAATGCAATAGAAACTTTCTATGCAATTATGCTCATCTCTTTTTCCACGTTTTATTTCTTCAATATTTATATTCTGCAAATAATAAAGCAATTTATTTCAAATAGTAAGAGCGTACGGAAACTTTTTTTACTCATAGTATATGCATACACTCTGAACTATTCTATGCATTCTGGGTAACATTGGCACTCTAGATACTTTCTTACTAAAAAATTTAAATTCTACAAAAATGTAAAATGTTAAATATGACATTTATTTACATTTGTGAAATTGGGCATTTAACAATTGTGTACCTTTATTAAAGTGTGGCAGTTGTTGCATGGGATGAATAGGAATTACAATTTATTAACGAAATCGGAAATTAGTTAACCAATTCAACCCAAGTAATGTCGGGTTATTCTGCTAGTGCGATTATATAGAATTGGTTTTTCAGTCTTTGTCAAGATCTTTTCACACTATTTTTTTCAAGAATGAATGCCAAGGGTCACATCAAAATGAGAGGCTTTTTAATATAGACTTTAAACGATAGATATGATCGTCTGTGTGTTGAGAAATTGTGATTCATTGTATATCGTCGGAGTAAAGGTGTATTGAACATATTATTTGCTAGAAAAAATATTTACGTTTTTAATTTTTCGCTTTCACTTGAAAAATGTCCTTTTGGGATAATTAATCCTCATATTTTAGGTGAGAGTTCAGTACCAGTAGACCAGTGGTTCTTAACCTTTATAGTGATCGGCACCCCCTTGAAAAATGTGTTTCTATTTCTTTATTTAGAAATTACATCTATTGCAAGATAATTTATTTATTGAAAAATAAACACATACGTTTGCATATGCATACAAAACAATATTTCTTTTTTTAATAGTTACATTGTTGCTTATTCATAATACTTTTGAAGCGAGGCTCCTTTTTTGAAAGAGCCACGCGTATCATCACCTGCATTTAAACGATTTCTGGCTTTTGTTTTTGTGCAAAAGTGATGAAAATCCAATTTCACGCAGGTAGGTGGAGGCAAATGGTAAAAGTGTCTGCAATGCTGCTTTTTCGAGCTGTGGATAAGATTCTAACTCTGTACACCAAAATTGTTCTAAGTTCAGTTTGTCAAATTCCATTTGAATACGTCATGGCATGTATTTATTTCAATAAGATCGTCTTTTATAAAATATCTGTCGTCCATCGAAACTTCTCTCGCACCCCTGGAAATGCTTTCCCAGGGGTGCACACACCCCAGGTTAAGAACCACTGCTTCTAATTAAATACAAATACAATACATTCAAAGTATCAATCCAAACTGGATTTTTTGTTACTTTGAAACCAGTTTATACTGTTTGTACATTTTTGTATTTCCAATTTGTCATTGAGTGAGCTAATGTGACAAACTTGAATACATTTCTTTAAGAGCATCACCTATGGAAAATAGCCCGTTTCAACTGCAACAGACAGGGGTAGACTTCTTGTGCCTGGAGCAGTTCTCGTGGCAGACACAGAAAATCTTCTCGACAGGTGGATGGAGTGTGAGGAGAGTAAGAATCCATAGCTGTCCTCTTGTTTAATGTTAATTGTTGTCCTCCAGCATTGATTTATTGTTTTGCTAAATAGAGTCAAAGCATTGCGAAATAAGAAGATAGTCCCAAGGCTTCGTTTCGTGAATCACAATTTCCGACACTTCAATTCGATTAGAAAAGCTTCGTTATAACTACGCTAAATTACGAAGATTAACAGCAGGAAGGAAGTGCTAAATTAAAAGGCAACGCGATAGAAATAATTTATCTGCATTTAATATATTTTTCACTGGATGGTGATGGTAATTAACGTCGCACTGGAGCAACACAACGGGCTATTGGCGATGATCCGGGATTAATCCCAAGGGAAAGATTCGAGGATAATACCCCGCAAATTTTGAACCACGGTCAGATGACGAGGTCAACACCTGAGCTGGCAACCCACTCTCCAAACTTCGCGCTACGCCAACGTAAGAATATTTGAGGCCATGACAGATTTAACGTGCACCAGGCCCCGTATACACGATGGCTTTGGTTGGACCGAATTTCGAATTCGCAACCCTCCGATAGCTAATCCGTTACTCTTCCAACCGGGCTACAGCGGCTCCATTTTTTCACTGGAATATCAATCTAATTTCGGAGCGGACAGCGAGATAATTTCTTTAGATTTTTAGACTACAAGTAATTTTTTGACAAAGAAATGCATCTGAAATAATTTAGAAGTATCAAACTTTTAAATTCATCCTGATCCACGGATTTCAATACTATGGAGTAAGAACCTTCCAACGGGAAGAGGCATTGAACTTTTTACGGACGGATCTAAAATGAGAATTGGAAATAACTTTAGGGTCGGAGAAGGTGCATTGTTTCATTTCTAAACTCAGTTAAAATACCATCTCAACAAAAAATAATTCCAGACGGCACAAATTTATCAAGCGGAATTCTTGGAACTTTTCAAAACCTTGTTAGACATTGAAGACCTAATAATAGATCTCTCTGTCTCTGTCTCTGTCTCTGCCTCTCTGTCTCTCTCTCTCTCTCTCTGTCTCTCTCTCTCTCTGAGCCAAATTATCACGTCACATGGAGCGTTTGGAATGTACCAAGCTAGATTCCATAACAAAATAGATATCTGCCCTTGTGGTGAACATTGGGGAACTCCTAACACAATATATTTTTGCTAATTAGGAACACCCATTAGGACAAAAGACTTTAGAAGTTCACCAGTTGCACCGATTATAGAACTGATCAAGAACAAAATACTAAATATATCAAACTTATCACACATGAATTAATGCAGAATGTTTTTGACACTAGTGGATGGTGTTTTTATTTTTTCTAATTTCCTGTATTGTATATATGAAACGATGCCTGCAACTACCCCCAAAAATTCTTGGCTTATATAAGTCCCTTGACGTTCCCCTTTTTATCCGCTATTCTTTGCTTCACCACTATAGCCATGTGTTCCCAGTAAATTTCTTTCGTCGATCTGAAAGGAAAGAAATCGCGTCGACGATCTGTGCAAAAATGCAAGTGCGACTTTATAAACACCGCCAGTGAACTTTTTGAGATCCCATGGTTCAATAATCTTTCTTTAAATCCCCTCGAGGTTTATTTTTAACTATTAATTCTTTCACGAGCTCCTTAGAATTGGGAGCTTAGAGCCGTTCTAAACACCTTACACTCAACATAGTACCCTTTTACGCACTTTTTATAACTTATCTACTAAAAGATAGAATAAAATTTTCCTGGAATTTCTATTTGTGAACTCAATGCTACACTCAGGACCAATGGATTACTTGACCGATTGCCTTACACCACTCCTGTCACATGACTGCGGCTTTAGCATATTATTATTACAGTTGTTTATTTCTTGTATTGCATTTTGGAAAATCCAGATTTCGAAACAACTTAAAGAGTGAATTAACTTTTTCGCCATTTCTCAGGATTGTGTTGGGTTTTGTTTTTTATCTTTCAGTTTGTAAGAATCAATAAAAATGCATCTAAAGTTAGTGAATAAACAAGGGTAAGGTCTTAAAGAGGAGCTGAACTGAAAATAATACTGTAAAGTGGTGATACCAAAATTACGGCACGCGGTACAAATCCAAACCGCCGCCATTCTATTACGGAATTCTTTGCCCTTTCTGTGCAAATGCTGAAATACCCACTATTAACTTCACCCTCCAAGTGGTTTCGACGAGGTATCTCGTCTATCAAGATCTGACCAATTTTATTAATGACGAGGTATATCGTCACGATATTACCAATATTTGTTGATGACAAGATTAAGATATCGTCAGTGTTTTCGAATGATGCGATATCTCTTCCATCAAGATCTGGTCAGTTTTGCCAATGACCAATAATACCTCGTCGAGACAACCACCAGGTGGGTAAATTGAATGTTCGACACCAATTTGGACAGCACAATTCATGAAATTTACCCGCATTCCTCAATTTTTACAAAACATAAAAAACTGGATGCGATTTATATGTAATCATTTCCATAACATCAATATTTACTATTTCATCAATGTTCATGCATACTTTTGATTGGAAAATGAGTCATGTGTTCTATATTTGGTCATACGTGTTGTTACGTTATAATCTTTCCTATCAGGATGATAGCAAATTCAAATCCATGAAAGAATAACATCCGGTATTTCCTGATATTCAGTTATCTGGGAAAATTACATAAGAAACGGAAACCAATTCCAAATCTCAGGGAAGAAATTTTGACATTCCGATTGTTTGCATTAAAATAACATTAAATCATTTAAAAACAATCTTAAAACAAATTAGGAATAAAAATATAATCAACAATATATTTGAATAGGATTATCATCCTATGAATACTTGTTTTTAAATGATGAATTCTACAGGGGGAAAAGGGAACAGTTTTACACATTGTTTCCTATGGAAAATCGATTTTATGGCTAATACAAAACATTTATCTTTCGTTATATCAAAAAGGTTCGAAAAGGGGGGGGGGATCTTTTGAATCATCAGAACTGTGATTCAAAGGGTGACATATTTTCATTCGCATGAAAGACGATGAAATATACTCACGGTGCTTTTGACAGTTAACTTAAAACAGCCTATTTTGAAATTTTCATTTTCTTCTATTTGGGATTTTTTTTCCCGCTTATGTTTGACACCTGTCTTTCTATCTTAACTCTGCGCGTACGCTGACTCAAAATTGTCACACGCACACGCACACACACACACACACACACACACACAAAAAGCGGAACACAAAACTTTTACACAATCATAAACTTGAACAAACGACAAATGCTTACCCTGTGTTGACTTCAACGAAAACAAAGCCCACGTGATGCGAAAGTGAAGACTTTGATTGGGCACTTGTCCGTCCAGAAGAGCTGTCGAACTTAAAGACTCGAGGGAGGGAGGGAAGAAGGGGGTGAAGTCACCCCTCACACACGCGCGCGTCTATCAACAAAAGCAAACAATTTATCCTTTGCTGTCACTTTCGCGTGTTCGAAATCCACATCCCCGAACACTTTCCCAGTCCATCACACGACATGTCCCAAAAGAGCCGAAATCCCCATTCTGCAGGCCGGAAAATATTAAAGCAAATCTTCCAAGATGTTCTGAAGAGAGTAAACGCCGAAATCTTTCCCTGGCTGATGTCTTGCAGGGAATGAATGCATGATCGGCTGAAGAGTTGGAATTAGCTTGTTTTGGAGTCCCGCTGCCGAGGACCACGTGACCCGTGATGTCATTTCCTTCCCATGTGCTTCTGGCGGCAGGAAGTGACGCAGATGATTTCCGACCTCGTACTGGGAGAGGATTTTCTCTGGCTGTCTGACTCTCGTTTCTCAATAGCGCTGAAAGGATTTATAAATAAGATCCCTCATCTGAAGATGAGTTAGAATAATAAACAGAGCCGCGACTGTTTTGATGGAAAGGGTATCAGTGATCGAGAGTTTTCGTTTCCCCGTCTGGAGATGGGCGTGAAACGTTCTGAGAATTTTGTGAAGCAGAGAAAGCTTGTAATTTCGATGTTCTGTTCTCAGGAGCGAACTGTCAGTTTCTTGGCAGGAAAAATCGCAGAGAACAGGGCAACCGCCAAGTCTTTTGAGGAGCAGCGAAAACACAAATGAAGACAATTGAATCAGACGAACAAAAACAAACTTGATTCTATTATCCCAATTTGTTTTCGAAAATATCTGAAAACAGTGTTTAAAAATACGTTAACTGTTTTATCGCGTTTTACTTGCCTTCCAATGAATTTTCGTTTTGCGAACAGCAATATTTCTTCATCAGATTCATGATGAATCGAGGGCTCAAAGGCAATTGTTTTAAGAGTTGTCCTTTGATGAATAGAAATATTGGGTATACAAACGTAAACGAGAAGGAAATTTTTGTTCAAAAATAGTGTTATGAGGTTCTGGCTTCGATTCCCCTTATAGTTTTACATAATTTTAATAAAAAAACGCGTACCTTAAAATATCTGCCTTTTTATTTCTAATGAGCAAGTTTCTCTCGACCCTCTGAATATCACGCTTTTTTTGTCTCCCAAGAACTTGGCTTATCTGCTTTTGGACATTGCCTCAGAAAACCCAAAACAACCAACCAATCGACCCAAGAAACGTGCTATATCAAGGGGGTACATGCATGAAAACGTAACAAAAAATCAAATTTGTAAATTAAAACAATTACATTTAGTAGCATTCAAGCTTCGAAAAACAAAATTAAGAATTCGTTTGGCAAAAGCATGTTCTTTGTAATGGGTATTAGAATTAATTCCGACTCAAAAAGAGCAGGAAAAACATTAGGAAAAAATAAGATTGCCCACGACAAACGGCAACAGTTATTTTGCATTATGCAATTTGTATGGATTTTAGGATTGTGCGTGTTGTAGAATCCTGTTTAAAAAACACGCATAACTTGAAAAATGAATTATACTTTGAAGATCGTACGAAATTCGATACACAATAAAGATTGAAGAAAACTCGCTCCGAGATTGTTGTTAATAAAAATTTGAAGACACATTTTGTTTCTTGCAATTTGCATGTTGTTTTTCAACATTTCGTCGTTTTTCAAGGAAGCGGAATTACGCAACCTTCAAATTAAAACAAGGCCTTTCAAAACACATTTGCACATATCCTTCAACAAAGAATACGAAATTTTATCGATTATTTTTTATTTTCGAATTGGAATCACTGATGCCTTTCATTCAAAATTTTATTACGAAAAAAATCCGTTCGAAGTTCACATGTAAATTTATCGTCAGCGCACACCCAGTTTTCCTTGGGAGGGGCTAAGAAAATGGTCATAATCATGGCACTGATGTGTCATTTAGGATGTAGATTCAAGAACACTGTACCATCGTCAATAGGCGATAATTTTGGAATATAGTAGCCCGTCATGGTTTGCTACATGCACTTCCACTTGCGAGATATGATGGTCACTCCAAATAATCGGTTCTCGACGAAAAGTTTTGTCGTCCATTTGGCAAGGGCCAGTACCGTGTTTTTAAGTTTTACCCATTTGGGAAGGGATGAAATTTATTTCCCCCAGACTTTGCAATTGATCCCAGATTCAATAATCCTCTTCCCGGTTAGGACAAGATTAGTGGGTTGTGAAAAGACAAAATAAAACTTTGGTTCATTCGTTGGAACACCCACTTTTATTTTTTATCGTGCGTGTGTAACTTTACCCCACCAGACCTTCAGGATGACCTCTAGTTGGGATTTCTCTCACTATAAGATTCATATTTTCTCTTCTGAAAAACCATGAGAAAATGAAACTAATGCTATAGGAGATAGTTAACACTTTAACCATGAATCCAACCATTCATTAGAGATTGGTTCATAATCTCCGTAGCAAATATACTAAGCTTCAACTGATGATGTTATAAAGACGATAAACATTTAATTTCCATATTGCTTTGGGGCATGGGGACCTCAACCACCCCTCTGGATGTGTATGTATGACTTTGTGTTCCCTTTGAGGTCATTTGTGAAACTCCATGAATCCCCTTTCTACCAAAACTTATTTTTTGTAAAATAATCGAATCTTTTAAGATGAAAGTACTGGGAACTTCTGAAGGATTTTTATGCATTGCATTAAGAAAACCTGAAGTCTGAAATTACGTATTTTCTTAACGTAGTGCTTGCAACTGGCTTTCAATGAATGTACCCTTGGTAAGGTTTTTCCTTTGGAATTTAATATTTTTTTTTAATTATTTAAAAAACAAATAAGATATTTCAATTCGTTGCGAGGATTTTTGTCTCAAGAAGCGTACAAGATCATTCACTCTAAGTCATGAAAGAAAACGTTCATTTTAATCACTTCTTGAAATTCTCGGCAAATTATTTGACTAAATATGTTGAAAAAAAATGTCTTTTCAAACAGCGCGAAACAAAGTATCAATGCGAGAGCAACGATAATTTCGGTTTGCTTTCTATGACTGGGATTTTCAGTACTATAAACAAACCAGATGGAAAACGATGAATTTACTTCCGCTACTCAAATGCTCTCGTATGACACATATTGGAGTTGCCATAAAATGTAGTTAATCGCCGTTTTGGCGCTTAATCTAACTATCGTTGATCAATCAACTATCATCTATCAATTCGGAATTCATTCTTTGGAATAAGTTTTGGGCCAAGTGCTGAAATTGTATTATAAAACTAAGCCAATGACGTCACGTTCGAAACGTGCAGGAAATACGCTCTGCCGCAGAAACACTACTGCCATCTGCATTCCGTTTGACAGGAAAAATTTAATCTAATTTTTACATTCCTCAAAACAAGGCACTTTAAAGGCTCGTCTTCAACTGTTTTTCTCGGATCTCATTACTACAGAAATAGTTTTCTGCAAAGAATACGCGAATACGAAAATTTCAAAACTCTCGAAGCGAGAAATCGTAACATTGTTTAAATGTATCATCTGGAAAGAAAATATTCTTAGAATAGGAGAATAATCGCGACTGGGAAAAGTGACGTACTGAAAACAAAAAGAACATAACGCAGGAACGTACAATATGGGTTTCAGTTACAATTACCTTTGTTTTTTCTTCAGTTCCATTTCAAGACCCTCATCGTCTTGAACCTTTGTTTTTGAATTGCTTGCACCTGCCTAGTTGTGGAACTGTCTAGTGATTTTTGACCACACATGTGATTACCATACGGCTCTTGAAGCGATTTCTTTCTTTGTGTCCTCAAGTTGTGAAAGAACTAAAACTTACTCTAGGTCTTTCTTTTTTTGTGAACGCAATGTTCTTCTGATGTTCTGGTGACACTTGAATAAATGAGCGTGGTGAAAGAAGGAGAATTAATAAGTGGTGTACAGGGGCCATAAAAAATAAAGCTGCAAGGATTCGTTACGAAGAATCCAAAAGATATTCAGAGAAAATATCATGCGATTACGGATACGTTGCATTGTTGAAATTTACGAAGAAAAAATTAATTTATGATAATATACTATATAATTTTATATAAATATCTGATAAATTTATAAATTTATTTTTATTTGAGGTACCTTATTTTCTCATTTATAAAATTGAAAGGCGTCAGGCAACTTGATAAGCCACTTTCAAAATTTTTCAAACTAGCAATTTTTAAATTAAAAAATTTTTCAAATTAATAATTGTCTATCCACTAATTAAAAGCACATGTTACTTTAAACTTTCAAGTATTCCGCACTCGTTCAAACATCAGGTAGGTAGCTGAATTTACTTCACACTGGAACAGCACAACGTGCTATTGGCCACAGTCCAGGATCAATCCCGAAGGGAAAATCCCAATGACAGCGTCTCGTAATTTTGAACCACGGTCAGATGACGAGGTCAACACTTGAGCTGGTATATTCCCACTCTACAAACTTCCACACCTCACCAATCAAACAATCAGAAATTCTTTTGATCCTCTTGAATATTTAGTTTTTATTTTATTTATTATTTTGTTTTTGTTTCATTGTAGAACATATATATATATATACGTATATCTGTGGCTTATCACTATGCTGCTAGGAGCTATCTTTTCAATTATTCATTTCTTTTGGACAGTTTCATTTCTTTTGATTATAATAACCACTCTCTCCCCACACATCTGCTTTTTGGGCGCCGAAATCAGGTTAGATGACAGATCCTCATGAAATATATCCCCAAGTACTCATTGGTTAACTTGCTACAATGAAATCTTTTGTCTCTGCACTTATTGAACATCTTAATGTTCTAAATACAAACATTGAATTTTCTAAACTCAGAAAATGGACTGCACATTTATAATACAAAAACTTCTACATTTCCCCCCTCTGGCCTTCGGGACCTAATACTGTGGCACGGACGACAAGGAGCAGCCTTAGGAATTGCGGGGCCCGATTCAATCCATAAGGTACACCTAAGATCTGAACTGGTCGAATTGTAATGGAATTCCATAATCACATCTATATAAACTGCTTCGTTTACTGCTTTGAAGAAAAATTTTTAAAAATCTTATTAAAATTGGCTTCACCGTTCTCATATAATTACATACGGCCCCCATTGAAGATTAGACCTCCGCCCTACTCTTATTTTGAACTGTTTATATAAAGCTCACTTTTCCCTCACCCACACATTGAAGTTATTCACTCAACATTCCAATTTCATTCAACATTCCAATTTTTAAACCCCGGACCGTCGCCAATAATCCGCTGTGTTGCTCCAGTGCGATGTTAATTAAAATACCTACTTACCTACTAATTTTTAAACATTCAAAGAAAAGCACTCGTACGAAAACACGTGATCTTGTTTAGGATATCTGCTATTTCTGCGAATTGCTAAAAGAATGCTATTCTTTATTCGATAACGTTAAACTTTATTGAAAATTTATTCTCATTTTTTAAAAGAAACTCCAGTCAAGCCCATAGACACTGAAAACTATGAGTAGTTTATCGCTTTGTTTGACTTAAGCGTCTTGTTGAAAGCCAAAATTAGGCAATAATAAATATTTTCACGATACGTTCAAGATTCCCTTAGGGTGTGCGGGTCCCCATTTGAGAGAATCGATGGAATCGGCTTAAGACCGACCCTGATGGCAATCCCCTATGTGGAGGCCCTCAGAATCACTAACAGTAAATCGGCCGTGTTTATCCGACCTAAAAGCGAACAGGACACTTCTTACACAGCAATGTAGAGAATAGCTCTGTAAAACGAGCACGTACTCGGCAGTATCGTTCATTTATCATGCAAGTGCAGCAGGAAAGGGAAATTTTGAATTATGTAAAAGCTTTTTGAATTTGCTTTCGTGTAAGCGACGACAGAATTCACCACCGGACTGAATGATTTATTGTAAAATGGAAATTTTTGTCTGGATATAGAAGAAATGATGCTCTGGGGAATGGGAAGTCGGACAACACTGCTATGGATCTGTGATCATATTAATTCATTTTCTGTGATTTTATCGAATTTTATAACTCGGTAAGTTTTTTATTTCTAACGGCAGAGCACATGAACTGGTACGAAACGAAAGAGAGCTTATAGAAACAGAGTAGAAAGAAAACATTCAAGAAACGAACAGTGGTTGTCTCCTCATAAATCCTCTCGCCTCCCAATATCGAAACGCCTCAGAATCACCGGGGAGTGATTCACAAAGAAGCAGGTTGGATTTGTCCATAGATGTAATTCAGGAAGCAAAATAACTTAGTAAATATTTGACTACAAAGGAAATGTGGAAACTGTTTCTCAAAACAATTTTTGGTAAAAATCAAAATCAGAGTACCGGGGTCCCTTGTCAAATTGACGACTAGAATTTTCGTCGACAAACGGCTATTTTGATAAGCTTATTCCATAATTATCGCCAAATAGTGATGAAACCATGTTCTTGATGAATCCAATTTGTCATTTCAAAATGTAATCAAGTACAAATTTGTATTGAAAATTTTAGAAAACAAGCTGACCTCAAATTTCATCCACCAGAATTCCTGATAAAGCACAACTCTTCAATTAACCGTCTAGCTTTTCCCAGTATAATTTCTTTTGCCATTAGACTATGAACAGTAATAACTTTTAAATGAAAATATCACTAGATATTTTGTATCATGCAATTTTTTCGTTAGAATTTAGAATCAAGACATTCGAGGAAATGGGTGCTTTTGACTCAAAGAAAAAAGTCAGGGGCTTTAACCCCTCAAGAAGCATCGGACTTGATCGAACAGACCAGGTCAATGTTTATCAGCCCAGCACAAGTCTTAAGGTAATAAACTCACCATGAACTCTAAAATATTCATTCCTTAAATCCACACCTGCAACTTTCAGACTGCCACTGAGCTTTGTTTAGTCATTGCGAAGCATACTTTGACGGGAAATTGCAGTCGTTTGAATTGAAAATGGTAGTCGGAGGGAATCAAAGGAATGCGGGGTATGAAAACTGTGTTTCCAACACCACATCCTGTAAAGACGGTTGCTTCAATCACGTTATTATGTAAAGACTTCATCTGAAACCTGGTGCCATTACAAAGCTTAGGAGGTATTCTTAACAGCCTCCCTATTAACGTCTGGATTTTTCTCGTCATAAGCTGTATAGGCTAATGACGGTTTAATGAAACACTTAATGCCATCAAGATACACCACCAGATGGTAAGGGTAATTTCATCAGCAGCCCTAATTTCACAGTGGGTGGCGTATGTGGTGCGGAGGGACATGTGAGTCTGGTACTCAAAAATGGTTCTGTATATGTTACCACATAGCATCAGTGAACACTTGAAATCGTTGCCAGTTGTTACAAATATGCTGTACGACACTGGCCCGCACCTGAGGCGCCAGCGAGTCAGCGTCGAACATGAAGTAAGATAGGGAATAGAAAGTAGACGATCCATCCCCCTTCATAGGAGCAACACGGTGAAATACCATCACGCCGTCAATATCAATGAGCTCCATGCTTAATGTGTATTGGGAAAAGAAAAGGAAAATAGAGGTAGCTATGAGAAATAATCTGCTTATTTTTAGGTATGTGAGAGATGGACACGAATAAAAAATTTGTCACAAAATAAGAATCAGTAGAAAGTGTCCCGCTCAGATAATATCAACGACAAAATTTAATGGCAAAACAGCTATAAATATTGAAAGCAGAGAAAAAAAGAATCCCGAAAGAGAGTACAAATCCTTCCTATCTCAAAACCAAACTAAACTTTATTGAACGGTAGCCTAAAACAGAACTGACAGGAACTCAAAGGAATAAACGTCTTTTGACCTTAGGCCAGTTTTAGGCCTCTTAAAATCTGAATTTTTGAAAACCCTTCCTTAGTGAACATTGAACATATGAGACATACCACCATGCGAAATTTCAGAGCTGTCTTGTTACCCTGTAAATAAATAAATGGGTTTTGGCTTTAGGCCAATTTTAGGCCTCTTAGGAGTCGAATTTTTCAAAAATCTTAATCTCTACAGTATAAGAATCACCATACAAAATGTCAGCTTCCTAGGCCTTGTTCTTGAGATACAGTGATCAATGAGTGAGTGGTATTTGAATTGTATAAAAATACAGATTACAACACATTAAGGAATTGCGAAAAGCAGGTGAATGCACTTTTAATACGAGTTGATGTTCAATCTGGACATGAGGGTGGAAAAGATACTCCTCGCGGCAATCACCAGGATTCATGTTGCTAAAATCATCGCCTAATTTTCAGGCATCAAATAGTTTAAAATTGTAACAATTCAAAGTCATCTCCACCTGAGGTCGGTAGATGTCTGCATTTTCCCGGACCGATCATCCGAGCGAGTATCTCGCCGCGATTGTCTGTTTTTTCTCACTATGTGCAAGTGCATACTGAACACCACTCTGGAGAACAACCTCTGATCATCCTTTACACGTAGCAAAAATTTTCGTCTCATTTATTACCAAACACACTAAGTGAAGAATGACTCCGACCTACATTTTGTAAATAACCACAACTTATATTCACCTAATTCCTGACTGCTGATAACAAGTGCTGTGGTTGTACGAACATTTACGCGCATGACTGGTTTTAATGGATCCTTCGTGTAATTGGTATGTTTCCTGTAAGAGCATTGTTCTAATATTTACTTTGATGGCTATCATGGAGTGCTTGTACAAGTCAAATAAACCTGCGAAATCGTGCTAGGAACAGGCGTGAATATATTTTTATTCTTGCTCCTTATAAACTGCATAAGAAATCGGAATTTATAAGTTCTTAACGCTAAAAATAAATTGCGTTTTTAAGATAGATTCTATCCAACCGATGAAAACCACAAGACCTTCAACAAACTTGGCCACTCCTGTGACGCAGTAGCGTGGGCAGTGGTGTTTGGTAAAACAATAAAACAGTCCAAGAAAAAATATGCGACGAGACTTATTCTGTAAAGCTAAATGTAGATGGCAGTGTTTTAGCTACGGAATGTTTTCCATGTTCGTATTTCGAACTTGACATAACTTGGCTTGTTTTTCAAACATGATCTCTCTTCACTTCGCCAATAAAAATTCCAAATAAATTGTGAAATGATATAGGTAGGTATTTCAATTAACGTCACACTGGAGCAACACAACGGGTTATTGATGACGGTCCGGGATCAATCCCAAAGGGAAAGATCCGAGAATTGATATAGGATACACCCAATTTGAACAGCACCAAGATGGTAGTCAACATTCAGCATGCGAATCTTCAATCATTGCTTAAACATAAATTAACTTTTAATGATAATTATACGAAATAAATCACATTATGAGAGGCATTTTCTGTCAGGTTAAATATAGGCGGCGGTAGTGTTTCTGCAGCGATACGTATTTCCTGTACGTATTCTGAGCGTGATGTCAGTTGGTTCGTTTTCCGAATACGATTTCATCACTTCGCCAATAAAAATTCCAAAGAATAAATTCTGAATTGGTTGAGGATAGCTGCATTTTAAGGTAACCCCGATTTCTGTTATGCGAGAGCTGGGTAGAAGTAAAATCTCCGTTTTCCGTCTTTTAAAAGTCTGTAATGCAACAAATATCAACTAAAAACATGATCGAAGAAAATTTACTTTCATGTTTTTAGTTAGATATTTGTGAACTTGGGACGATTTCTGACTACGTGCATTTGGTGTGCTTGGCAACCCCCGTGTGCGCATGCCTGGGGTCCTGACCTATACGATACGATCCGGATTCTGTTTTGGTTCTCAATCGCTCCATATCTCCTGAATTGCCATTTTTAGGAAATTTCTTTTTCTCAGAATGGAGTAATGATTTTCTTCACCCTCGAGTCATACCAGGCGATTTATCACCGCCTCTCAATGTTTCTCTAAAAGCAATAAAAGATATTTATGTTCTTAAGATCATGTGAGAATGAGAAAACAAATTGGGGAATGTGCCAATTCCGAAGGGTGTGGGAGGGAGGTAACGAAATTGCCAGCTCTTTTCATGGTTAGCTTTTCATACGTTGCAAAGGTGTCAATCATTGTAAAACGACTTTCAGACACCTGCTTCAGTTTTTTCCCGTTGTGGAACAAGGACACGCATTCGTAAGATGGTATGCAGTAATGGTCTGTTGCAGTTGATTTATGCAGGAATTCAATGTCGTGAATAATAGTTAACACAGAAGGTGCTAGCGAAAAATGCGAGTAAATGTCTTGCAGATTTATTGCTGGTTCATTATTTTTCAAATGAATGTATTTCTTCTCACATTCAGGGAAACAGATTTGTTTGCTTCAATTGATTTTTCTTGTTGATATTTCAAACCACTATTGCCGATTATTGTCATTCCATATTATGATATCATTGCCAATTGATCTATCATAAGGAATGTAAGAATTTAGAAAAGTGGGATTATTTCGTGTTGATATATTCTTTCTATACTGGGCGCATTTAAAGCCAAGGCCGTTATATATATATATGTAAATAATTTAGCACCGATTATCTTTTAAAGTCGAAACCCTTGAAACAACATTAAATAAAAAGAAATTCAAATCTAATGTGTTATTTTAGTACGACTGATTCGTAGACCACATTCAGCTCGAAGACTTGGATTGCGGTTTAAGGTAAGCACACGCAATTCCGCATCGCACGAACGGCACGCATCGGATTAGTCTAGCGTACTGCGCACACTGCATTCAGAGCATCGATATTTCCGAAATCGGGCTGCCTCCAGGAGGCGTCACAGTTCATAGTGCAACTTTCTCATATAAGCATCGGTTGTGATAAATTTTATTGCGCTTAAACGCTGCTATGGACAGTGAGAAAGTTGTTGATAGCAGAAGGGCAACAAAAATGGAACTTATGGGCACAATATAAATAAAAAGAGGTCGGATTATGGAGAGTACCATACGTTATTCCCTGATTTAGTTGACGATGACGTAAAGTTTTTTCAGTAGTTTCATGTGACCTACGCTAGGTTTACAGCACATCTAGACATCCCGAGGTCACATTTATATGGAGAACAAATTTAACTTACACCAGCCCCTACGTATACGGACGGTCTTTGGTTGGATCGAATTTCGAACTCGCAACCCTCCGATTGCTAATCTGATGCTCTAGTAACTGGGCTACCTCGACCCAGATACTTAGGAGAGAAGCAATCTGTTTTGTTAGAAACCATCTTTGTAGAGTTACTGTCTGTAAGTTCGTTAGATTTATCAATTTTAAACTTTGGCATTGAAGTATCTTAAAACTGGCAGAAAAAACTCGTAAAAATTGCGAATATTTAAAAATCTTAACTGCAAAATACACCGAGTGATCGAATTAACTATTTTGCACATTTTAAAACTCTTGCCCTTAAAACTACTGGAATTAGATTGAATATGGATTTTCTAAAACTAATTCAATGTTTTGGAAAATATTAATCCAATTGAGAATTGTTTCTCAAACCAGTCTCATTAAATGGAAAGCCAAAACAAAAATTATTTCCTTTGAACAGAGCATTGTACTGAAATCCACTTACCCAATTATTTTCAACGAAGATTTAACATTAGTAATTTTAAACATTTTTATTAAAATTAAATATATTAAAAGCATAAATAAAAACTTCCCCAGATTGGTAGTTAATATATAAAGCTTCGAGAAATGATTAATGAAGTTATTAAAAGCAAAAATGGCCAAAGACCATTTCGGTGGATCTGTACGTCCATATTCGCCAGATCAAAATAAAACGAGAAATTAACTTACTTCATTTTTTACACCTTTCGGATCTCGCTGAAACGTAGTTGAAAGTACCCACTGGTAACTTTTTTGCTTCCGATTCGACTTTTCCCAGCTAAGGTTACTCACACCAGTCAATCGGATATTGTCCTCAATCCAAACAGATCCGGACGTGAAACAGGTGAGAATTGCCAATGATGGGTGAGTAGATTAATTATTCAAGAGCTTCACAAAGAGGACTTGATCAAACATGAGCCTTCAAAGAGAAAGCTTTCAATAACGCATCCTGGCTTTGCGATTTGGCAACAATGAAATAAGTTTATTCCAATTTCCATTGATCATCTATACCTGCCGATCTGGTAACCTGAATTTGGTTGGGAACGAACATCTTCACCCATTGATGTGATGTTTGACGCAGCTTCCAAAGAGTGTTTGAATGTTGACAAAAGCTCTGAAACTTTCGTTTTATTATTTCGCTTTTGTCCGTATGAAAGATCCCAAGACAAACGCCCATGTTCACGAGCAAGAACATCAAACATGGCCTTTATTTTGAAGGTTTCATGAATTGCTAAAAGGCATTCTGAATTCTGATCGATGTTAATGTTCGACACGGTTTGGAACCCACATCCTGTACAATCGCGAAGTAGTTCGCTTCTTGTGTAATTTTACAGAATAGAATACTCGTCGGTCGCAAGGTCGAACAGCCAAGAATTTGTTAAAAGTAAGTAAATAACCACTTTTAATGTTAAAAGTTCGTGTCCTTTGCCTACTTTTTATCCTTCTGATGTAGAGGACCTAGCAGACCGGCTGCTTGGATATTTCCCCGTACAAGTTCCTTATTTCAATGAGATGAAGCTTTTCATGAAGAATTCAACATATCGCGCACCTTCTCGAGAAAAGTACTCAAAATATCAAAAGTACTTAAAAATGAAATTTAAGTTTTTAGATTACCAATGCAACTCGAACAAAATAGGTACGTATTTTAATTAACGTTGCACTGGAGCAAACAACGGGCTAAGGCGATGGTACTGGACCAAACCCGAAGGGATCCAGAACACCACCACGTAATTTCGAAAGTTTGAAAAAAATTCAGCCCCCCCCCCAAAAAAAAAAATAATAGGATGACCATATTTCCTTGACTAAAAAGGAACATTGGGATAATAAAAGCGAGACGGGGGGATGCAATTTTCTGTATTCAAGAGAAATTAAGATGTAAATTCCTTCTGGGGATCGTTATTAAAACTGCAATTTGTTCTGTCGAGTACTCTTTGTTAATTGCTTGTGTCGAAAGCGCGCGTATATTGATTTAGGTTCTCGGTTTCGTAACAAGTGGCGTTCGCAACAGAACGGCAGTGAGTTTTGCTGTGTAAGTGTTTGTTGTTCGTATTACCGCAAATACTTATTTCTTTTTAGTAATTGTTTAGTATTTGTTTGCTTTAGTATTTGTTTAGTAATAGATCCCTTAACGTTAAAAAGTGGTTGGATCACGTTCATCCCTTTACCAAGACTGTTAAAGCTTTGAATTTTGAAATTGGTAGGGATGAAAGCTGAGAGGGTATAATTAAAGATAAATTTACAAGTTATAAAGAGTGCATAAAGAAATTGAGGAAATTAATGAGCAAATTCTGAATTCTTTAATTTCAAGTTTGGGTAACACAAGAAAATATTACGAAAGAAATGGAAGGTTGCGAAACTTATTCCGATTAATTTATTACTATGATTCGTTTAGTAAATGAAAAGCTAAATGCTCCGGAAATGTTAAATTTTGAAACAAGGTCACATAGTGATTCAAGTATTTCTGTGAGTAAGACAAAATCTTATAAACTTCCGAAAATCGAACTTAAGAAATTCGACGGGGGGGGGGAATTTCAATTAACGTCACACTGGAGCAACACAATGGGCTATTGGTGACGGTCCGGGATCAATCCCAAAGGGAAAGATCCGAGGACAACACCACGTAATTTTGAACCACGGTCAGATGACGAGGCAACACCTGAGCTGGCACCCCACTCTCCAAACTTCCACACCACGCCAACGTGAGGACATTTGAGGCCACGACAGATTTAACGTGCACCAGCCCCCTTAAGAAATTCGACGGAGAGTTATTGAATTGGCTTCCGTTCTGGTCGCAATTCAAAAAGATTCACGATGATCCTGATTTGCACGAGAGTGACAAATTTCAGTATTTAGTTCAGAGCATGAGACCGGGATCGCGGGCGAAAGATTTTATTGACAGTTATCCGATAACTTCGCAAAATTATTCTAAGGCTGTTAGTGCACTTAAAGAGCGTTTTGGAAAATCTGACTTGATAATTGAAGTGTATGTTCGGGAACTAATAAAATTGATCATAACCAATGTAAAAGTTGACAACCGGGACAAATTACCATTGTCACAATTGTTCGATAAAATTGAAGCACAGTTAAGGGCTGTCGAGTCTAGATATTAAAATTGATGAGAACTCTTGATGATTGTATCCGATAATAGAATCCAGTCTCACTGAGGAGGTTGAGAGCTTGGCAAAGTTCACTGTTTAGTGCGGCAGATGAAAAGAAAGATACATTACCAATTTAATGAAATTGTTTGAAAAGCGGGAGGGTGAGGAAAGGTTTAAATACTAGCTCCTGCGGGTCAGGTCTGTGCAAATCGTCAGCCATTTGTGATTGGTTGAGAAATTTTCTACAGTAAAAGCTGATAAAGCTCCTAAGCAATAACTTCTCGCCAACGGCTACCTTGCCAACTTCAATCGCCAAAGCGTGGAGCTATTTTTTCCTTTCATTTTACACCCCCAGAACTTGAATGTATGTGAGCGTTAGGGAGAAATATGAAGCTGCGAGCATGTTCCTTCATCAGAATGTCAGTATAGCACAGAAAAGCAATGCACCTGTCATGTTTTGCTTTGGAATCCGTTCTAAAAGTGAAGTATTTATTTCAATATAAATTTAAGGATGTTTTGCCAACTATGCTGCACAACAAAATGGAAGCCATTTGTATCACGTATGGTATTCTGCATTAAAATGACACTAGCTCCTGCGGGTCAGGTCTGTGCAAATCGTCAGCCATCACGAACGCAAACATTATATATACAATTTTAGTTTCTAATTAACATTAAGGGAAGGAAGAAACTCAAGAGTAAACCAGACTGAGTAGCTATAAATGGCAAGCTGACTGAACAAAATTTAGTTTTCAGTTATACATTCCTTCTTCCGGAGTCTAAATTAGCATTACTCTCTTCTCGCACACAAAAAAGGGAAGAATTATTCAATTATAGCACCAATATTTATTGCATAGAAAAAAGAACATTTAGAAATGTCATTTTAATGCAGAATACCATGCGTAATACAAATGGCTTCCATTTTGTTGTGCAGCATAGTTGGCAAAACATCCTTAAATTTATATTGAAATAAATACTTTACTTTTAGAACGGAGCAAAACATGACAGGTGCATTGCTTTTCTGTGCTATACCGACATTCCGATGAAGGAACATGCTCGCAGCTTCATATTTCTTCCTAACGCTCACATACATTCTAGTTCTGGGAGTGTAAAATGAAAGGAAAAATAGCTCCACGCTTTGGCGATTGAAGTTGGCAAGGTAGCCGTTGGCGAGAAGTTATTGCTTAGGAGCTTTCTCAGCTTTTACTGTAGAAAATTTCTCAACCAATCACAAATGGCTGACGATTTGCACAGACCTGACCCGCAGGAGCTAGTTGAAAGGCAAATTTAAGTCGAAGAAATCAGCGAATATTCCCACGGCAGCAGGTTTTCTTGCGACAAAAGATAACAGTTGTATTTTCTGTAATAAACAGCACAATAGCAAAAATTGCTATGAAGCACGTTCCTTATCACTTCAAAAAAGTCGATAAAATTAAGAAGAAAAGATGTCTGAAATGTTTGGCGCATGGCCATCTTGCGAAATCATGTAAACAGTTTATGCGGTGTTGTGCATGTGGTAGAGAATATGTAATTTCTCTGTCCACAAATGCACTCAGATTGAATCCCATCAAGAAAAGCAATCCCCGGAAGCTGTGCAAACAACCACCGTGAGCCAAACCTGTTCCATAGAGGTGGCCTTGATGACATTGGAAGTTAAGGTTGTTGGTGAAACATTTACTCGAAAGGTACGAGCACTTCTGGACCGTGGGTCCCAAAATTCATGTTTTAAGGTCAACTGCAAAAGAACTAGGGTTAACCTCATATCTAAGGAAACCGTGGTTCATGCCTTGTTCGGTGGAACTAGGACTGACCCCAAAGTACATTGCAAATATCGCTTTAGGTTACGCTCGTCCAATCCAATTGCTAGACAAAATGTAGAATTTGAATTTTTAGATCAGGAGATGATTTGTGGGAACGTACCGCGTTTACTTAAAGGACCTTTGTTAAGGGAATTAAAGCGTCATAAGGTATGACTATCGGATATGGGAGCAGACTGTCCAAAAATTGAGATGTTAATATGTAGCGATATTATGGTAGAATTCTTACTGGACAAGTTAAGCAATTTGGAGGAGGTTTAACAGCAGTCAACACTAAGTTGGGATGGACCGTTTGTGGTCAACATAAGGAGCATCCCAAGCAAAACATCTTTGTATTTGAAATCCAATTTAGCGATTCGGAACTGGAACGTTTCTGATCTTTGGAATTTGAAGACGATAGGAATCTCGGATAATGGTGAAAACCTAACAAAGACCAAGGAAGAAGAAATAGCTTGAGCACAGTTTTTGAGTTCCCTAAGAAAGAAGGAAGACGGTCACTACTGTGTTGGTTTACCATGGTTAGAGCATTATTTCGACCTACCGTCTAATCGCCATATTGCGGAAAAAACTTTTTAGCACAGTGCGAAAACTTAGATGCTTGAATCTGTATGAAGAGTACGATAGAGTATTTAAGGAGTGGCTCGCGGAGGGCGTGATTGAAGTAGCTCCAGTGGACGAACTAGATTACAGAGGACACTATCTTCCGCACCATGTAGTAATTAAACCGGATAGTCTTACTACTAAATTAAGACCGGTATTTGATGCATCGTGTAAAGTTAACCGATCACCTTCACTTAATGACTGTTTAGTTAAAGGACCCAACTTAATAGAGCAAATACCCTCAATACTGTTAAGGTTCAGAGAAAAACGCATAGGTGTTACGGCAGGTATCAGACGTGCATTTTTACAAATAGAACTTAAAAGAGAGGATCGAGATTTTTTAAGGTTCCTTTTTGGGCGAAGAATAATGTGATAAAAGTATATCGCCATACAAGGGTAGTTTTCGGCGTAACCTCTAGTCCATTTCTCTTAGGAGCAGTTATCTCGTCCCATCTGTCTCAAGTGCCGGTCGAACTGAGTCACATCGCTGAAAAGCTTGAAAATTCTTTCTATACAGACAATTATGTTACATCAGTGGAAAGTCAAGAGAAATTAAAAGAATTTATTGACAAGTCAAGTGAAATTTTGGCAAAAGCAAAAATGGACCTTCGTATGTGGACATTTGGTCCTACAGAGGATGGCAGCGAAAGTTTTTCTAATTTGAGTTCGGAATACGTGTCTAATGACCTAATATCAGTTTTAGGTATTCTTTGGGATAGAAAAGATGATAATCTTTCTATTAATTTTAAGACTGCCAAATTGTGAAAAATTGTCCAAAAGAGAAATTCTGTACTTGACACAGAGTATTTTTGATCCCTTGGGGTTATTTAGCACCTGTATTATTGCCAGCCAAATTGCTGATTCAAGAAGTTTGGGTGACAAAACAGGATTGGGACATTCCCTTACCAAAGGATATCAAACAGAAATTTCTAAAATGGTTTAATGAATTGCCGGTAATATCTCATTTAAATTTGACACGGAGAATAGGATTTGGAGATAGACACACTTGGACATTACACGTGTTTTGTGACTCTAGCCAGAGGGCTTACACGACTCATTTTCTTGTACTGTGAAATCAATGAAGAAATTTTCGTACATTTTCTTGCTGCCAAATCACTTGTTCCGCCACTAAAGAAAATGATCATTCCCCTTTTGGAGCTTTAAGCTTGTGTTTTAGGGGCGCGTCTAGCGAAATATATCGTCAGAGCACTATCACTAGACAGCATTCCCAAACATTTCTGGTCCGATTCGACTACAGCATGGATCAAACGTAACGATCAATGGGGAATATTCGTAGGTAATCGTGTCAAAGAAATTTGTGCTCTCACATGTGCAAAAGTGGTCATACATGCCAAGCCAATTGAATCCGGCCGACTTACCATCAAGGGGTTGTGCTCCTCGTTATTTTTTAAAGGAGTCTTGGTGGAAGGGCCCATATTGGCTGAATAGCTCAAAAGATAACTGGCCTAGTCTTGCAGTCAAACCCGACGAGTTATTAGTCTCCTCTGAACAGAGAAAATAACGTCCTTAAACGTAAATGTTAGTACTGGCGTCCTTAAATGGAATGAGAAATTCTCCCAATACTCGAAAATTGTAAGAGTTTTGGCTTGGGTTCGCAGATTTATTAGGAATTCTCTAAAGAAATCTGTGTAAGGCAAATTTTCTCTCTTCGGCCGAAGTGCAGGAATCTAAGAATACAGTGAGTTTACTGGTTCAGATGATCTCCCAAAGCGGAGATTCTGTCAACGGTCTTTAAGTCATCCGAGATCAGTCTGGATTGATTAAAGACTAAGATTCTCGAACGTGATGATGACTTCGATTTCAAGTATCCTGTTCTGATTCCCTCAAAACATCACTTTGTTGAATGTCTAATTCTAGAATATCATAATTAACATTCCTCATAACAAGAACTCTCATGCTGGCATTCAAACGCTAATATCTATTATTAGAGAAGAATTTTGGATTATTTCAGCAAGACGTTCAATTAGAACTGTCATAAGAAATTGCTTTACATGTTAAAGATTTACCGCTAAGTCTCCTTCAGCCATACCTATTCAGTTACCACTGGACAGAGTACGTGATGCATTGCCTTTTCAGGTTACCGGTGTTGACCTGTGTGGCCCTCTTCTACGAGATAAAAGTAAAACCTGGGTAATGCTTTTTACGTGTGCCGTCTACCGAGCGGTTCACTCAGAGCTCGTGACATCCTTAAGTGCTGATGTTTTCTTGTAAGCTTTGCGAAGATTCATAGCACGGAGAGGCCGTCCAGTGGTTATATACTGACAACGGTGCTAATTTCATTGGTGCTTCTGCTGCACTGAATAAAATTGATTGGACGAAATTAATTGCCCATGAAGTTTCCTGTCACATTGAGTGGAAATTCATTCCACCCACCGCAGCATGGTGGGTGGAATTAGCTCTACCAAAAATCTCCTTGTTCGAGCTGTAGGAAGATCATCAGTGACCTACGAGGAACTGATAACTATTCTTTGCGATGTAGTCTGTGTTGAACAATCGACCTCTGACTTATATTTCAACCGATTCCGATGATCTTATGCCTCTGACACCTTCCCACTTCTTACGAGACGTGCAAAGGGACGGAACTCCCGATATCGATTATGTAGATCAAGAAAAATTGTTAACAAGACAACGTTATTGTCAAGACTTCCGACAACAATTTCGAAATAGATTCCGCAGAGTACCTCGGCCAGTTAGTGCTGAAAGGGGTAATACGGACATAAAAGTCTGAAACGTAGTGCTTGTGAGTTCAGCAATAAAAAGCGACTTAATTGACCACTTGCAGTGGTTCAAGAACTCTATCCCGGTCATGTTAGAGTGGTTAAAGTTAAGACTCAACATGGTAGCCTTGTACGTCCGGTACAGAAACTTTTTCCGCTTGAAGTGAGTTCCGGTGGTGATCCCATACTGTTGACTGAAAATCGTCCTAACACTCCTTTATCTATTGAGAAGTGGCAGGAATCAGCTGAACGTGTTCTACCAACCTTGGGTGATTCCAAAGATCATAGGAGTCCATCACCGTTGAAGCCTCCTGTCCCAGACGTGAAGAAGTGTAAGACAAGGATTGTTCCAGTTGCTTCCCATACATCAAGGAGTGGGAGTGGTAAAAGCACCACTCAGACTAAACTATTAAGCGTCTGACCTTTGGACTTTACTTATATTTAGTCCCTAGTTACTTTGCATATATTTAACTATTTGTTCAATAACTGTATGTTCTTTTTCAGTGTATCTTATCTGTTGCGTAAACCTTTCTTTTTTTCATCTTCTTTCCTCTAACCTTTCGATAAATCAAGGTAGGAGGTTGTTGAAACTAGATGGCGCAACGTGTCCATAAAAATAAGTTTCTTTCGTGATTTAAAACTATGCATCAGTGAGTGATGTAATTGTGTCTTCGCTTCTGTTTGTGGCGCCACGTGATTGCTGGGGAATTTTCCTCTGTATAGTATGAGAGCTATGGAGGTAAACGATAGAATTTGTTCATGCCCTCTGTTCTGGTTTTGTTTACCTGGGTTTTTGCCCCAAAAGTAGTACATTGATGTAATATATGTATATATTTAATGCGTGTAGGTGGTGTACAGTTAAGGATAGTTAATAAATGTTTTATATAGAAGGCACGGATGATTTTAATTAATCGAGTTCCGTTTTTGAAGGATTAACCTCGGCACCAGCACAGTAAGAGAAGCCTTTATTTAGATCCTGAAGAATATTTACTGAACCTTATAGTGAATTTAAGGTGTATCAAATGAATAGTAGACTCACTGTGTGCTTTAAATTCTATTGGTTCCTGCACAGAACGGCTAATGTCGGGTGACATAGCTTAGTTTCTGTTCTGTCGAGTACTTTGTTAATTGCTTGTGTCGAAAGCGCGCGTATATTGATTTAGGTTCTCGGTTTCGTAGCAGAGGGTGTGAGACGAAGAAGCCTAAAACAATTTGGGGCACATTTATTCCAGAGGGGAAAAACTTTCATCCCGATTCTTTCCCAAGGAGACTTGTAGCTTAATAAAGATACTTATGTAAATTGAAGCTAATTAAATAGGTAAAATTTTCTCTTTTGATGTCTGAAACAGTTGAAAAATCATTCTACGCAATGAATTGTTTAACATTAGCTATTCGATTAGAAGAGAAGCGGGAGAAAAGACTGGGCCTCTTCTCCGGTAGGTAGGTACTTGATTAACGTTGCACTGGAGCAACACAACGGGCTACTGGCGACGGTCAGATCAAACCCGAAGAGAAAGATCCGAGGACAACACCATGTAATTTTGAACTACGGTATGATGACGAGGTCACACCTGAGCTGGCAACCCACTCTCCAAACTTCCACACCACTCCAACGTGAGGACATTTGAGGCCACTACAGGTTTAATATGCACTAGCCCCCTTTGTACACGACGGTCTTTAGGTTGGATTTGAACTCGCAACCTTCCGATTGTTAGTCCGTTACTCTTCCAACCAGTCTACCCGCCCCGCCACATCGGAAATAATTTAGGGAACGGTATGGCTCAGTGGGTTTGCCCACTGCGTTAGCAACCTGTGAGTTGTAGGTGGCGCAGGATTGATTTCTCCCTGGGTGTATTTATCTCTTCTATGTTAGTGAAACTTTTATTGTATGCATCTTGTGTCTGGCTCAGCATGGCCATTTAGCCATAACAACCCAACCAAACCGGAAACATTTTCTAAACACGTGTAGCCTATATTATCTTCATCCATCTGCTTACACCGTTAAACAAACTGAAAAGAAAAGACTTTTACGTAACTGGAGGAGCAGCAGTAGCCCTTTAGGAAGAGTAAAGGATTAGCAACCGGAGGGTTGCGAGTTCGAATCCAATCAAAGATTGTCATGTACGTTAAATCTGTCATGGCCTCAAATGTCCTCACGTTGGCATAGCGTGGAAGTTTTGAGAGTGGAGTGCGACCTCGTCACCTGACTGGTTCAAAATGACGTTGTGTTGTCCTCAGATCTTTCTCTTCGAGTTTGATCTTGGACCGTCACCAATAGCCTGTTGTGTTGCTCCAGCGTGACGTTAATTAAATACCTATGTAATTGGAGCCAGCGGGCCAATATGCTGACATCAATTTCTATATATATTCAATAGATGGTGCCACAAAACTATTTTAGTTACTCTGAAATAGCTCTTGGTGGATTTACTAGTCGATGAGGGTCCCCCACATGTGGGGAAGGGGTCGATGGCTTCATGGCACCAGGAAATGCGGAGTTCAAGAGTTGTTAAATCTTTTTAATGGAGGAAGAAAATTTTTTTCTCTTGTGTTCAATGAAAGGAATATGCATACAGTATTGTTTCTTAAATGTTGAGTATTTGCAACACGCGCATGTTTTTATTACATAAAGGGACCCGTACTCTATCCTAGTACTGGAACCCTGGATAAAACATGTTTTAAATCTTGAACAGTAAAAAACCTTGAGCAAAACAAAACTGCGATGGAAAGAACAGAATGTAAAAAATGCCCCTCAAAAATTTAAGTCTGATTTTTTACATTTTATTTATTTACAAAAATACTAGTGAAACCTACTTGCCAACAGTTCTCATATGGCCCATGATCTAGCTTTTACATTTAAAAAATTGCCCAATCTCAGTTCGTAGTCATTGAAAACAATGAGAACAAATATTCGATCAGACACAAGTAGCTTCAATTATTGGAAGACAATAAATTAAAGACTAAAGATCGAGGAACATTTTCATTACATAGTTGCAAAGTGATATCAGGCAAAATTTTTTAATGTTTCCAAATTTAAAAATAATGCCCACATATTTTATGTTTAGACTTGGAAGAGTTCAGTCGCTCATTTAGATTTTCTTTTACGAGGGATTGAAAGGTGTACGACTGTGCTAATCAAGGCGATCTCCAAGTTGGGACTTCCTAAGACAAAAGTTGTTAAAATATTGCTTACAAAAGTACCTATTGCCTCATGGCACTATAAAACAGTACAGGGAAGCACATTCAATTAATAGTTGGTTGAGTGATCAGTGTTATCTAGTGTTTAGCATGTAATTCCATCTATTTTGTACTGCATTTAGACATATTAGAATGGTTCCCTGGAAATAAATTTTGCACTTCAAAACTATTCATTATCAATAGATTATTCAGATAAAAATCATAAGTAGCATGTAACAATGAATTCATTAGAACCAAACTTGGAGGTACTGCCTTTTCGAATAGCATGTCAGTATGGTGCTAACATCATATTGATAAATGAGATAACATATTTAAAAGTAGTCTTTCCTTTTCACAAAATCAGAACAAATGATTCTCTAATTCTCACCTTAAATCCAAAAAGGTGGGCGTTTTTTAAATTTAAATTCAACCAATTTTAAATTGAAGCTTAGCAAGGGATTTTTATAGAAATTAAAACCTTTCTAGATAATTTTTTAAATTATCAAATTTATTAATTCCATAAGTTCGGACGATATGTCATCCCTTTCTCTTGTATTATCTTTTTATAATGCACCAATGAAGTCACAATGAAATTGACGACTGCCCTTTGAGCCCTGGTATGTTCACCTGGTGCAATATGTGGAAGGCCGTTAAATACAATATACTCAGAAAAATGTAGATGCATCGCATAAGGCAGTCACAAAAATCGTGAAGCTGGAAAATGTACTACACAAATCATTAATAAACTGACATGATACAACTGAAGAATTACACAGGTGCAATGATACAGTAAAGAAGCACTTTTTCCATAAACGTTGTTCCTAAAAAATGTGGTAACATTTGTGTAGATTGCCAAAACATGAAAACATAATTCTTTATGCATAGTTAAGAATGTTTCAATACAATTATGCATATAACATAAATATAGCAGCACAGGTAATTCTCATGAAATATTATTAAATTAATCTTTTTATAGAATCTGGCTCAAAGCTACAGAAACTTTATTAATCTAGTATTTGTAGTGTTGCATTGTGAGAATACATAGACTAACTTAATACAATTTAAAGCTAATTTTATTTACTACATGCATTACATTTATTTTGTACTGAATTAAGAGCATATAAGGATGGTCCCCTGGAAATAATTTTAGCACTTCCTAAACATTCATCACCAATGTAGAACACAGCATATTGACCAGGAGTTAGTGCTCGAAGAGGATGTTCAAGAAATATTTGTAGTTGCCCATCTTTGTTTTCATGCATTAGACAGTTTACAAGAGGCTCTCTATGTTGAAAACGAAACTTGCATCGAAATGATTCCCCATTTTTGAAATCTACTGATGGGCTATTTATCCAATAAGGAGTTTCAGTAAGTACTGTCTGATGGAACAGTGCTGGATGTTTCCGACCTGGAGCCTGAAACAGTAAGATATTAAAAAAACTTTATATAGGTGAAGACCAGTTTCTATGTGTTTATATTTTGATTATTTGAAGTCATTTATGAAAGATGTTAAAATGATGCTATAAAAACATTTCGTCTGCTCACAAGTTAAACACTAGCTCAAATACATAGTTCTAAGAAAACAAAGGAGGAACAATTCTACTCATGCTATACTTATTGTGTTTCTCTAGAAGAAATCTGACCTTCATGCAAAGAAAAAATGATTTAGTGAACTTCATCAGTCTATTGATCACCACATTCTGGTCTAGAAAAGCTAAAAAACATCTAAAAAATTTTGACTTAAGTGTTTCACTTGTATGCCGGCAATTTGAAAAACAAATCTTAACAAGTAGGTAGGTAGTTAATATCACACTGGATCAACAGAACAGGCTATTGGCGACGGTCCGGGACCCATCCCTAAGGGAATGCCTCGTAATTTTAAACCATGGTCAGATGACGAGGTCAACACCTGAACTGGCACCTCACTCTCCAAACTTCAACACCACCCCAATGTGAGGACATTTGAAGCCACGACAGATTTAATGTGCACCAGCCCCTGTGAACACGACGGTCTTTGGCTGGACTAAGTTTCGAACTCGCAACCCTCCTTTTGCTAATTCGATGCTCTTACAACTGGACTACCGTGGCCCTCTAAACAAGTAATCTCAGAGTTAAAGTTTTTGAAACATTTTTAATATATTCATGTCTAAATATATGATATGCATTTAAATGGGAAGAGAAAAGACAAATTTTATATGCCCCATAATTTTAAGTGCTATGAAACAACGAGGTCTACCTAAAATTTAATTTACAATAATTCAACAAGACACCAATTAAAATTAAAACTATAAATTATGGGTGAATTTTCTCACCCTTGATAACAGTATTGTGTACAGCAAATATGAACCATACACTAAGAAATATCACAAGGTCTTTTTCAAGAAGCAAACTTGGAACTTAAAACAAAATGAAATTCTTTTTCAGAGATAGATAAATGAAAGAATTCATAATGAAATTAGAATCCAGAACCTTTGATAAAACACAGCATGCAGACTCGCAGAAATAGAAAGATTCGAATTAATCATGAAAACTACAATTAAAATTATATACAGTTTGTGTCAAAATTATAATTTTACTTTTCTTAATTGTACACTGCTGGCCACCCAAATTGCAACACCAAGAAAGACAAGAGATATCACAACAAAATTTATTTTGTAGATAACATGTTGACCAAGTATCAAATGATTAAATTTATAGACTTCTGTGAAGTGTGGTTCCTGCCAAAATCAGTAGCCAGAGTAGCCGCCATTGTTGGAGATCACCGCTGCCACACGCCTCGGCATTGATTCAAAGAGACTTTGGATGTGTTCTTGGGGTACAGCAGACCAAGCAGCTTCCACACGTTGCCAAAGTTGATCTGGTGTGGCAGCTGGGGATGTATTCTGGGTCAATCGTTGAGCAACCATGGACCACATGTTTTCTATCGGCGAAAGATCCGGAGAGCGAGCTGGCCAGGGAAGCAATTCAATCTGGCGATTGACGAAGAACCCTTGGACAATGCGTGCCACGTGTGGTCGCGCATTATCCTGTTGAAATATGGCTGTGGACAAGCCCTGAAGGTAAGGAAGAACAACTGGCTCCAACACCTCGGAGATGTAGCGCTGGCTGTTTAAAGTACCGGAAATGCGTACTAGAGGAGTGCGAGAGTGATATCCAATACCGCCCCATACCATAATACCCGGTGCAGGACCAGTGTGGCGGTGCATAACGCAGCTGTTCAGCATCCTCTCTCCACGGTGTCTCCAGACTCGAATCCGACCATCGTGGTGTTGCAGACAGAAGCGTGACTCGTCAGTAAAGACAATTTCATTCCATTCTGCCGTCCACATCCTTCTTTCATCGCACCATTGGCGGCGGAAACGTCTGTGGTTCTGCGTCAAGGGTAGACGAAGCAATGGACGTCTTGCGGACAGACCACTCTGCTGTAAACGGCGTCGAATGGTACGCGCAGACACTGGATGATGCGGTACAGACTGAATGTGCTGTGCTATGGTTCGTGATGTGGCTGAGCGATCCATCACTGCCATACGCACAATATGCTTGTCATCACGTGAAGTGGTGCACTGAGGTGGATGCGATCGAACACGTCGGTCCGTCGTACCCTCGTGCATCCAACGATCACATATCCGCATTACAGTTGTTTGGTTTCGTCCAACACGACTACCGATTTCCCTGAAAGATAATCCACAATCTCGGTAGGCCACTATCCTTCCTCTGTCGAATTAAGATACTTGATCAAAAGATGATCGCTGTTTTCTACGATGCATAATTGATCGTTTTTTTTTTGAAAAAACCACAAGAAAAACACAATTGCCGTACTTGAAATCGTCGAAATCTCCAAGCCTTAAATAGCGCTTTGAAGTGGCGCCACAGGCGCGCGTGATGTGCGTCTGCGCTGAAATTCTAATCATTTGCATATCTCACCTCCGCTAATGCATGTTGCAAATTTCATATTATTTGCATGCTTCCTTCAGGGTGTTGCATTTACGGTGGCCAGCAGTGTATTTAAATCAATGGGGTACATTAAAGTATTGTAAATTGGACCAATCTCCAAATACCATATAAGATTAATTTGAATTGTCAGCTAAGACCAATCAAAGATCACTCACAACAAGTATATCTTGAGTTGTGATATTTCTTTCAACTACGTACAATGCTGATGGTTGTCCAGATATTGCACATCTTTGACCATTAGTCCAGCAATGAACACCTGAAGTAAATTTCAAATAGATATAGCAACAAAATAATTCACATGTACTACAATTATTTGCAAAAAAATACTCTAACCTTAAAAGCAGTTCAGTACAATTAATTTTGGTTAAAAAATTTCAGAAAATCAACTTTTAATTTTTACATGTTTGAAATATAAGCACATCTATTGTTCTGATTTATATCTTTTATAGCTCTACAGCCTCACGAAAAATTTAAATATTGTCATCCAGGACTAATATTTTTATTTTCTGCCTTCATCAAAGGAATTTTTACTTATCATTTTAGGCCTATGATTTCCTTTAAAATCACGGATTCTATTTGTCCTTAAAAACATTTGTTTACATTTATCAAACATTTTTTTAATTTAAAGAAATTTCAATTAATTTCCTACATTTTCATCGTGAACATTTTTAGTCAAGTTATTAAACAATACTAAAATCAATTTTACACCTAGTCTGGAGAAAACACAAGAATAATTTTTTGTAGATGAAAATACAATGAAAATTTTGTAAAATAAAACAAGGATGATGTTTCAAATTTGAAAACTTTTGAGTATTCAAATATTTATGTAAATGTTTAAAATTCTTAACATAATTGTATACAACATAGTATCATATGCTTTCAGTGTAAGAATTAAGAAAATTATTTGTTTTACTTTATACTAATATTAGGTAGAATGAAGAGATAATGTACACATGATTAAAAACTGCTCTGTACAAGTGAATTTTGCTCTATAACCAGTGCTAGAAATGGTAAAAATCTTTCTATTTTATATTCCATATAAGGGTTCAGTGCCTTATGTATATACAATTTGTAAGATGCAATTTCAGAGACTTCATGAAACAAAGTTGAATGAACACTTGATTTTAAGAAACATAAATAAGTTTTTATCAGTTTCAAGAAAATTATTTTTGAATTTATTTCACACAAAAGTATACAAAACAAAACACGAAAGACTGCAAGAAAACAAACCTTTATGCTGTCCAACTATTTTGCCATCTTCGACATTGATAAAATTTCCTATTTGGGGCTCAATGTAATCATCTATAAAGGATTGAAAATTCCGGCGCCCAATAAAACAAATTCCAACACTCTAAGAAAAGAGCAAAAGTAACCAGAGAAAAATATCAAACTTTGACAAAATAATATGTAGTTTGCATGAAAAGTGTTGTGTGAAACTTCTGATTAAATTAATTTCAAATTCGAGGAACAACTAATTTCTGGATTATGCACTTTTACTTTTGAGCCATAAAAAATTGTGAATTATTTATTATAATAGCAAAAACAATTGCTTTCCCATATGGAGGGATGTATTCAAAGATAGACCAGAGCCCCTCAAAAAGTTCTGGGTTTTTACAAAAATAAATGTTGGTTGGTTTAATCCATGTAAACCAAGTATAAAATATAAACAGGTCTGAAAATAGTCAAAAATATCTGCTAACAAAATGCTCCTTTAGCAATATTTTTGCCCGGTGACTGTTTTTGGGAAGGGATGGGACAAGATTAGAGAAACAGCTTCAAGCTTTGCTTTTTGTCCAGAGATGGGTTCAAGCTGTGTCAAAAAAATTTAATGTTAAAATCATTTAAAAATACATGTTGAAAATAATTTAATCAGTACATATCGAAGTCTGGTTGGTCATACAATACATGAGTAGATGTGTTAATCCTACAAGTAAAGCATACATAGATATGTTAATCATACAAGGGATATATACTATGGTCACTCCCAAAACTATTTTGTTCTTGCACCTAGCTACTGATATAGTCAATGTTACTTAATTATACATGTTTCAACAGCCTACATGAATTGAAATCACTGCATGCGACAAAGCATTCCAAGGAATACTGACCTTGCTTACAGCATCAGGTAAGCCTTGAACACACATGCTACCATTTGCATTAAATATACAATTTCAAAAATGATCTGTAAAAAGCCATCAAGTTTAAAACTGATTCCTAACTAGTGATCAATGTGAGCATAAATTATTAATTACCACAGAAACATACGCTACACAACCAAGGGAAAATATTTTATAACCAAGTATCTATTTAGTAGCACAAAATATAACTAAACTGCTGGCCACCCAAATTGCAACACCAAGAAAGAAAAGAGATATCACAACAAAATTTATTTTGTAGATAACATGTTGACCAAGTATCAAATGATTAAATTTGTAGACTTCTGTGAAGTGTGGTTCCTGCCAAAATCAGTAGCCAGTGTAGCCGCCATTGTTGGAGATCACCGCTGCCACACGCCTCGGCATTGATTCAAAGAGACTTTGGATGTGTTCTTGGGGTACAGCAGACCAAGCAGCTTCCACACGTTGCCAAAGTTGATCTGGTGTGGCAGCTGGGGATGTATTCTGGGTCAATCGTTGAGCAACCATGGACCACATGTTTTCTATCGGCGAAAGATCCGGAGAGCGAGCTGGCCAGGGAAGCAATTCAATCTGGCGATTGACGAAGAACCCTTGGACAATGCGTGCCACGTGTGGTCGCGCATTATCCTGTTGAAATATGGCTGTGGGCAAGCCCTGAAGGTAAGGAAGGACAATTGGCTCCAACACCTCGGAGATGTAGCGCTGGCTGTTTAAAGTACCGGCAATGCGTACTAGAGGAGTGCGAGAGTGATATCCAATACCGCCCCATACCATAATACCCGGTGCAGGACCAGTGTGGCGGTGCATAACGCAGCTGTTCAGCATCCTCTCTCCACGGTGTCTCCAGACTCGAATCCGACCATCGTGGTGTTGCAGACAGAAGCGTGACTCGTCAGTAAAGACAATTTCATTCCATTCTGCCGTCCACATCCTTCTTTCATCGCACCATTGGCGGTGGAAACGTCTGTGGTTCTGCGTCAAGGGTAGACGAAGCAATGGACGTCTTGCGGACAGACCACTCTGCTGTAAACGGCGTCGAATGGTACGCGCAGACACTGGATGATGCGGTACAGACTGAATGTGCTGTGCTATGGTTCGTGATGTGGCTGAGCGATCCGTCACTGCCATACGCACAATATGCCTGTCATCACGTGAAGTGGTGCACTGAGGTGGATGCGATCGAACACGTCGGTCCGTCGTACCCACCTGCATCCACCGATCACATATCCGCATTACAGTTGTTTGGTTTCGTCCAACACGACTACCGATTTCCCTGAAAGATAATCCACAATCTCGGTAGGCCACTATCCTTCCTCTGTCGAACTCGGATACTTGATCAAAAGATGATCGCTGTTTTCTACGAGGCATAATTGATCGTTTTTTTGAAAAAACCACAAGAAAAACACAATTGCCGTACTTGAAATCGTCGAAATCTCCAAGCCTTAAATAGCGCTTTGAAGTGGCGCCACAGGCGCGCGTGATGTGCGTCTGCGCTGAAATTCTAATCATTTGCATATCTCACCTCCGCTAATGCATGTTGTAAATTTCATATTATTTGCATGCTTCCTTCAGGGTGTTGCATTTACGGTGGCCAGCAGTGTAAATTGTAAGATAGATATTGTTTCCATTTAGGCTAGCCTGGTTGCCGAGTGGTTAGTGCTCTGGTCCTCAACAGGCTATCAGATTGAACTCTAGTTAAGGCATGGATATTTGTAGTGGTTGAGAAATCCACTGTAATTCATAGGTTCCTGTCTAATTAGCTCTCGTGTAGCAAAAAATGACTAGACAAAATTCAAACACATTCAAGTTGTAAGTTTATAACTAAGGATCTATTAAATGATAAACATGAGCATTCATTAATATAAAATTCAATTTTCAAGTGGAATATACAGGGTGATTCCATCATGACTTAACCCAAAAAAGCACTAAAATTTTGAATGGGGAAAACATTTCAGACAGAAATTTGAATACAAAGTGCATGAACAATTGTAACATGATATAGCTTAAGTTTACTTATATTGCAGCCCTCTGGACATTGCTCAGTGTTTCTGACATTGCCAGTCATTGTCCTGAATGTGTATCAACAAAGCTTCCTCTAGTCTCAAGTTTCTTCCTAAGATATTTGAAATTGTGGGCTTTATAGGTGGTTTTGGTCTGGGAAATTTCTTCTTATAAACTCTTTCTGACACTCTGAAGGAGCAGGAAATTCAATAACTTAGAACGGTATACACACACTCAGCAAATGTGAATACCATTAAATTTGACGCTAGTCGACAAAGAGAATGGGACAAAACCGTTTCCACTATATGTTTGCATTGTAGCATTAACTGGGCATTTGAGGAAAATGGTGCTGGTATGGATGAGAATGTTAGAACACACAACACTTTGTATTCAAATTTCAACTTGAAATGTTTTCCTATTTCAAAATTATAGCACTTTGGGGGTTTAGTTGCTAGAGAATCACCCTACATTTTAGAGGTTATTTTAAAAACAGTTGTTTAACAACCTGTAATACATTTTGAAACAGCATTAAATTCAAATATATTAACTGAATTAAATTCAAGATTCAATATAAGGTGATCATGTCATAACAGTGCTACAAGAGGAAAAATATAATAAGCCAATACAATAAATAAAGCACCATAATTTTTCAATAAAAATTTTCCTCAATCAATCAGATCAAAAATGTAAATAAAACCTTATCCATATTATTACTTTTTAAATAGTAACTTTTATATATTTACACATTCAGAGCATTTTACTACCTCTCTTTTCTTTACAATACGATCAAATCCTGCTTCAACAGCAATATTTTTTACTGTACTCTTTGTCATTTCTCCTATAGGAAAAATACACTTTTCTAAAGTGTTTCGTGGAATCTGTGACAAGAAAAATGTTTGATCCTTTTGTTTATCTACACCTCTTAACAATCTGAAACCTGTTAAGCACAAAGATGCAGATAAGAATTTATATAAATAACAGAAACAAGATAAAGAAAATTTAGAAAACACATTTCATACTTACTTTTTTTAGTAGTGTTTGTAGAATCAGCAATTCGAGCATAATGGCCTGTAGCAACTGCATCAGCTTTCAAATGTTGTAAAGCATACTTGAAAAATGCATCAAATTTAATTTTTTTATTGCAAAGGATGTCAGGATTTGGTGTAAAACCTTTTTCATATTCAGTGATAAGGTAACTGGAAAAGAAAGAAATTTAAAATCCTATGCAGCCTTATAAAAATAAATGTTTCATGTGTTAGTCTAAGGCTTTTGTTTAACAAACATCACTTGTAGAGAGTAGGACAGCCAGGATTTTATTTTGGTGGGTGCCCTAGGTTATAAATACTATTTTTATACCACAAAATTTCTGAAGTCTTTGTGTCTTATATTTCGTCACAACATTAATTTTAAAGAGATTATGTAAGCATAGAAAGTGATGCATCAGTTGATCAAGTACAAAAATTGTTTTTAAATGCTTGTGTTCATCAAAAAGATAGAAATGTGGTTGTTTATTAAAGATACGTATATTTATAGCAATAAAATAAATAAATATTCAAACCTTGTAACTCGAAATTCACCGTTTATTCCTTTGTGACTTTTGAAGTATTGATATAGGAAAATAAAAATGATTAAGTTAATAAAAAATTAATCTAATAAAACTAGTATTTTATTTCAAAATAAAAAGACTTCTATGTATTTGTAACATTTTATTTGCAAAGACATGAAAATAAGAAAACAACACTTTCAAAGGGGCTTGAGCCCCCAGAGTGGATGTAATTTGTGGATGTCAACTTAATCATATCACAGTTCCTTTTTCTGAGTTTTAAGCACTGAATTTGAAACAAACTGATGAATTGCATTAATTTCCAATTTGATAAACTAAAACGTTTTTAAAAAATACTATTCTCATTTATGAATGAAAGTTATAATGAATATATGAATACATATAATGAATTTCCATCATAAATTTTCTTTTATTTTCTCAATAAACTATTAGCCATTTATTTAAAATCTTGCATTTATTTTGGAATAAAAATATAAATTATTGCAGCTAAGGAAAGCATTTGGACAATTCATCTCAGATAACTTGTTTGGGAATTTTAGGGTTTATATAAAAGTCCTAATTTGCACTTTCACTAAGTTTTAATAAAAAGCATAATTTATAAACCACACATAAATTTGCTTCAAAGATTTAGTTTTAATAAATTACTTTATATTTTTTGCTGAGATAACTTTTGAAAATTATAAATTTTAGCACATTTTTCACAATCCAATTCATAAAATGCATACCTAAAATCACTTTACGATGGTCGAGCTAAAACAGACATGAAAGGAATATCTTTCATTTCATAAAGGGTGATTTAGGGGCATTGATTATTTCAATTACTATCTGTGTGGTAAAACACATTGAGATAATGATTCAAGAATAATTGCACATTTCAAACAATGAAAATTGTACTGTAGCAGATAAAAATATAAACCATATAAAATTATATTTTGGGGGTTAGGAAGGCAATATTTAGGAAATACAATTAAGAAAATTAGCTCAACCAATTTCTACAAAATGAAGAAAATTTTTATTGTGCTTATTGCATTCCATCTTTTCTATACACTGCTCAAAACAATTAAAGGATATTGAAGTTGTGGGTGGATCTTGCGGTTGGGGAATTGTTTAGATGATTGATACATGATCAACAGACGTGGTAGGCTATATGAGAAAAAAATTACACATATTTGGCAGAAAAAAATGCATTTTATTGAGCATTTGGGTACAAAAGGAAAAAACACAATTTGTGCATATGAGAAAAAACAAATAAAAAAGGCGTTTCCTTGAAAGAAAATCGTTTTTAGTAGGGGGTATGGTTTCCCCAGACGGCCAGCAACGTTGGAACACCCTTGAGGCATGGAGTCAATGAGGCTATTAATGAGGAGCTGGGGTATTCTGTCCCACTCCTCCAGAAGAGCTCTTTCCAGTTCTTGGAGAGTTTGTGGGGGTGGTAGGCGGCCAGCAACTCGTCTGCCTAGATTGTCCCAAACATGCTCTATTGAGTTCATGTCCGGAGAACACGCTGGCCATTCCATTCGTCTAATTCCTTCCTCGAAAAGGAAATCATGCAATTGTCCTCGATTAACATGAAGTCATCTCCAATTGTTGCACCGTAAGGGACTACAATAAGATGCCAGCATAGACCATCACTCCCCCACCGCCAAATCTGACACTTCCGTGCACGAACGCAGGATTGTTTCTAGTGCCACGTTCCCTCCAGATGAAAATACGCCTATTATCAGGATGAACAGAAAAACGGGACTCGTCAGAGAAAAGAATATTGCGCCATTCATTTCTCCTCCAGTTCACATGCTCTGTTGCCCATTCCCTGCAGGCACGACGGTGCCTTGCTGTTAAAGTAACACATACCATTGGTCGGCGAGCATACAGACCTACAGCGTGGAGCCGGTTTCGGACAGTTTGAGTCGAAACTGTGGTGGCAGTAGCCGAGCGAAGGTGTTGTCGAAGAAGAGTGGCATTCATATTTTGGTGTCTCTGAGCAGTTAGCGTTAAATATCTATCTTCATTGGGCATTGTTGCACATCTACGACCTTGTCCTGGTCTTCGGCCTGCATTTCCAGTCTCCAAAAAACGGTTCCAGATCCTGGAAATCACACTTTGTGAAACTCCAGTGGCTTCTGCTACTTCGGCTTGTGTTTGGCCCCCTCTAACCGACCAACAACTCTCCAAGCTTCTGAATCGGTTAAATGACTTCGTTGAGACATTGCACTCATCGAAACAACGCACCTACTGAATGTCGATCATTCTTTTCCGCTTTGTCTTTCATTAAGTTGAAAGCCAAATTTCATTCTCTGCTGCTAAAGCGCCGTTTTTGACGTCAAACTCAAAATTTGCATACTCCAAAGTTTGAAAATGAGAAAAATTTGCATTTGTGACTCTTCTTCCATTTTCTTCAAAAAAAATTTTGCTTATACCATTATTTTATATAAGACTTAAGACTTACAATATCCTTTAATTGTTTTGAGTAGTGTAGAAAAGTGCACTTGACAATAGTAATACCTTATATTTATATAAAATTATCTGTCTATCAAATTCTTAAAATTTTACTTTTTATGTCAAAATAAAAGCACACATGGATTAATTTCATCTTTGGCTCATTATATTTCCAGGTTTACATGAAATCAAACTAATTATGCTAATTAAACATAAATGTTAAAAAGAAAGAAATTAAGATATCAAATTTGATGAACTTAAAATATTTTTAAAAGTTACCTGAAGCCTCTACAGACCTAAATACATTATTCCAATATTCTTTAACGAAATTGACTTCACAAAATGGAATACCAATTTTTCTACAAATGTATTCAGCATCTTCTTTTTCCTGATCAGCTTGACAATATCCCTTCTCATCAGCAATGTCCCAGTTCCTCATAAACACTCCTTGCACACAATATCCTATAACATTATCACATTATAAGGATAAATTTACAGGCATAAATATTATGCATGCACAATTACATCAGAAAACTTAATTGATAAAGTGTTCCTCAAAGTATATACAGAAATTTGATTATCTGACCTTCGACTAACAAAGTGTCTTTGTTGTCCGAGCTGAATTTCATACCCAGGTTTATGTTTCGTGCCACTTAACTTTTATAAATTTAACTTCTTCAATGTTCCTATGTGCTTTACAGGATTTCAAAATTTGATGAATAAGACCTTTTGATTAGTGAAGATTTAGAATATCAAAAATAATAAATAGAAATTCTTGGTGCGCTAAGCTTGCAGTTAGACATCTTGTTTAAAGCAGTGAGTCCTCGTTTTGAGTTCAATCCCTGAATGTTCAATTTCAGGCTGGGAGTTTGGAGTCTACTGATTTTTCAAATTGATACATAAACACTTTCCCTTAAACTATAACTTGTACATGCTTTCGAAACAATCAAATGAGTTGAAATAGTTCTATGGATCTAATTAACCTGGTAACATATCAGATTTGTTTTTTGCTGAATTAGGGAAAATCTTTAAGTAGTGGTAGGTTAGGCACAATCTGAAATTTTTAAAACTTTTTAAAGGACTTACAGCAAATATAAGGCATTTGGAAGGCCTTTAAAAACTAAAATGAAAAATCAGGCCTTCATATGGCCATTGGGAACCCTATGGTAAAAGTTGCATATAAATCCTGTTGTTTTCTGAACTAACACATTTTTTAAATTGGTTCAGTACTAAGTAAAGGAGTACACAGTATGTACAAAGTAAAGAAGGGTATGATTAATGTGCGGGTGGCACATTAATCATACGCTCATTCACTTTGTCAGAGACCATGCTTAATAAAAAATAAAACTTTGCTATAGATCTCTATAAAATTGGGGGAAATATGTATCATTTTCAAAGTACATCACAATTTTAACAAGATGCATGGAAATTTGATAAAGGTTTAAATCATAAATCACAAGACCTGTTCGGATTAAGAGGAATTTTCAGTGCAAACCAACAAACCAGATGGAAAGCAAAGATTTTACTTCCACTACCCAAATGCTCTCTCATATACATTTTGGGGTTACTTTGAAATATAATTCAACATTTGGCTATTCCTTTTGTTTAACTCCACTTTGATCAATCAGCTCATATATCAATTAGAAATTCATTCTTTGGAATTTTTAGTATCGAAAAACTGATATCCTATTGAAAAAGCAAGCCAACTATGTCACGTTGGGAATGCATACAGGAAAGAAGTTTCGCCACAGAAAGACTACAGCTACCTACATTTAGCTTGGCAGAAAAAAGCCTCCCATATGTCTTTGCAATTTTTTAGAACCCGAAATAGTTCTCAGATGTCTACTAAAAATGAAATTTTGGTTTAGTGCACCTACGAAGAAAAGGCATTTGACCTTGGGTCAGTCGATTTTTGAATAAGTGAATGGTCGTTAGGTGGGCTGCCACACACAAAAACATGAATGGCGATCACTGTGGGTGATTCTCCACCAGTCAACTCATTACATTAACTCATCTTCGGATGCCAGTAGTGGAAGTGCCCTGTTTATGTTCCCACCTATCAAGCTATTTAAAGAATGGACTTGTCCAAAACCACGTGACTCAACTGCCTCCTTGAGGGAGTCACCTACAGTACAAAACATGATCCTTAGGCTGATGCTCAAGCATGTAGTAAACATTTTTAGAAAACCCATGTTATGTGGGGTAAAACTTAAGAACATGGTACTTGCTTATCGCCAAATGGCGACCAAATTTTTTCTTGGCGCCCAAAAATGGTCGCCAAGGAAAAAAAGGGCCAAATTTCCCATACTGCATCTGTTCCACATTTTTCTTTGAATTGAATTGGAAATTTTTTTAAACTCTATTCGGTACAGCTGATAGTAGCACCTCGTCCGGTGGCAACGACCCTTGGCACATTTTTAGTAGCGAGTTATGGCAGGTAAAGGTAACCCATCTTATATTTTTTTGTAAGATTTCTCGAGGCGCTACATACAGCTGTACCCTCCAATCTTTCAAGAATGTTTGGTAGGTAAATCTAAAAGACAAGAATCAGCAAAGACAAGTAAATATAAATACCTTGATTTTTAAGGAGTAAAGCTGCAACACAACTATCTACACCACCTGAAATAGCACACACGACGTTCCTAACAGCTTGTGCCATACTTTTAAAATTAGTTTTGGTTTGATTGATTTCCTTGAGACTTATAGCTGCAGAATCAGGCTTTTGTCTCCATTCTTCCTAATTACAATATCCAATAAATGACACAGGACATGCAGGAACAATTGACACACAGTGAAAGCTTTACTGACATAGAAGAGAGGAATGCACCTGACAAGAATCGAACCTGCGCCGCCTACAACTCGAAGGTTGCTAGCACAATGGGAATACCCACTGAACCATTTTCAAAATTAAAATTCACAACCATGTTCAGGTTACAAGTTAGGAAGCAATATTTGAAAGATCATTTTAATTGTACAATTGTAATAAGATAATGCCCTGAATGTTTGTTCTGGTTGTTTTCATAAAAAAAAGATTTTCAAAAACAAACTTTTTTCATAAACTCCCGATTAAAATTATAAAAGTATAATTTGTTAATGACTTGGCAAGGAATAAGTGAACAAGAACTAGCTTACGCAACTGTTTATTTACGTTTCAAATAACGGCATGATGCCCACAAAAAAAGAAACTGCTAGAAAAATAATATAATTTTTAGTTAGAAATTTTCGGTAGGTAGGTATTTTAATTAACGTCACACAACGGGCTATTGGTGACGGTCCGGGATCAATACCAAAGGTAAAGATCCGAGGACAACACGTAATTTTGAAACGAGGTCAGATGACGAGGCAACACCTGAGATGGAACCCCACTATCCAAACTTCCACACCACGCCAACGTGAGGACATTTGAGGCCACGAAAGATTTAACGTGTACCAACCCCTTTTGTACACGACGGTCTTTGGTTGGATTTGTACTCGCAATCCTCCGGTTGATAATCCGTTACTCTTCCGGCCACTACGGCCCAAAATTATTGGTAATTATATGAAATGGAAAAACAGAGAGATCTGGCAACCTAACTTCTAGAGATCTAAATATTCTAGGATTTAGTCTGCTGTTTCTAGAATTTTTTCTGATGTCATGTATTTGAACAAATACAACTGCTTTCCAGCTACATCTTAGGAAGATACTTTTTGTACCGATTGACAACTACCATTGAGAGAAGTGCACGTGCTGAGTTTTTTCAAATTATTGACCGACTTTCGAATATTTTTATGGAGCCTCAATCGGAATCCGGGCGTCACAAAAGGAAAGTGAAAGATTATAAATTTTGTCCATACAAAATCATGAAATTACAGCCCTCAGGAAATCATATGAGAGGTGAGTAGCATCAGTTCTTTGACATTTTTGGTGTGCCAGTTGAAAAGTTTCGTTGAGCAACCAATTTTTCCACGTTTCATTTTTATACAACGTGGAGAAAATTGATCAAAGTCATTTGATGCCTGAAATAATGATCACAACATTTCAGAATTCAGTCAAGGTAATAATCAAGGTCATCGGTAAATCATCCACACGAAAGAGAATGAGGGTTTGCAGTGGTCTGCAGTCTTAACAATAAAAACAAAATATCGTGGACTTTCTAGTCGTTAACTGAATTGTGAAAAATGCCAAACATTTTGGAAATTAAATTTCTAGACTAGCAATTCCTATAAATTGTACTACCGATTCCTGAAACAAAACTACTGGTCCTCTGAAGGTATGCGAAAACGTTTTGCTCAGAACGTGTCTAAGTATAAATCAGATTATTGCAGTGGGAATAACGCACCATATTTATGCTGGAAGTATACCTGTTTAATTTATTACTTCTGATCATCAAGTAGATTTGCTGGTTGAACTCTTGCAACACTACTCTAAAACATTAACTTTGAGGCTCAAATTTCTCTTTGTGTTGTCAAAGTGTCTAAAATTTTTGCTGCTGATATATGTATGCAAGTGTGAAGAAATATATTTTCTAATAGATCATTTGGCTGTAATTAAAAATATTTTGCTAATCAATAGTATATCATAAAATTTTGTAGGTTATTGTTTCACTTTATAAGGTCATTTTTGGAATGTTTTAGGTCATTTGTGTGCATTTATTAGGTCAACAAAATCCAGGCCCTCAATATTGTTATGTGTAAAGAAAAACGTTTTATATCATTGTTTCTAGTGTGTCTCTTGTTATCAATCCACACTGAGTGAATTTAATACATGACTGTTATATACTTTTATTCTGCCTAACCCTGTGTTCGACTTATATAGTCCAGGAAGCCCATGTGTAAGGACGGGAAATACCGTTGTTTTAGGTGAACAGTTCTTTGCTGTTCCTGTTCTTTCTAAAAGAACTGTTCTTTAGCCTGCTCTTCTTTGCAAAATTCCCACCTGTTTAAAATCGTAGAAAAAAATTGCAATGTTTCTTTTTACAAAAAAAACGGTGAAAAGTGGTAACAGGCTGTCTTTCTTTCCCAATCCCTACCCATGTGGCATTAAATGCCAAACAATAAATTTAAAAAAAATTATGCAAGGTATCTTTTATTTTAGATATTGCTTGTCCCAAGCCTAGAAGTGGACATCGTATTGTTATCAGAGGAGGTAATGTTTATGCTTTTGGTGGCTACAATCCTATGACTGACGACATTACAGAAAGCGTCCTTTTCAAAGAAGTAAGAAATACTTATAAAATAAGTTACATATATGCACTGTATTAAATGTTACTTTATATTTGTAGAAGTTTTCATGTGATCATTTTATTCTGCTCAGTGCTAAATTTATGTGCTTCCATTTTAAATAAGAATGTATCATTCGACTTACAGAAAAGTCAATGAAAGAATATCCTGCAATGGTTATTTCTCTTACCTCTGGGTCATGATTTTACAAAAAATCAAAGCAATTCATTTTTTTTATTTATATTAGAATTTAGGATTTTTATTTATGTTAATTTGTCTAGTATAAACTTGTTAGGTTTGAATTTACTGTGGGGTTTCCACTCAATGGAAAATATGGTTTAGGAAATATAGCAACCAAATTTTTCCTTGATTAATACATGCTTATGACCAATGAATTTTAAAAGTCAAGTAATTTAAATCAGCAACCTATGCTAAAAATAAATGATAAATGAATGCTTTTATAGCAACTGTTTCCTTGCAGCTTTGGAGGTACAACTGTGCTTCTAAAACCTGGAAACTATTAAGGACTTCGGGGAAAATGCCAGATGAGTTAGCTTCCCATTGTGGTGAATATTTTCTTTTCTATTACATTAAAAGATTTTCGTAAATTTTGCTATTAAATCTGATTAATGGTTAGTTATCGTATCAGTGATTTTAAAGCATTGTTTTTAAAAAGAAATGTACATGGATATAAGTAATTATCTGAATTAAGCTCTATTTAGGAAGGCAAATTTTTCTCTGAAAATAATCCTTTTTCAACTTCAGATTGCAAAACCTGAATTTTATAAGTATTTTGTGGAGAATTAAATGAAAAGCTGATTTTTTAACATTTTTGTGTTATTTTATCATTTTTCCTCATTTTATTAAATATAATTTCTTGTAAATATTTTTGTGGCATAAGTTACAGCACATGGGTTCCTATCCTATACTTAAGGAAGTTTTCTTTAAAAATTAAAATTTCTGTATTGAAAACATCAAAGGACAAATCTTTGATGGGTGGGAATAACAGTACAAGTCAGTTGTGATGTGCACAATTTTCTTGGTACGAACAGTACAAGTAACTTAATTTTGTCACAGGGCCACATCCAAACTTTCTCTTAATTTCCGATTTAAAGTTGTCAGACATAAGGTGCAGAACTGATTTTATAAATTTTATTCATTCACAATATGTAACGTTAAACATTTTTTTTTCGTTCTAAACAAAAGTCATTTTTGGGCTTGTATTGTTATTCTCGCCCATCAAAGAAATAATTATGTAGTATTTATGGTTATATGTATGTATCATGATAAATCCCTGTTTAATGCAGTAGAAGGAATTTAAAAAGAATTTTTATTCATATTTACAATCAAACTGGTGTGACAAAAGTTGCTGGTTTGAAAATAATGTGTTACATTAACCCACAATGGTGTCATATTTAAATACTTTCAGAGCTGAATGAGGAATCATTTAAAGGCCCTCAAAGGGTAGTTGGAAGCCTAATGATATCAAAAATCATAAACTCAACCAATAAAGATATTTTTATGAAAATTTACATGCATAGTATTGAAAGCATGAACTCACCAGTTATGTTACCTTATATAATTGTTGAGTATGGTAGATTTCAAAACATTCATCTAAATGAAGAGCAACACCACACCTTTTACTGTGCCAACAACTCATCAACTTTGATGGCAGCGAAATATTATTAAGGAAGAGATTAGTTTTTCTCGATCAAGAAGCATCAATGGGGACTATACTAGGGGAATTACCAATGTCTACTTTTCATTTCAGAATGCTAACAAGTGACATTTGGATGATTGGCATTGAATCACATGTATTTATATTTTTACCATTATACCGAGCTCGTCAATTGACATGAATGGGTTAAGTTTTCTGACCTTTAATTAAATGAAGAAATGTTTTTGATTGTTCCTCTTTTTTCTTTGTCAGGGGTACTTGTTGACCACATAATGTTGATCTTTGGTGGAACTGGTGTGCCATTTGGAGATAGTAGTAGCAACAGTACTCACATTTGTGATCTGGATGAACTAAAGTGGTCCAAACTTGAAACTACTGGTACTCCTCCAGTGGAACAATATGGACAGGTAAGTGTTTATGATAACTTTATAATTTTCTTAGTGCATTTGATTTTGTGAGATAACACTTGAAATATTCATTTTTGCTAGGGTAATTTAACGACATTTTTATGGCAAAAGAACATAAAATTTAGAGAAAATGTCTGGAACGCAAAAGTGCTTTCATGCTTTTTACTTTAAAACATTCAGTTTCTGTAAAAATTATCAGATATTCATAGTTTACTTACAATAAAAGTACTACTCTTCAGTAGTATTTTGTAAGACCCAGAAAATAAAGTTTATAATGAATGTCTTTATTATTTGAATTGAAAATAAGATGGTGAGTAAGGAGTAATTACCTAAGAGCTAAAAACAACCTTTTTATTCATTTTAGTTATAATCAAAGATATATTATGTCAGGTTTGCATAGTATGATATTAATAAACATGCTTAAAATATGCACTATCATCATTAGTATTCTAATCAGATAACAAATAATAGAGAGATGGGTGTTAAGAAATTATTAATGTTAATTCTAGTGTTGCCACTCTTGATTTACTTGTTTTTATGTTCTGTATCGTATGCATGTTTGTGATCTTTTTGTCCTAGCTGCCTGTTGTAGAATTATTGTTTTGCTGCTATCATGTTTTGTCCTCAATAAACTAATTTAGCCATAAACCAGTGTGTTGTCTCTGCACTGAAAACCTTCAGATTATCGTTTGGTGGCTAATTTGAAACAAAAGTAAAAAATTCCAGGCAACGAAAAAGAAGAAAAATGACTAACGTATTTGAAGATTTAAGCATTGAAAAACTAAAGTAATTTTCCAGTGTGGGAGTTTCAAGTAAATATACTTTTTAAATCTCATTCTTTATTCGATATAGTAAACGGAACTGAATCAAAAGAAGGATTAGCTGATGGTGCATTTTCTTCATGGATGAAAAGAGATGCGCAAGCACAAAGAATAATTATGACAACTATTGATTAGAAGGTTATGGTGCATATTTAAAATTGCGGAAATAGTTACAATATGTACAAAAAACTTTGCAATATATGAATGTGATTCTGAGCAGCAAAAATGTAATTTATTGCAGGAATTTTTTAATTGCAATTTTGATTCTGAATCTGATATTGCTATGCATATAAGTAAACTAGAAAATATAGCATTCCGTTTAAAAGCTCTTGACAAAGACATAGATGATGAAATGTTAATATCGAAAATTCTCTCAGCTCTTCCAGAAAAGTGCAAACACTTTCGAAGTGCATGGGATTCCACAAAGATGACAAGACATTAGAAAATCTAACAGCTCGATTGCTGAATGAAGAAAATTCCAGTAAAATGCCTGAAATTCAAGAGGAAAGTGTTGCTTTAAAGTTCAAGAAAAAAGATGCTTCAGGTGTAACAGCGGAGATCACCTTGCCACATCCTGCCCTAAAATTAAGATGCAAGAAAATATGTTAAAGAAAGAAAATGTTATAAGTGTAACAGTTCTTCACATTTTGCTAAAGATTGTAAGAACCAGAAAAAGCAACTTCATTGTAACATCTGTAAAAACTAATCATATGGAAAAAGATTGCTATTTTAGAAAAAATGGAAACAAACAAGTTTCCTTTCTTGCTTCTAATGGAAATTCTACTCACAAATGGGTTGTCGACTCGGGATCTTCTAGTCACATGATAAATCGCGAAACATTGTTGGAAAATTCTGTGAAAATCTCAATGGAAATTGGTCTTGCAAAGAATTCAGATGCAAGCAGGAAGTGTCAAAGCAGATGGTTGCATATTAAATCAAGTGTTATATGTTCCTGAACTGTCTAAAAATTTATTGTCAGTAAATGCTATTACTAAAAACAAAGGAGAAGTGAAATTTGTTAAAGATAGAGTTGAAATTTCTAAACAAGGTGAAATTGTGATGAAATTGATTTGAACAAACAAAATGAAGCATTGTTGACAGAAAGTAAAAATTATGCTGACGTATGGCATTGTAAACTTGGACATTTGTGTGAAAAGAACATGAAACTTCTATTGAAGCATTCGAAAGGCATGAAGCTGTCAGAAAAAGAAATAAAAGGTATGTCAAATTCTTGTGAAGTATGCCTAAAAGCTAAACAAGTTAGATTTCCTTTTAAAACTGAAAGAACTAGAGCTACAAGACCATTGCAAATAATACATACAGACATATGTGGATCTATAGAAGTAGAAACATGGGACAGGAATAGATATATTTTAACCTGTTTAGATGATTATACACATTTTGTTATGGTGTTTTTGATTAAAAGCAAATCTGAAGCTCTCAATGTTCTAAAACAGTATACAGAGGAAGCTGAAGCAAAATGGTCACTTCGTGTAGCTAAAATACGTTGTGATAATGGAGGTGAATATACTTCAAATGAAATGAAAAGTTGTTGTAAGTCAAAAGGTATCAGGTTAGATTACACAATTCCACATACACCTCAATTAAATGGGAAGGCTGAACGCTTGAATTGAACTTTGCTTGAGAAAACTTGGGCATTGATTTTTGATTCTGGTCTTAAAAAATTAATGTGGGGTGAAGCATTAAGAACTGCAGCATATCTAATAAACCGAAGTGCTACTGAGGTAACATCAGTTGAAATGTGATATCAAAATAAGCCTGATTTGTCTCGATTGCAAATATTTGGAAGTGTAGCTTATGCAAAGAAACTTGATCAACTAAAAAAAATTGGATTGTAGAAGTAACAAACTTATTTTTGTAGGATATACTCACAATGGCTGTCGGTTGTGGGATGAAGAGAAAAGGAGAATATAAATTTCAAGAGATGTGGTATTCCTTGATCCGAGAACTGAAGAAAAAATATTTTATCACTTCCAATTGATGCTGAAGAAAATAAAGAGAATATAGAAGATTCCAAAGAATCAAAATTATTTCAGACAGATGAGGAATCACAAGAAAACAATGAGGGACTTGGACTAGGCAAAAGAATAAAGAAACCACCTACTCATCTTACTGATTATGTTTTACTTACGTATGAAGGAGCAGTAAATGGCCCTAATAAAGAAAATTGGAAAAAGCTATAGAAAATGAAAAGAAATCTGGAAAAAAATGAAACTTGCCAAGTTGTGGATAGAAGTACGGCTGGAAATAAAAAGATTCTAGGTAATAAATGGGTATTTAAAATTAAAGATGATGATGCATACAAAGCAAGATAAGTTGTCAGAGGCTGTGAACAAAATTATGGAATAGATTATGAAGAAACTTTTAGTCCGGTTGTGAACATTGCATCCCTAAGAATTTTGTTCGGATTGGCAGCAAAAAGAGAATATCATTATGAAATTTGACATCAAGGCAGCATTCCTGTATGGAAAACTGGATGAGGAAATATTCATGAAAATGCCAGAGGGTTACAGTGATCAGTCTAAAATATGCAAGGTACAAAAATCATTATATGGTTTGAAACAAGCTCCTTTAAGGTGGAATAAAAGGCTGACTGATTTCCTGAAAAGTAGATTTTCATCAAATTAAATCTGAACAATGTATTTTTGTGGGAAATGATACAATATTAGCTTTTTATGTAGATGATGGAATCTTAATTGGGCCAGATAAATCCAAACTAGTTAAATACTTGGAAATTCTTCAAAAAGAGTTTGAAATGACATGATAAACCAGATTCATTTTTAGGAATTAATATGGAATTAAATTCTGAAGCATTGAAAATTCATCAAGAAGCTTATGCAAATCAAGTACTACAAAAATATAAAATGCAAGATGCAAAGCCAATGAACACTCCTATGCTAAAAACTTCAACTGATGATGCAGAAAAATTTGAAGAAATTGTTTTCCCTTATCGAGAAGCTGTGGGAAGTCTTTTGTATTTATCGTGCAGAACAAGACCAGATTTGGCTTTTGCAGTGAATTCTAACAGTTGTCATGTTGAAAATCCATCAAATAAAGATGTAAATCTGAAAAGAACTCTAAGATACCTAAAAGGAAGCTTAAATTCAGGAATAAGCTACTCAAAGAACTTATTGCCTATTCTGACTATGCGGGAGATAGTGAAACGCGTAAAAATACTACTGGATATGTGATTTATTTTTGTGGCGGACCAATAAGTTGGTGCCCTTCCACAGTCCATTCTAGCTTCCTCAAGCACTGAAGCTGAATATCAATCATCAGCAGAATGTAATAGAAAACTTGTGTACCTTAAAACTTTAATTGAAGAACTTACAAATGAAAACATTTCTGTTATTTTAAACATTAATAACCAAAGTTCTATAAGTTTAATTAAAAATGGGGTATTTAACAAACGTAGTAAACACATAGATGTTAGATACCATTATATAAAAGAAAAGGTAGATGAAGGTTTAATTAATATAAAGTGTGACATACGAATTGCAGATATTATAAAGCATTGGGATCAAATAAATTTCAGAAATTTAAATCCAAATTAGTAATATAACTTTATTTGTGAAATGTAATAGCTTAGTATTTATGAATGTAAAATTATGATTAATTTTTAGTGTATTTTTTTGTCTTTGCTATGTTTTATTTTTATATTCAGTAAATGTGAAAACTGATAATTAAGAGGGTGTGTTAAGAAATAATTATTAAAGTTAAAGTAAATCAAGAGTGGCAACACTAGAATTGTTTTTATGTTCTGTATCGTATGCATGTTTGTGATCTTTTTTGTCCTAGCTGCCTGTTGTAGAATTATTGTTTTGCTGCTGCCATGTTTTGTCCTCAGTAAATTAATTTATCCATAAACCAGTGTGTTGTCTGCACTAAAAACCTTTAATGGGCTGAATCAGATTTTTTAAGAATTAAATACTTAATATTTTCTAGTACTTTTACATTGAAAAGTATTTGAAAACGATTAATAGATAGTAAGAATCAGCCTACTGTCATAAAAGGCTGTGAATACTTTTGTATCTGAAGACTTTTGTATTTAAATATTTTGGATGAATTCTAGTGCATCTGAATAATTTGGATGAATGCTGTGTTTGAATACAAGAAAGTATCAAATATAATGACAGCTTTTAAGAATCGAATACTTTTGTTTTGGAATACTTCCATCTCTAACAAATAAATACAGTAATTCAATGTTCTGCATATGGTTATGTCGCTCTTTTTAGCATGTCCCAAATGAATTTTTGGTTTGCAAACTGCAGAGAAAATCTCAATCTGTTTCTAATGAATTAGAAGCTCAAAAGGCTCTTATTCCAAGATGTTATCTTAATTTGTATGTCCCTGTCTAATTAGCCCTTGTATAGCAAAAAATGACTAGTGATAAACCGAACCTAAACTGGATTGGTAAAAAAAAAAATATTTTGATGTCTCAATATCATGAATGAATAGGAAATATCCTATTTTTTTAATCATTAAATCGTATTTAGTATTTAAAAAATTTTTGCTAAACTTGTAGTGTTGGTGACACTTATCTCACTTGACATAAATATATTACACCTAGCCTGACATTTGAGGTCCTCAAGAACCTGTTCAGGGGATAAATAAGATGACCAGAAGGACAATTGATACCTTAGAAGATGTGCTCAGGCAAAACCAGAGCTGAATTGTATTTAGAGCACAGACAAAAATGCTAGCTACCTAATTCAATCTTCATGGGATTCAAGTGTTAACTGTGAATCTTAGAGAGAGCAATCCGATCTTTTATGCTGCTTGCAGTTATACTTGCCATCAATTTTGCTTAACTTGTATGTTTGTGCACTTGTTGTTTACTTGCACTTTTAAATAAAGGGACAATTTAATGTAATGCAAAATTTGAGCCTTTTGCCATTTTAATTCGATAGGCAAGTTTTCTGGGCACTCACTCCATCTAATTTGTTTATCCTTCTAGAAGTGCAATATATCAACAGATTACCGAATGTACTTATACAATAAAGTTTCCTAACAAGGGTCTTAAAGATTATTAAATTGTTAAATTTAAGAATTCTATACTGTAATCAAAGCTTTTAATCCTATTCATTAATAGAATATGAACTTTCTGGGGTCATAAGATTTCGGAGAAATGGACATTTTGAAGGCCATTTAGTCAATGCATTTATTGACTAAATTAAATAGCCTCATCTGGTGGTTGAAAAATCCTAGAAAAATTTTATTGATCAAGGCAAAAACCTGTTAGAAGCTATGCAGAGAAAGCTGCAAATTGCAGGTTAGAATAATACGTGCATAACTCTCAGAGGATTAAAATATATAGTAGTAATTTAATTGCATAAATTATTCCTTGCATCTAGAATGATTGATTTATTTAATTGACATTTAAAAATTAAAAATATGTTTTTCTTTAAGGCTATGGCATTGCATGAGAATAAAATGTATGTTGTTGGAGGTACAACAGGATATGCCTATTCTATGCGAGTTCATTGCTTAGACCTAGGCACAAGAAACTGGGAATTCCTTGATGTCAAGAAACACAATGATTGGGAACCTTTTCCAAGGTAGAGTATTAGTTATAAACAATAATTTACAGGATCTGTTTCTGAAGTAGAAGAAAATGAACAGGAATGGCATGCATTTTTAAAGTGACAACTTGTACATACATCATGCTAAAAATTGGATATTTGAAATAAAGTGTAGTCATTCTTATTCTTGTATAAATGCAAATCAGTCAAGTCAGAATTTCTTTTGTTCTCAAAGATTATTTACTTTTTCTAAAATTAACATATTTGAAATTTAATTTTGGTAAAATAAAACAAAAAATTCTAATGGGAATAGGCATTAGACAGTTAATTCTAAAAAACCCCACTGGATGGTATCGTGGGTCAGTATCTAATATGAAATTGTATGCTCAGGTGAGGAACAACTGTTTACGTGGCAACACTTTTCCAACAACTACTGAATTTGTATTTGTTTTCGGGGAAGGTTACAGAATCACTAAACCTCATGCTTGTTGTGGTTTTAGTCCTGATTTGTATTGATACATTAATACCCTCAAACCCAGCCAGAAAACACTTGTGTCCTGAAAACTAAGACCTCCTTCCTTTTACTAAAGAAGGCTGATCTACTCATGATGATCCCATACATGGACTGCCAATGCTGAATTTTTCAGGTCACTGCCAGAAAAATTATGCACATTTTGTCAGTGTATTTTTTAAAAATGTGTATAAAAACAGCTTTTTTTATTTATGTAATTGTAGTTCAATGTATCATTGTAACAATGAATCATTTTCTTTCTTCAAATCACATGTATAGTGTTACAAGAAATGACATGATATTGTTGAGCAACCAAAAAATAGTACTTAATGCTTAATACAATCACAATGGTGATATCCATCAACAATGTTCGTCAATCATGGATTTGACTTTTGAAGAAAGCTTAGCCAAAGTTACGAAATGATGAATCGAATACAGGTCCACTTAACATTAACATCAGATTATTAAACGTTTTTCGTTCCTGTAAAATTAGTGGTATGCAACTCAGACTGTTGGAACAAATGCTTCAATTATGTGTAATTGTTATAAAAATCACATTTTGTTCTAAACAAAATGGCAATAAAATGATAGCTTGAAAGAAAGTGCAGGTTTTGATTTTTGCATTTGATTCAAGCAGATGCAAAAATAAACAGTTGCTAAAATTAAACTAACTAAACCAAAATTTAACAGTTGCTAAAATTCTATTAAGAGTTGTTACTGCCACTATCTTGAACAGTAGTAAAAAGCCTCTTGATTCAGTGCAGCATTTATCTTAAGAATGAACATGTTTGTGAAAGTAAAATATTATATGTGTAGATATTACATTCTTAAGTGCAAGATGAAGAAAAATGTTTATGTCTATGTGCCCTGCTAAAATTAAGTCATGTTCTACATGTTATTAGATATGGTGTTATAAATATTAAATCAATTTTTGGAATATAATGAACTAAATTCATGGCTATTTCATTTGTGTTTCAAAAAAGACAATAAAACCACAAATCAAAATCAAACCTATATGATTTCATTGCAATGAAAGTTACATTAAAAAAATTTATACACTTTAGTAAATTCCTGTTTTTCAATATCTATAAAGTCATGTAATATCTTGAATTCCACAAAATAGAGTGTTTCTAAAAATTTTATAGCTGTATTTTATATTTTGATTCGTGCTTATATATCGATATCCTGCCTTTAGGTATCGACATGAAATTGCCATAGAGGATAAAAAGATTTTTGTTTTTGGTGGTGGAACAGCTTTTCAATCTTTTGATTTTAAAGAGGTATGTGTTTTAATTTGTTTTTGGCAATTAGAATCCATTCTCAAACATGCTAATTGCAATAGAAGTATTCATAGTTGCAATTTATTGTGGAAAGCATTCTTCTAAACTGTTTAATTAATTGCAACTAATGCATGCACTGCCTTTCAGACTCAACATGCATGCATGTTAATTATTATTGCCTCCTACTGTTATAGTTCCCATGTAGCATATACCTCCACAGGGGGTTACTTTCAAGTAAACACAGGTATCACAACCCCAAACCCTAGTAATCTGTCCTCCCTTTTTATCTTTATTGCTTTATTTGGTCTTCGTCTGGCACAGTTTGTTCTAGTTTGAACCTTGTACCATAAAACTCTAAAGAGCATTTTTAGATGTCAGAAACGTGAACTGACTATAAAAGAAAATGGAACATGGCAGTTGAAACGAAAGACATGATCAAAATATGGATTTGGACATAAGTGAGACTTGGAACATTTAAATGATTTATCGAAGTTTGAACTTTCGTTTAATTTTAAAATATTTTGGGGTTTTAAGATTATGCTTGAATCATTTTATTTTCCATCATTTGATAGGGTGTTTTTAAATTAATTTTTACTTTTCACTCTCATTGAAGAGCATTTAATGTATTTGCAGATACCTGTCTTTAATTTAGAAACCTGTACTTGGAGCAAAGTGCAAACATCTGAAGGTAAGAACAAAGGATGTGATTATTTATGTCTTGTATAGCTTATATAAGTTTATTTATAAATTTGTAATCATGTATTTTTAAGTATTTCCAATATAGCACTTTTTGCAGTTTTATGTAATAATATTTTAAAATGTATTTTGGTTCATGTAATCTTGCATTGACATAAGTGCGCCTCAGCACTGAACTGCTTTGTAACTAATCTAATGTTTTGAACACAATATATAACATTTTGCTTTTTATTTCAATTGTAATTAATTGCAATAAAATGTAACTATTTGGCAAACTTTTCAGAATATCCGTGTGCTCGAAGATGTCATGGCTGTGTTCAAATGGGAAGTGGTAGGTCTTACCCTTTTATTACAAAATGTTCACTGTAAGATGATGATGTAATTACTAATCATCCATATAAATAGCTATTACAATTATTTTTTAATTTAATTCAGATTTAGGAATGTCATTTCTATTTATTGAATTTAATGACAACTTTGCTTTTTAAATTAATCAAATTTAAGCACCCTTATGTACTAATCCAAAAACATTATGTATCTGTATGTTATGTATATGTTGTTAATGTGTAATATTTGTTTAGATGTGTACATATGTGGTGGACATGATGGTACTGCTATATTTTCTGATATATGGAAATTCAATTTAAAAAGTCTTCAATGGAAGAAACTTCGTGCAACATTGCCGACTTCTGTATATTTTCACTCTACAGCTTTGTCTTCGGTGAGTTTGTTTAGTTTTTAGAAAGTATTTTTATTAGTTATGTGATTTCTGAGTAATTTACTATTTCTTTTACACTGGCACATTTAATAACTATATAGTCATCTAATGGTTAAAAACTTAATTGGTCAAGATTCTTAAAACTGGTCAAAAGGCATGCAAGGAAAGCTGAATGACACTGAGAGAGATAAACAAAACTGCACTTTGCTAGTTATGAAGTGAGAATTGACCTTTTGATAAATATACGTTTTGTTTACGTACCAATTTTTTTTCATGGTACTTAGCTTGTCTTATGGAATTGCCTAGCATAAAAATGTCATTAATTTAATACATAGAAACAAATAAGATTGATTATATTGTGTAGGTCAACTATGTAGATTATGTAGTGTAAGTCACATGCCAATATTTTAGCAGTACTATGTGCGCTGCTTATTGCTGCATACTAATCAATATACTTACTGTCAATTTAGTGCTCATTAGTCAATTTAGGTACATGGTGTGACAGCCTTTAAAAAATTATGTTGTATGCATTGCAATCAATAACTGTAGGAAGCCAGATCATTCTTCCAAAATTCATGTACTATTCATTATTTATTAAAAATATTTGGAAGAATGCATTTACAAAGCCATAAATAATGGGAAGCATTTTATATGCAAATGGACACAAATTTGCTTTTTAATGTTTGTTTAGGGTTACCACTGTCTTTGAAAAATTTCATGTTCTTGAGTTCAACCCAGACATTTTCTAAACGGAATTTGCTGGCAACTCGGTAAAACTTTCTTGGTTCATAAATTTTTTGCTCTGGTTAGTTATGACCAAACATCTTTCTTTTCTAACTTACATGAACTACACTTATATTCCATATACATGCTAGAAGAAACTACTCATGGCCAAGCATTATGATCTGGAAAATAGATCCATGTCAAATTAGCCTTAGTTTACGTTTAGACGTTGGCATGATGTGGAACTTTGGAGAGTGGGGTGTTAGCTCAGGTGTTGACCTTGTCATGACTCTTTCAATATTATGAGGTGTCCTCTGATCCTTCCTTTTGGGATTGATCCTAGATCGTCACCAATAGCCCATTGTGTTAGCTCTAGTGCAACATTAATGGTCTACCAGCCTTGTAAGATTGATGCCTCTGGTGGACCACAAAATAGAAGTAACAAAGAAAAATAGTGATTCTCAACAAAGGGAAAGGGAAATAGTTATTCAATACTGAAAGATAACTTTTAAGAGAAAAGTAAAAGTTATTGCAAAAGACTTGACAAAGGATTTTGTCAAGTTTTTGTGCTAGGACTCATAGACTAAGAGGTCCCCAGGGATTACACCAACTTTGAAGATTCACACACTACAGGAATTTTCAATGAAAAAGCTCTGGAAATTTTAAGGTTTACTGTCAAGATTTCTTAATTAGGCTGGAAAAGCATTTTTGTGTATTATGCTGTTTACATTTTTAAATTTATGAAGTATCATTATCATTTTTACAGGAAAACCAGTATATTTTCCATGATAACTCCCAAAGTGCAAATTATTTTATTCTAAATCATGCATTAATTTATATGGATAATTTTGAACTTGCTCGTAGAAAACTGTTTCATTGTATTCTTATGATTTAAATTCTGTTTTAATTTAGCATAATCATGAATTTGAAAAATTAGATCACAATTTGTTTAATAAATTACCTTCTTTTTAACTGAAAATTAATTTTTATTTGATATTCTGTTGTAAACATTTAGTAACTGCATAGGTAAATTTAGCATGACTTGGGTAATATTTTTTGTGATTGTAACCACTTAAAAATGTTCAGTTACGTTTTTGGATGTTCTTATTTTAAAATGTCCTATGTGAATTTAGTGTGTTGAAATAAAATTACAACTGTAATATTGATTAAAACAGTCTAATTTTGAATCTGATGTATCAATACAAGAAAAACAGAAAGTCGCCTTACATGTAGAAAGAAGGGGGCCAGTGTTTCCCTTCATTCATATAGAGTTCTGCATTGAAATAGATAGATTATTTTTTGTGGTTTCCTTTGCAAATCTTCAGGGCCCGGATTTTTTATCTTTTGTGATAATCTCTTTTACATGCATGTGTCGAAACCTTTGTATTAGCTGCATTATTAATTCTAGTTGCTGCATGGAGCAAGATTGCAAGGGGGAACAAGATCAAACTACTGTAAATGTCATTATAAGGTGATTATCACTGCCAAATGGAAAAATATTGTGCTGTTGCAAAATACCATAGGAGCACTCTGGCCCCCTTCCGTCTACACTGGTGTTCAAAATTAAGAGAATTTGCATATTTTTTCGAATTTTTCGAAAAGTACTGAACGGAAGGTAAAACTAATGCTTCCAAACAAAGATGCAAATCTTGTGTCAAAAACGTAAGCATACACGTGCTTGTGGGTGGTGCATATAGAGGAACAGGCTTTCTAAGTTCACGTTACAATTTTTGCGCTTCCTTCGCTCGCTCACCTTGACGAATTTTGTGGTGGGTTTTTGTTTGCAATATTCGGTGAAATTCAAAAGCAAACAGTTAAAATGAGTAACCTCCAACGTTTGGATGATGGAATGAGGTGTCGAATCGTTGGGAGACTGGAAGCATGGCAGTCTCAAGATAGCTAGAGACTTGAATGTAGTGCCCAGCGTCCTGTCCAACTTATGGAAACAGTTTAAGGATACCAGATCTGTGGGGAGATCTCCAAGTTGGATCATCCAAGAGCCATGACGGCCAATGAAGATCGATATTTAACCATTACAGCGAGGCGTAACACAGTGCAACAGCTTCTCAGCTCTCTTTTGACCTTCATGCAGCCACGGGAAACTGAGTTTCAAGGGTTACTGTTTCTAGAAGGCAACATGAGAGGTCTGTTTAGAAGGCCTGCTGTTTGTGTCCTGCGCACAGGAGAGCCCATTTAGCATGGTGCAGAGAACATTGACTTTGGACCATGGATCAATAGGGGACCGTTCTATTCCCTCATGAGTCCCGGTTCAGCTTAACTACTGATTCGCGACGTACATTCATCTCGAGAGAACCAGGGACCCGCTACCTGTTCTCCAACATTCGAGAAAGAGACCACTATGGCAGCGGAGGTTTGGTGGTTTGGACTGGTATTATGTTGGATCTGTGCACAAACCTCCGTGTCTGATAGGCTGTGAGGTATGGGGATGAGATCTTGGAGCCCTATGTTCGCCTTTTCAGGGATGCAGTTGGCTCTTATTTTATTTATATGGACAACAACGCTCATCCACATAGGGCTGGGCTGGTCGACGAAAATCTGGAAATTGAGGATATTCACTGGATGGATTGGCATGCCAGATCTCCAGACCTAAACCCTATAAAGCATATCTGGGATGCTCTTGGGAGGGCAATTGCAACCCGCCTTCCCCTCCCAGAACCATTCAGGACCTGAAAACAGCATTGCTGGAGTAGTGGGACCGACTGCCACAAGACTCATAAACTAACTACCTCATTTCCAGTATGAATTCATGTAGTAAGAGCTGTATAACTGTAAGAGGGGACCATACCCCTATTAACCCATTTTTGTGTCGATATTGTAACCTGTTTTAGACCTTCCCATGCTGATGAGTCTTACGCACAATCACTTTAATTGCGTATCTACCATAATTTTTGTATTATTTTAACCCATGTACATAACTAATTTCATTAAAATATATCCAGTAGTTCTGGAGCTCAAAAGTGAAAATTCTCTTAATTTTGAACACCAGTATGTATATCTAGGTATACAATTCCATATCTCCGATCTATGACAGTTTGATCAAAATGATTATACACACAATAAGTATGGACCAAATATAATTGAAAGTCAGTAGCAGCACACACACACATTCGATTCCTTGACACAAGCTAACAAACAGCTTGAAGGCCTAGTGGTTAATACACTCAACCTTGATCGCTAGCAACCATTTTTAAGTATATTTCTAAAAATAAGTTCTTCATTCTAAAGTTTCGACTTGCTCATAGAAAATTGTATTTTAATATTCTGTATGAATTTGTGTATGATCTGCTGTATTAAAATTTGTATTTCTTTTTAGGCTGGGCAGCTTTTTATTTTTGGTGGAGTTAACTCAATAACTGCTAACACTAGGACTAATGAATTGTATTCAATGTGGTTAACAATACCTTCATTAGCTGATATATGCTGGCAGGCAGCCCTGAAGTTTTTTCCCCACATACCACAAATAGATAAAATGAAGCTTTATGAAGCAGGTATTCCCGCTCACTATATAAGTGAGATAGATTTTGACTCTGCTCCTGAAACAACAATCACGCACTGTTGTAATCGTATACAAGAATCGTAGCATGAATCTATATTGTACATTACTAGTAATACAGAAAAAAATCAGCTTAAAGTCTCTTTGAGTGATTTCGGTACGAATTGCTATGACAGGATTTAATTGTAAAAAATTGTTGAATAGAAATGTTGTTATTCTTCAAATGCCAATAGATTTACATTTCAGCTACAAAATCTAAGTTACAAAATGTAAAGTATTTTTAATATATTGCATTGAGAGAATACCCATGTGTAGTTGTCAGTCTACTCTGTATGTATAGGACAATCAACCAAGTTATCTTAGAATGCCTTAGTTGTTTTTTCTGTTCCAGCTGGCATAAAAATATTGTATTATTTCTCTACAATAACAATTTAGCAATGGGTTTTCATTTTATAAAAAATAAATAGTTCATTTTTGTATATTTGCTATTTTATAGTATTGAAAACTTACTCACAAGTAATTTATTTTCATCAAAGAAAATGGAACTTAAAAAAATTGTAAAAGGAAACAGGAATTTTATAATTTTGATGATTAACAATGGTAACTTAAGATTTACAAAAAATTAACCTTGAAGCATTGATATCTTATTTTATTTTATGATAATTTAATATGTGATAGATTCTGTTTAATAATTCCTTCCAGGGAGAGGATTTCAAAAAGGAATTGTACTTATTCATATGATTTAATGTAAACTTCCAAAGGCATTTGGACGACAGTATGTAAACACAATTCATGTCGAGTATATGAAATAATTGCTAGGCATTAAAAATCTAAAGTTAAGAGAAATTACATTTTTATTTGAAGTAGAAAAAAGAGCTCCTCCCTGATTATTAAGAAGCTTTAAAAATTTCTCTGAAACATGGTTATATTGCATAAACGAGTTATTAGTTATAGAGATTAACTTGATCATTCAAAAAAATTTTCTTACTCTACATATTACTAGGTATTTTGGATTTGTCCATAGTTGAAATAAACCTGAGATATTAATGTTCTTAAATTTTTGTAAACAGTTAATGCATGAATATTGGCTAAATTTTGTAGTTTATTACCAATAACCATCAAACCTGTTTTTTAATGACTTGACAACTGTGGAACTGAAAAGTATTTTATTTAATTTGATTCATTCAAACTTGCATTTTATTTTTCAAAGCGTACTTGTACTTTCATGCTCTCCTGCTGTTTGCAGTTCTTAAATTCCAAAAGTAACGACTTTAGATTTTTTAGTTTCATTACTGCTTTCTGCGATAAACTACTTGCTATATTCTGATAACAGATGAACGAAATTTACATGTTTAATAATATTATTTGATCCTACATTAATTTGCTTGGAATTACAATTTTATTTTTGCTGGTTTTTGTCTTTATCAGACATTCAATCTAATACATATCTCTTGAAATATAATTTTACTCAAGATTGCCAAAAGTGTAAGTATTTTAAACATACCCTCTAATTGAGGAATTTGAAAATATTTCTATTGTTAAACTTTAAATATTCCAGACCTTTAAATATATCACTGCTGACTAGGGAAGATTTCTCTTTATGTTCAAAATGTAGTTTCTTTATGAACTCTAAAATAAGTTATATTTATGATTTTATTGCCAAAGGGCAACATTAAATTCTTGAAGATTAAGTATGAACTTCACAAATCAAAAGTTTATATGAAATAAAATTAGTATTAAAAACAAATGTATATTTTTTAATTTAAAGTGTTTTTGTTTAGTTTAAACTTTGGCATTTATATATATATATATAAAAAATGATTCAAGTGCTTCTAAGTTTTCCATCTTTGTACTTAGCAACATTCTTGGAAACAAGTAATTCCTTTATTTGGAAACATGTTATGTGTTTTGAATCTTTATTTTTTAAATGTTTGTGTTTAAATTTGAGTATTGAGAACACAACACTACCACTTATTTAAATGTTTAAACTCATATCTATATCTCTTAATACTTTTTGTTGTCTATCATACCAGAAATTCTTTGTCAAAGGTTAAATAATTTATGCATGTTTAATGAGAATGCATATATAGAAGCATAGATTGAAAAGGGATTGTTTGGTAATCCATTGAGAGCGTAGTTTGTATTTCTGCATGGTGTGAGTATTAGTTAATATGAACACTAATTAAGAAATTTTACATTTTAAAACTAAGCATCGAAAACATTCAAGGGATTAAGTGATATTGAGTAAATTGCCAAAAATAGGCAAGAATGAGCTTAATATAATTTTTTGTTTTGTGATATTTTCTGTAATTCCCTACAAGTTGTGGTTTCCGTTGCAAGAAATAGCATCTCCTGTTATTGAATGAGTATCATATCAAACATTTAAAAGCAGCTGTTTATCTGTAGACCTGTCTACCACTTTAAAAAAATTGTCTTTAATTATCACCACTATGCTTGCTATTTATGTCATTTTTTTTAATTGTTTCACTGTACATATATTTATAAACATTAATTTAAGAAAAGTGTAAATTTTAGTGTAACTTATTCTGTTCATTAATATAGTCATTTTTTCTATTTGTAAAGCTATAAGGTTCTTTATTTCATTTACCATGTTATGAGAAACTTTTGTCATCTATTCAATGAGCTGTCATTCTAAAATGTCATATTTCAGGCTTTGAATTTAGATTTAATTATATATATTAATAGACACTCCACATTGTATATTCTATTTGAATTTTTGGTTTAATGTTTTTAGCTCTAGTCTTTACCCTTGTCTCAGAATGTAGTCATAATTTAAATGAGCATTTTGCAGATCTTTTCAGAATTTTCTTTCTACTAAAATTATCCAGTAGTCAGTGGTTATTGTTGTATGTACTATTTTAATAAAGTGTTAAAGCTATTGAATTGCATTTAATTTTCTTGCAAAATTTGCCGAAGAAAACAGTTATAAAACATGAAGCAGTAAATATTGATGCTATTGTTAAGTAGTACTTTTATTAAAATATAATTGGAACACATGTTCTGAATGTCAGTGATTTGATTTACTTACTGTTCCTACTCACAACTTGGTAGCATTAAGACAAATGTTAAACACTAAATACTTTTCTCAGAATTATGGACAAAAGAATAAATCTATTATGGCAGAAATATGGTCTAATTTGTAATCTTATCAAAGTAATTTCGATAGTTCAATATTTTAAGCTTATTAGAAAAAATGTTTAATGAAGATCAAGATATTTCAGAGTATGCTAGGGGGATTATCATTGGTATGAAATCTTCCAAATCCACCTGATCAAGAACTACCTCGTGCATTTCATTGGAAGCTTTATTCTACTATATATAAATGACAAACTTGCAACATCAGACACTTATAACATCTATCATGGTAAATAAAATATTTAAATACTTCCACAAGAAAATTCCTGGTACACAATAAATAAATATTAAATCATGACAGATGTATGAAGAAACAAGTAATGGAAGTGCTAATATTTATGACAAAACAGCAGAAAACAACCGATATTTATACAGAAACAAGTGAAAATATGCATGTGATTGATTAAATTATTGATATAAGTATATTCTATATTTGACAACACAGAACATGATTAATTTTTTAGTTCCATTTAGAATTATTAATTGAGTTGTAGTTTTCAGCTGTGAGTTTAATCGAATTTTTCAGTTCTGTATTACTGAATTTTTGTGAAATTATTACCGAGACGCATACTGTCGAGTTGTGAGATTTATTAATTGAATATTTTGATTTGTAAATATTCATGATTGATGAAGCATATCAAGGTATGTTTCAATGCACACTTGTTATTCACAATTTGCAAAAGATATGTTCATGAATAGCAATAAGTGATTTTTAGAACCTGCTGTATTGTCTCAATGGGCAGCTAGTTTTGGTATAATTGAAAAAAAATTCCTTTTCCTTATATTAATATTCAGTGAAGCTATCTACTGTATAGGGATTGACAATCCTTATAGTTGGAGATTTTATCACTAGAAAGTATAAAATTATTAGACTTGATGCAAGCAAATGTTTAACTTACAACTTGCATCAACTTATGTGCAGAAGTTGGTAGACGAGTAAAAATTGGCAAGCCATCCAAAATCGAGTTAGGCCATGCTATGTTAAAAGTAATGATTCATAAAAACAACTGAATATTGTTTTAGTGAAAGAAACAAGGTAAGATAGGTCTAAAATAACAATATCTAAAAATGAGTTACAAAATACGAGAAAATTGTATGTGCACGCAAGGTGCAGGTTTAGAATGAAAGGTTTTTAACTTGATTGAAATTGTTTTGGTAAATGCAAAAGAATTTTGCGATCCTTTCCATTTCATGCCCCATAGAGATTGTACCCGATGTAACTTCAGTTATATAAACCAGACATGAAATTCGATATGGCTAATATGGAGTCGAAAAAACGGACCTAGTAATAAGAAGTCCCATCCCCTCCCAAAAAGAAATTTTACACTTGCGAAATACTCCGTATTTAAATTAAGGTAGGTATAAAGGTACAGTAAAAGAGTACAAGGTTATTTTGCTCTTTTCTCAGTAGCATTAAAATGAACACTGCTTTATTTGGTTTTTGAGGTAAATTATTTAGCAAGAATTTGGTTGAAAGGTGCTGTAAATTGTTCAGCAGTTGCACAAATTTTCGATCTAAATGGATGATATATTAATATATGAAGCATTGGGCGATTGTTACTGATTGACCTAATGATTTTATAAACCTATAGGTGCGGTTTTATTTTTTGTGAGAATCCACATCAGGATCTATAAGTAGGGTTGAATGAAATGGTTTGAGAGCTGGATAAAACAGTTGGAAAAATTCTTTGCTCTTTCGTGAAGCAGTTTATTAATTTTACATCGGATGACGGCTTTCTGTTACATTTGAAATGTGTTCAACAACAATTTTCATTTATCGTAGTATCCTAAATATTTATTGTAAACCTATAAAAAAAAATTTGGTGGCATAATTAGCGTCGACTGGATCAACACACGGGCCAATGGGGACGGTCCGGGATCAAACCCGAACCAACATGGTCCTAGCAGTCACGTGATTGTTATCCGAAAATTCAGCTTGGTTGATTGATTTGGCTTTTCATCGCTTCTTGGCGACATTTTCTTGTAAAAAGTTAGCGATGCGAATAATATTGAATATTTCTTGAATTTGAGTTACGTTTTAACTTGGTCAGCGATGCTAATGGGCATACTACTGAATATTTCATGAATTTGTGATACTTTTTGATGTTTGTAGCTATTTGAGCTGTAATATAATTTACCGAAGCTCTCGTTGGGATCAAGTTTAACTATTACATATAGAAAACCGTACACGTAAGATAAATAAGTTGTAGTGAATAGATTGATCAGAACTTATGAGTTCGGATACGAATGAAAATTCCTTTGGGATTGATCCCGGATCGCCTTCAATAACACGTTGTATTGCTCCAGTTTGACCGTTAATTAAAATTCCTACCAACCTACAAATGAAAATCCCCTACATGGTTACGTAGAGTATGTTGCTATACGCAATGTGGTGTTTTCCACTTCCTTTCAACAAGCGGAAGTGAAGACATGTTTCATTTATTTAAATTTTTCTTGTTTCCGATGTTTCTCGGAAATTATTGGGTGGCAACGCTTTCAGTGACATTCTCGCCATCTTTTATGACTTGTTTGTAATTCCTTAGTTAAAATTTTATGAACTTACTAAAATTAAGTGTTTGGTCATAGTTGCAAGCTATGGATGCAAAGAAAAATTTAAATCGGTACAGTTGTTGTAAATTTTATATTTCAAAGTTATCTACGTATAAAAGGACGATGTGATAAAACTTGGATAACATTTTATATAAAAAATGTGTTTCACATTTTAATGACTTGTAATGAATGAAATGTGAAATAGTTATGCATTGATCGTCTTTATATGTCTGAGTTGGGCAATTTTAAATAGTTAAACTTTATTTCCTATTTTCATCAGGTATATATTTATTGACATGGCAATTTTCATATGGTTAGATGTATACATCTCTTCATAAACGTAACATTCCCTGACCTCTTACGAAGAAATTTAATTAGATTTGGCACTCATTAACTCAGATTTGGAATTTTGTGATTTGATCTGAAGTTAAGTACTGTCAGATGATTGCTTACAGCTTAGCTCTGGTTATATGTGTACCATTAGATTAAAGGATGCTTTTATTGCGTGTTTCATTTGTAATTCAGTTTGCTGCTCCCGAAATGGAAGTTATTAAATTTTGGTCTGCACTACATAACATAATTTGTAAAAAGTACATTAATTTAGTCTACTTGTGTAATAAAATTGTTTCATTCTTAAATTGGAATAGTGATTTAGGAACAGTGATGATTGATGCAGGTACTATATATTCATATTTTGGTTATTGATACATAAGCCAATTACTTAACAGATTACCAGATATTCAGAATTTAGAAACATTCAAGATGCATTTGTTTGTATTATAAATCAAGGAAAAGTAGTTAAGTCAGAAAAATGAGGGAAATATTAAAAATAGAATTGTGGTTTTCATCCAGATTTAAGTGCCACAAATTAAAAAAAATACAATAATTATATGTTTAGGATCAAAATGTAACTGCAAGAAAATACCCAGTTATTTAGCTAGTGGACAAAATTTTATATTTCTAGCTTGATAAATATTTTTGCTGGATGAAAAATTTTAAAATAGACTGATAATTCAATTTGGAAATGCAGTGATGCGTATGCTTTGATAGTTAATTGATTCTTGAAAAATATCTAAACAGTTTCGAAGGTGTTATTGATCATTGCTGGAAAAAGTAAAGATTTTTCAAAATTTAATTATTTTTAGATACTAATATTAGCAGCTTTTAAACTTGTAGTTGTTTCAATCAGTTTAATTTTCCTCAATTAAAATTTTCTTCATTTCAATTTAATATCAGCAATACTAAATAAATCAAATTTATGAAGCAAAACCAGTTTACTACCCAAGTTTTGTCAAAAAATTTTTTAGTTTATTTGCAAATAACACAATGAATCAGGACGCATGTATGGAAGGTTTAGTTTAATTTTTTGTAGATTGTGTGTATATTCAGATTTTTTTCAAGTTTGATTGCTTTGTACTTAGCTCAATTTAAAATTTTATGATCTTTGACAGAATAGGATTTTTAGAATAATTTGAATTTGCACCCAGTAATTGAATCACGTTTGTTTGTACATGAATGTTGGTAACTGCCCCAATTCTAGGGTCATCTTTTGCACTGAGGGTTCCACAAGTAGCCATCGGTTTACCTCTAAGGCCAAAGAGGTCAGTGATTGGACATTGGAAATAAAAAAAATCACTTGCATTTTGAGACCTCATGTACACGACCAATTTTTATAACCTTGACTAGTCCTTTATACCAGCTTTCACTGTAATACAAATTTGCGCATGACAAAAATTTTGTTGCTATTTGTATTAAGTTAGGACCGCACCACATTTATATAATATTGTGTATCCATATTTGAGATGTCTATTGTAATATATGACAATTAGTAAGTAATTGCTATTACATATTTTAAATGGGAGTTCTGTTTGCCGGCAGAAGAACGAAAAGATCTTCCAAAGGGGCAGAGGAAAACTATTGGGATTGTAGTGTTTGTACATATAGGAATTCTGCTGAAGCTTTCAAGTGCTTAATGTGTGACGTTCGGAAAGGAACTTCAACTAGGTATGTAATCATATTTTTTAATTTATCTCTTAATTTTTTCTGATATGAAAGTAATTAGAAATTTTATTAGGAGAGAGTATTATATACGTACCTTGGACCAATTAATTCTCAGTTTATCATTTTTTATGTAAGATTATTCACTCAATAAATGTAATCCTTCTCATTAACTTTTTCTCAATAATATTTTTCTCATGAAGTTGGCATACACCGTAAAAAAATGGTATTGTAAGGTAATGATAATTTGTCCAAAGTGCAATATGTTGTACCTTAAGTAACACTCTTTGATTCAATCAATACATTCACCTTAACAAAACACTTTTTAAACAATTTTAAGGTGCATTAACTAAAATAAATCAAACAAATTGAGACATAAATATGACTGAATTTAATATGTTATTGAAATATTACTAAGATGTATTTGTTTAACAGGTGCATAGAACCAGCTGTTGTACATGAGTTAGTGTCTACAACCTCAGTTTCAAAAGCATCAGAAACATGTACATGCAGCGAAAATTACTTTCAAGGTTCCCATAGGTTTTAGGAGAGCCTCAATTTTCATTTTAGTTTCTAAGGTCCATACTATTTGCTGAAAGAGTTTAAAAATTTGAGAAAGCCTTATTTTTTACAATGGCATGCATGGTTTATTTCACCTGCTTTCAAAAACCTATGTCAATTATCTTGTCTGAGGTCAAGCTGACATATTATTTAATAAGTTGGCTAAAAATGTTTTTAAAAGGGTCCATGTGACCAAAACATAGCACATTTAAAAGTTTCTTCACATGTGCATTCATGGGTTAATGTACTGCAATCTGAAATGTAGCCTTAAAAGAATGAAGAAATTACCTTGACTTTGGCTCCAATTTTTCTTTTGCTTGAAGAATGGAATAACCATTTAGTTAACCATTTTTATCCTAAAACTTAACCCACTGCCCTAGCAACCTTCGAGTTGCAGGCGGCGCAGGTTCGATTCCTGCCAGGTGCATTCCTCCCTGGGTGTATTTCTCTCTTCTGTGTCAGTAAAACTTTCATTGTGTGTGTGTCTATTGATATTGTACGTCTTGTGTGTAGCGCAGCATGGCCAAATATGGCCCTTGCGCCATAAAACCTCAATACCAACCAACCACTTAACTTCATTATTATTGTTAACAATATTTAAACTCTTCAGCAATGCAATGCTCTTTGCCTTTATTTTCTGATAATTCTGACAAGATCAATTTCCTATTCACACCTCTTACAATGGTTTCTTTTTGTCAATCACTTACATGAGATTTGTAAAGAATATCAGAAAAATGACTAAACTCAGTTGTATCTTTTAAAATCAATTAACCAAAGTATTCTTCCGAACTATATGTGCTCTATGTATATGTAAAATATTCAAACATGGACTTCGAAAAGTAGAAAGTTTTTGTCTAGTGACAAGATCGAGGTTGTTTACTTTACGAATTGAAGCTATTATTCGACTTTGCTATCTCAAACATTCGTTGAAAACATTGATTTTCTTAGAAACACTAAAATTGACCTTCCATTTTCTGAAAATTTGTAATCTATTAACATTGTTTCGTCTACTGAAGACATTTAATTTTAAAACAAGCTGTTATGTCGCATGTGGAATGGAATTTCCAAGAAAAAATTTTATTTGTGTGAAAAGAAATTGATTATGAATATCGTATCTACCAGGTTGATTTGGAACTCATGGGATAACTCACAGTGTGTTTATAGCACACAGAAACAATAATTTTTTGTATAGTGATGTATGGAGGCAATGTTTAGAAGCAAACACAAGAATTGCGCAGGAAATGAAGCAATGTTTATTTACATCATTATTTTACAATTACTTGTTTCCAATTATTTTTTACAATAATTGCTCAAAGGTGCCACTACCAACATTAATGCAAACTTGGCAGCATCGAAGAATCGATTGGCAGACTCCACTAGAGTGTTCAATTTGGTTTGGTGTGCTTGAACATCATTCCTTTGCTGGAACCCGGAAGTCGCGTTTCACAAGCTTGCATTAATGTTGGCGGTAGCACTTTTGAACAGTTATTGGAAAAAATCATTGCAAATAAATAATTATAAAATAATCAGGTATATAAACATTTTGTTTCATTTCATGCTCAATCATGTTTTTTCCCAAATGCATCACTTGCACCCATACATTTCTGTACAAAAAATGATTCTTTTAGTGTGCTCTAACACCCCATGAAGTTTGTCTCATGAGTTCCAAATCATCCTGTATATGATTTGACAGCCTTTCTTACTGATGGTGGAATTTGGAAATATCGCATTCCTGCTATGTCAAAAACATTGATAGGAAAACTGGCTACAATAATACACAGTAAGATTGTCATTTTTACAGGAAGTTAGCTTAAAGGGCATTCACAATCACTCAAAATCGACTTCTGTAATAGTCATCTCACTATCATCTTTTGTAGTTTTCTCTTATGTTATAGTGTGATGTGTGTAAAATGGACTATACGGATAAAGCAAGCATATGTATTTCGCCCTAAGTAAATTGTAGAAGCTATAAAAATGTCAAAATGGAGTTTAAAAATCATTTTCTGCTAAATTTTTTTCTTCTATATTTGTATTTTTCTATGGTAGAGAAAAGTGATTTTTCAGATCACTTTCAATCCATGTTTAACCAATTCAAACTGAGCAATACCGGGTAATTCGGGTAGTGTTTTAATAAAATGATGTTATGTTGAGGTTGTCATTCGCATTACAGAGAAACTACTCAACATTGAAATCTGAAATTTTGCACAAAGGTAGACTACATATAAAGAATGTGCGTGCACCTCTGGTACGATTTTCGAATTTGTGAGTTTTAGATAAGAAAAAAGTTAAAATATTGTTTTCCCAGTTTTGCTGGAGAAACCATTCATTCTAAAACTAATATACAGAATCTAAATTCTAATTCTCTATGTTTGAACTTATTTTTTATTTTTCCAAAATATAAACAATTTCCGGGTATTTGAAAGATGATATAAATATAATTAAATATTTTACCATAATTATAACTACTTTTATTTTCATTTAGTTGGAAAAGAATGTTAAAAAAGCAAAGCGCAAGGGAAAACCTCTGATAATAAAAAATTTATTTTGCTACTTGGTATATGGCAATTCCAGAATCAATGTTTTACTTTTAATTCCATTTAGAATTCAGAGTTTATGCACCTGAGTTAAGACAACGAAATACATTCTTATTGGTACAGCTTTGATATAAAGATACTTTTGTGGCAACGCTTTTGGCACACTTTTTATGTCACCAAGGAGGAAATTCTTAGAAAAACCACTTTTAATGGAAAGTAAGCATTAGTGGGAAAATAATGGAAATAGAAAACTTCATCGGAGCGTTGCTCTTTTTTCGCACAATTCCGATTCCTTAAGGAATTCCAAAAAAGCTGCTTATCCTGACATAAATGTATACAAAACAAACGATTAGCCACTCCCTCACTTTCTAAAGTTGCCCTACCACCAGAAATGTTAAACTTCAAATTTCACAAAAGAATACCCTGAAACTTATCTACAACACTAAATACAGAAGTCATGTTAAAATTTAAAAAATAATTTTCAAAAATAAAAAATTGCAAGAAATGATACCCTGATGCGACTGCACTGAGTTGAGCCATGTCTAAAATCAAACTGAACGGTTTAATTCTTCAAATTTACTTGAAACGGAAAAGAATTGGAAAAAATTTAAATCAATGAAATCTCTCAAAGGACAATTTAATGAAAATGAAAAGAACATTCTAGAATATTCTAAATGAAAATTTAAACTTTCTGCTTGCCTAGGTTGCCATAGAAGTGGAATAATCCTAACAAAGTTGAGTTGCCTTTACCTGCCATAACTTGGTACAAAAAGTGCCCAAAATTGCCAAAAACATTGCCACAAAAGTATCTTTATATCTAGCTTTACAGAAAAGCCTCCCACATTTAGACATTTTAATTTTAAAACAATATCTTTGTTATTTTATGTGCCAATGATTGGAATTTTCAAGTATTTTGCTTTAAAGGAAATTAATCACGAATATCATCCAATTAGTTTCTCATCCATTTGTTAATGATGGTGAAATTTGGAAGTATCACATCCTTCATGCAAGAGCGCCTCAAGTCAAAATATTGACTGGAAAACTGAGTACAAAACTACTTGCTGTAGGTTCATCATTTCAACCAGAATCCCAATTCAGTAGAATATTCTACTAGTATGATAATAAACAGTTTGCTTATGATTTAAATTGTGGATTATTTCATCTCGTTCTTAGCCAATGATTTTCAGACTTTGAAGTGATTGATCATGAATGTTTTAAGCTAAGATTTTAATTTATATTGAATTATGGGGAGTTTGGGGAAAAGATGGAACTAAGCTGTAATATAAGAATAAAAGAAGTTTGTTTTGAATCCATGATATTAGTTTTATGTTTAAATTATGTTACAGGAAGCCTCGAATTAACCCTCAGCTTGTTGCACAACAAGTGGCTCAACAGTATACACAATCTCAACTAAAACAAAAAAGTTCAAGTTCTAAACTTGACAAGGATAAAAAGTCTTCTGGAGATAAATCAGCTAAGAAAATCAGGTATTCTTTTTGTTTTAATAAAATATTTTTTAAAAGTTTTAAATGTATTGAACTAAAATTAGAGTTGTAGGCATAAAATTTTATTAGTTGAGAGAGTATAAATTAGTATTGCAAACATTTACAAATTAAGTCCTTTGATTGCATTGATTAAAAATATTGATGTATTCGATCAGGGTAATCAGATTTAAATCCAGTGATTAAAAAAGTCATGATTTAAATCAAACTTTAAATTTTCCTTTTTTCTTCATAAAAATGAAATAATCTGAAACAGAATGCATTACTTTATACAAATAAGTTTACGAATTTGCTTCACAGTAAAACCGGAAGCATTTTCTTTTTTTTCACTGAAAATAACTGTTTTCTCTACTTTGAGAACCAAAGATAATACGATATTGATTGGGGATGTAGTGGGCACCAACTTGAAAAAATTATTAGGGGTAAAATACCTTTTGCTTTATACATTAAGTGTATTTCGGAACTCTTTATATTTCATTTGCATAAATCATGAATATTAGTTACTCATATTATTTGTATACTTATCCCTTAAGTTTGGAGATCTTGGGCCTTACTATAAAAATTTTGATAGTTAAAAGGCTCCTGGAGCATGCTTGGTTTAAGTATTTTTTCTCATAAATATTTTCCTCTCCTATTTGGATGAGAACCAAGGGGTTCTGGCCACTAGGAGTTGATGCTTTTGTTGGAATGACGATGCCTGCAAATCTTTTTGCTCTCTGAAAACAACTGTCACTTAGAGGCTGAGTTTTATACATGGAGATAGCCATACATTGTACAAAGGGCTTTCAGCTTATTTTGACATACACTTCCCCAGGTGAATATTGGTTAGACTTGCACTGTTGCCTTTCCAAAAGGGATTTTGCTATTTCTGACAAAGGAATCAGCATAGTTTTTAACATTTGTTTTCAGTATACTAGAAACGAGTACTGGATGGTCCTTACTGCCTAGTTCATTTAACAAACCCTCTAGAAAAAATCATCTGAACTAAAGTAGAAAGAATCTCTTAATATTTGCAAAAGCAAAAATATTAATCTAATTATAAAAATCCAAAGAAAGTGCACAAGTTTCTGTATTTCCTCTTTCCAAAAACATTGTATCCCAAATATCTCCTTTAGAATAGGGAACTATTTAGATTTTAGTGTCATTGTTGAAGACTTGAAAGCTGTTCATAACACTATTTCTTACTAATACAGCTACTCCATTTGTAGAAAAATATTTTCAACTTATTTACAGTTATATTTAAACAGTTCAACTTGCAGTTTTTACACTTAAAACAAGTTGGGTGATGGAAAGGATTGATAATTAAAATTTATGTAACATAATTTATAAAAGTTTAAAAAAAAATACATTTTATTTATCCTTATTAAAATGTTTATTTTTAATTAAGAATTTTATGTATTATGAATTTGTCATGAAATGGAATTCAAATAAAAATATAACAACAAAAGGAGCAAAAAATTTTAATTGTTTCAATATTTTGAAATCTTGCCCTGCTATATTTTCTAAATCCTTATATATTAATGTTTATAGATCAGCACTATCTGGAAACTACACTGATTTGCATGTCTCACATCTAACGAGTTAAACAGCAGACCACAAATTTGATTAAAATCATAAAATCCAATTTTAATTTAAAAAATATGATTTTTTCACACTTTGTGTCATGTCATTTCTAATATTAATTAAATCAATGTTAGAATGATCAATAGTTGAAAATTCCACAATTTTATCCCAGAGGTATCCTAGTGATCTGTTCTGATTTCTGTTTTACCCTCAACTTTTCTTGCTTTCTCTTTTTTTCTTCCATGTTGTCTATTATCTATTTGGTCTTACATTTGCAGTTTGTCCAGTATTGGACATTGTGCCCTAAAGTCCTAACCAGCCAGCCAAGCAACCTACCAAAATTTCATTTTGTGCTGGAATTTTTTTTATCCAGACTCAATTTGAAATAATATTCACCTAAGACCTAAAAATTTTTTCTTGTAACTTAACCTGGGTGTCAGTAAAACATTCCTTGTATGTGTATGTCATGTCCATCATTCTGTTTGCTCAGCTTGACAAAATATATTTTTGCATTTTATATTAATTTTCTGGTTCCATCAGGTTTAATAATAGCCCATTGTGTTGCTCCAGTGTGACATTAATTAAAATACCTACCTACCATCAATTTTAATTGTAAAAAATAAAAGCAGACTTAAAATAAATCCTTCAAAATTTGTTAGAAGTTCCTGAAAAGCCTTTTTAGCGATGGTTAGGTAGTTGAGTATTTTATATATTTTCATTGGGTCATATTTTGTATCTTGCATTTAGAGCAGCTTGTTTTCTGGACCTTCTGTTGTAAAACCCAAGTCAACCTTTCAAAGTTCATGGATTTGTTTTATGCAATAGAGTGGGAATCTAATTTTGCTAACTTTTTTGTTGTATTCTGATTTACAGGTGTTTCTACATTCATCAATGTTAACTGGAAACTTTCTTTAATCACTTTATTTAATTTTAGGCCAAGGTTAAAAAATATTGACCGAAGCAGTGCCCAGCAGAAAGCTGTTACTGTGAATGATGTGACTGTAATAATAACAGAATTTCAACCGAAACGACGTATGTCGTCTGACAACACAGTCAATGGACCCGCCAGCAGTAGTGGTAATAGCACAGACAGTAGCCAATCAGATTCTGCCAGCCAAAGTGAAACACAGAATGGCGAGTTGTCGGATCGTAGGTGATGTGGTAGAATAAAGCATTTAATGTGCTGCGTACTGGAACTGTTTGTACGCATTTATTTACAAATTTATGAAAATCAAGAGACTTTTAATCATTTTAGTGCATCAGCAGCAGCATGAGAGATGTGCCAATAGCATTTCATCATCAACAATATAAAGAACTGTGATGTTTTTAATCCTGTCTATCTCTAGATAGTCTTGACTCAGGCAAGTGTATAATGAAGACTCAAATCTACTACTGCCATTTTTCACTTAGTGTCGATTTTTATCTGTTCTCTTAGCCATTTTATCAGACTTTGAATGGAAATGGTCATGGCATCATTTGGCAGTTATAAAAGTCCAACAATCATTATGTAGTACCCTGGTGAAACAGGTTCTGAATTTTATTAAGACTACCATTTTCATATTTCACAATAATGACTAACACATGATTTTTATTCTGACTTTCTCAAACTTAATTAGTTGACCAGAGAAATTGAAAAATCTGATCCTAATGACCAATAGTTCCGATAACAATATTTTTGCATTAAGCATCTTAATGTATTCTTAAAATTACACATTAACAAGAAAATGTTACAAGACGTGGTCTAAGGATCAAGAACATATTATTCAAGAGAAATTTGAAGTTTTTGCAAATTCTGTGTTACGGTGTAAAATGTAATCTATTAGAACGAAATTCCTGCAGGCAACTTTTGTTTGTTATTGGTGTTATTTTTCACTGACTTGTTTTTAACTGAAAGTATCTTAGACTAGTTGATTGGATTTGTATTGTCTTCGTATTCAGCTTTTATGCTGCCATTTTACTGACAATTTTTCTGCATATGGAAAATATTTTTTAAAATTTTCATTATATTATAACTATTAAAACATTTCCTTATTGTTCCTAAATTTATTATTTAATAACTGCTCTAACTAATTAAGATTGAAAGTTTTTTCCAAATTTCAAAACTTTTTATGGTATATGAAGGATACAGGATACCAAGTATTTCAATTAGTTTACATGGTTGAGTTTTCCATGTAAACTAATTGAATGTATGCTTTGTTTGGTTTTACTTGGCAGCAATACTACGAAGAAAGACAGCCCTGAAACAAAGACACCTTTCTAATGCCTTGTCTATAAATAAAAGACAGCATTTTAGAGGGTATCTCTTATGACTAAGGATTATGTGTTGAGGTGTTTGCTGTTAAAAAATCCAAATATGTAATTAATGTACAATCAATCTTTGTAGTCATACAAAGTATTCTTAAATTTAGGAGTTATTAGTATAATAGCACAAAAATTAGTCAAAGTTGCCTAGAGGATTGACTTGTCTTGTTTGAGTGAATTGTTTCAATCATCCAGACTCGGTATGTGTGCGATTTAAAAAAAAAGTGTTGATTTCATTAAATAAATTCAGTAAAATTTTCAGTATCGTGAATTAAACGTAGCTTATGTAGTGAGATGAAATTTATTGAAATTAAATCAGGCTTAACTCATGGCCATATACTACCATATTTATTTCAATAGCTGCTATATTATTCTGCAAGTTACTGATCATTTTCTGAAATACAGAATTTGGTATGTTTCCTGTAGAAATTTCTGTTGCTAATTATCAACTACTTTAATAGTTCTAAAAAATAGTCATGGATACATGAGGTTTGAGAATATATGACTTCAAAATCATACCAAAATTTCCTGCCCAAAGAGTGATTTGTAATACACATGGTTTCAAACACAAGTTTCATTTTTATCAATAAGATGAATCGATAAAATTTAGTGTAGTCAAAGAAATGTTTCGTTTGAATGATGTATGTAAGGACCTTTATATATCCTTATTTATATCTTTCATGACTAGATATCTTCTATGTATGTTAAAATGTATAAGGGATTTCTTATGTCTCTTAGTGTGATGCACAACTACCATCTTTTAGTATGTCATCAGGTTTATGTAGCATTATTTAATGTTATTAATATACTGATAATTTTTTATATAAAAAAGGCAACTAACTGACCAAATTTTTTGGTGATCTCTTTAAGTATATGCAATTGATTTGTAATTCATAAAAATATCATTTATATTATTTAATGTTATTAATATAAATGATACATTTATGAATTAAATCAATTGCATATACTTAAAGAGATCACCAAAAAATTTGGTCAGTTAGTTGTCTTTTTTATATACAAAATTATCCCCTTAAAAGGTTTATAAGAACTAAAATATTCAAGATAAATGAACCAAAACCTGTTTTATAGGGCAAAGATTGTTAGATTGTTTAAGACTGAAGAAAAATGGCATTTAAGAACTTTTTCAACACCCTTAGAACATTTAAACTTCTCGTGAATTTTTAAACTGGCTTCACACACAATTTCATTTCCCATCGTTGTATAAACCCTGTTTATACTTATTGTCATCAAAGATAGTTTTTAATTAGAAAAGGGTTTGGGTGATAAAGATTTTTAATTAGAAAAGGGTTTGGGTGATAAAGAACTTATCTGAAATTTACTGATTAGTCTGAATTTTTTTGCTTGTGGATTTTCTCTGCAATTAAATGTTCTAGGAAAATTGTAACTTGTTCATATATTTGATTAATCTATTGAGATAGTCTGCAAAATTAAAATATGTTCCTTGTTGGGTTATTGCCTTATTTTAACCATGGAAATCCAGGGGAAGGAAAATCCATCGTTGTGGGGCTTGTCCACTGTGCTATCAACTTGGGAGTTGTACTGTGCAGGTTCGATTCCTGTGTTTCTCCTCTCTGAATCAGTAAAGCTTCCTTTATGCGTATGTCTATTTAACTTGATGTTTGGTGCGGCTTGGCCAAATATGGTCCTTGTACCATGAAACCCAACCAACCATGGAAATGCATTGCAAATTTATAGAAACATCAATTAAAACAGAATTTACGAACTATTTAAGTTACATGAAAAAGTAATGTGAACCTATTAAATATTTACTTGCAGTTTGATTAATTTTAAGAAATAAGTATGTTATATTGAAAACTAGGGAAAGTAAAATATACTTACTATTGCCTATTTAAAGAGGCTAAAATGTTGGTAGTATTTGATTTTTTAATATACTTTAAAAGAATAAATTTAAAAATTAGTTCTTGAATTTTAATTTCAGTGTTGATGCATCATTTCTCTTCTGATTTTTGTCTTATGGCTTGAATTGCCACCAATTAGAGAATTGATCTAATAAATCATGACTAAAATTGGTATGTTTTAGAGTTTATGTTGAATGTGCATCATTCTTTGAAGATTGTATGAAATGTAAATAGGCATAGTCTGGATGAACTGAAAGTTTTGTTACTTTTGCTCATTCATCATTTTGTTTTTCATATTGTTATTCATCCATGTGAGTTAGTGTTTTTAAATTTTGTGCATTTGTAGTTATTTCAGTCTTGGACACATCTTGTATTTAATATGAATTAAATTATGACTTTTAAAATACTTCTAAGTTAGCATGTTTTGTTTCTTTTATTAGATCACATCACACAGGAGTTCTGTCAGAAATTTAGATGAATTTCCTATTTACTTGAGCAAATAAATTATAGTAAATTAAATAAATATTTGGCAGCATAAGTGAACAGAGATTGAGAATCGAAACTTTATTGATGCCTGCCTGTATTTTACTGTCAAAAATGATTAATGGGGTAAATTGAAGGGCTATGCAAAGATAACCAATTTTTCAGGCTAGCAATTCAAAAATTATAATTAACCCACAGGTCATGTTACGAGTATTCTGCACTCATTCTAACAGTCATAAATTCTTTTGATCCACTTGAAAATTTTCTTTTTCAACAGAACATAGTTCTGGTGGCTTATCGGTATTGCCTGGGTCCTTCAATTATAAATTCATACTTATCCAAATCTAGCACATTGCAATAATTAGTTATCAAGAGGTATCAACTGAAGTCATTTGTGTGAGCAAGTCAGGTTTCATGGGAGGGAAAAAATTGAAGAATTGTTTCCTCAAATTTTGCAACATTAACTTGAGAGGAAGATAATTTCCATTTCTGAAGCACCAGATTTTAATCTTAACCAGTGGTACATGTACCATTGGTTTTAAAAGTTCTGCTTTAGATAACTTACTTAATACAGTTAAAATACTAAAAGGATATGTAGGAACTTGTGTTAATTTTGGATTGAAAACAATTGGTTTACAATTTGCTTTATTCCATTGAAGTAATTCTTTTGTGTGCAAGGACATGCAATTGAATCTTGCATACATAAATAATGCTTTTAACTATCTCTATATACATACAGTAGAACATTTTTCTATTTCATCTTTTAATATATCTAAAGGTTAGAACCACCAAATTAAATGAGCAGCCTGTGGCAATTTGTACTTTCAGTAGAAAACCAAGTGAATTACTGAGAATTCTGTGGTGAGGCAGTGCTAGTCATCAAAACTAAATACAGATTTTCGTTAAACATTGAGAAACGTAAACGAGTTTATAGAAATTTATTGACTTCCTTTCTGAAGAACTGATAAAGAAGCAAGTTCATAATGCAATTTTCATAGAAAGGACCCAGATTTATTTTTAGGTAAAGGGAGCTATGAACCAAAAATGTAAAAAACCTGATTAGAGTTCATGCAACTTTTATGTACCTCGAAGGCATGACAAAGTAATGTAGTAATCCACAAAACTGATTCAATCGAATCTTTCCAAAAATGGACAATTTCTGAAACCTTGGAATTGGATATTAGTGCATTTCAACCAGTTAGTGTACATTTCCAGAATAGAATTAGATATTTTCTTGACAAAAAAATTTAATTCAATGCACTTTGAACATAAAATATTAAGAGTAGTTACGAGAGGGATTTTCAGTAAATGGTCTGAAGATTTTACTTCTGTCCAAATACTCACGATACATATTTTGGCATTTAATTGGTGTTAACCAATCAATTTGAAATTTTTACGAAGTGTTGCAATTGTATTTGAAAAACAAGCCAACTGACGTCATGTTCAGAATACGTACAGGAAATGCCACCGTATTATTGCTAACACTTCTGCCATGCATCTTAAGATAAATTTATAAAAAAAAAACGTGTTCCTTTGAAAAACTAAATTACTGTAAAAGTGAGATTTAGAAAAGAATGGAATTTTCAAATATTAACATGTTGGTAAATGATACCTTGTTTGACAAGCCAAGTATTTCATGCAAGTCAGCAAAAAGAACGGCATAAGCATTACTCATCACTAGTATGGTGAAACAGGAACATTGATTGGGTGGAATTCAATTATCACTCATGCAAGGATTTAAAAGGGGTTATTCTTCACTTTAATTTTTGAGTGGAATGTTTTGGATTATAAAAATAAGACAGTATTGAAGGAATAAATATTGCAGTTTGGCAAATCTGAATTGTTAAAAGTGAAGGAAAAATTTCTTGCAATTCACCTGCTGGTTAGCTAACGTAAAATATTTGATGGGTATTTATTCCTTGTCTGGGGGTCGTCGTGGCTTAGTGGGTATGTCCACTGCACTAGCAACTTTCAAGTTGTAGGCAGCACAGGTTCGATTCCTGTCAGGTGCATTCCTTCCTGGGTGTATTCCTCTCTTCTCAGTAAAATTTTCATTGTCTATTGATGTTGTGTCTAGCGCATCATTGTCAAATATGCCCTTGTGCCATAAAACTCTAAAACCAACCATCCAATGTGTGCTTCTTTCTACTGCAATACTTGTTGCTGGCCTGTAAATCAGTTTTTCTATCTAAAGGTTTTGGTACCAGAATTCATATTCTACCAAGTATTCTTCATTTTATTACATTTGTTGTATGAAAGACTAGTTTATATACTCAAAATATAGCTAGAAAAATAAAACATTTTTATTTTTTCAAATTTAAATTGTTTTTTTAATCAAAATTTATTGTAAAATGTACCACAAAAACTCTTCACTCACAGTATGAATTAAATTAAAAAAAAAAAGAATTCAATTTTATAACCATCAATATTTTTGTGGAACTTACTGCTATAAAATTATTTTTAAATGCCTTTTAACAATTAAAATAAACTTACTTTCAGATGTAAAAAGTATCTTGTAACTATTTTAGTACATTAATTTATTTGAGTAGAAATTATTGGCTTTGCTTCCTTTTTTGCAGCTCTTGCCATTAACACTGGTGTGCACCTTTTGCCATCTTTAACCAAGTTCATGCTTGTTTCGTTTAAATGTTAACACTTCCACTCACATGAACTAACAGTGCAGCTCACAACATAAACGTGCCATATGTACTCCAACTTCTATTTCATGTTTATTTACAACTTTATTCTTCATTTTAAATTACATCTTTAATTTGATATACATTTTGTTTCGTTAGTGGTAATGGTAGTTGTACTTTTTCTAGATGACTTGTTCATCTGGTTGATGAGTGCAGGGCTGCCAGACAATTTGCTATTTTCCAACCTTGGGAGGGAGGAATCTTAAGAAAAATCGTTGCAAAAGCTGTTTTTTTGCAACTTGAAAATTCACCAAAAGTCAATAAAATTTTTGTCTTAACTAATAGTGGATCGAAAAATACTTTTCCGATTTTACTTTTGGAAGAAAATTTTCAAAGGGGTGCCAATCATGAAAGAAAAACATTGGAATCTGATTAGAGTCATGAAAATCTTAGGAAAATATTTAGTTTTTAATTTCAAAATTTAAATTACTTGGCGAGATCTTCAACGACTCTTTCATACATAATTAGCACATTTTGTGCTAATTATGTATGAAACCTTGAGAGCCAATTCATTTGTATTTGAGGAACTATTTCCAGTGCAGCCCTTTGAGTGGTTTATTTGATGACTCACATAATTTATGGTTGGTTGGTTTGGAGGTTTTATGGCGCAAGGCCATATTTGGCCATGCTGTGCCAGACACAAGACATACAACATCAAGTAATAGACACACACAATGCAAGTTTTACTGAAACAGAAGAGAAAAATATACCCAGGGAGGAATGCACCCACAATTTATAGAAGAGTTAAGCTTATTATTTACCAAAGTTTTCTGTATTCTCCATTTTCAGCAAGGCATTTTATGTTGTAGGAAAAGAAATGACACTTCATACCTGAATCTTTTATTACAGATATAGTTAAATGTTACAAGTGTGCATTAAGATTTATGTACATAGTTATACACAACAAAGCTGAAAAAGTATAAATAAATTATTTTGTAAACAAAATTTTTCTTTAAAAATCTTTAATACTTTGTATGTCAAGCAACAAAAACAATACAATATTTAACAATTTCTTAAAAATCTGCACCGGAAAAAAGTGCTGTACACAAAATTCTAAATAGGTTTTGGTATTTAAAACCAAATTGAGCAGAGCACAAACTTGCGCATCATTAAACAAAAACAAGAACTCATACAATGTCTAAACAAAACACAAGTATAAAAAAATAATACAGCCATGAATTAATAACTATGTACACAATTTAATCTGAAAGAATGAATGCTCTAATAACTTTGTTACATTTATACATTCATAATAGTCATATGTACACTTTATGTGATGCTTTGAGAGTGAAGGAATAAAACAAATGCTAATGAACTTTGAACACTTACAAATCTGAGAAATGTACAGTTACGATACTTTTTATAAAATTTTAAAATGTTAATAAACATGTAGTCTTTAAGACATAAAGGAGCAAAAAAGTTTTTCCTTTTCATTTATAAAGCCCTGACTGAAAGACATGGGGATATGCCTTTTGAGTCAATGATGGTGGTTGTGGGACCATGGTGAACCTTTGTGCGTTGATTGGTGCAAACTCATGTCGTGTTGCAGTTCTTAAAATAGTACCAGGCAATGATGAAGTGAATGAATGAGATGATGGCAGCAGTGGAGGCCGAACACCACAGGATGTTGGATTAGGATTCATTGGGTGAACTGTAGGCAGAATGGGTGGAGCTACTAAAGATGGTTGAGGAGGAATAAATGGACAAGCTCCAGGCACCTAAACAAATTAAAATTTGCAAATCAGTTTTTGTATTTTCAATACAATTCAGTATAGATTGTACTTCCTACTTAACATATCTGATGGAAGTAGGATCTGATTATAACAAGTTTCCAAGCAAATTATTAAATCATCAGCTTAGAAGCAAAATATACTAAGTCAACAGTTTCAAGATGGTTTTTAGTTTTTCTAGACCAGAATGTGATCTTAAGAGTGAAGTTCAGTAATTTTTCTTTGCATTGAGGTTAGATTTCTTAACTTGAAACACTTGGTGAGTAGAATTTTTTCATTTCCCTAGAACTATGATTTTTGAGCGTTTCAGTCGTAAGCCACAAAAATAAAGGTTCAAACTAAACAAGAAATTAAAGAGAAAAAGGTTTTTAATATATCTACTACTCTCTAGTTGTGGCACCTCAAATATTGGCATTGATCTTCCTGTTCCTGCAAAATGCAATGCTTTCTGTAGAGTATATTTAAAAATTGGAGTCTCACTGATAGAAGTGAAAAAATTATGGCACATTTTAAACTAGTTTTTCTTTCTGAGTGCAATTTATTTTTTCAAATGAATATGAAAATATAATTTCCAGAAAAATATATTTGTTTCCACGGTCCTTTAAAATATATATATATATAATTCCAGAAGTTTACCAAACTTTTCAGTTGTATAAATTCGTAATACACTTTTCACACCCAGCTAACCTCTCAGATCTAAAATAAGAAAGAATTTAAACAAATCAGAGTAATATTTACCTGTGGGACAATATATGGCGATTGAGGGTATGGGTGAACAAAACCATATTGTGAAGTTATTGGTGCTGTTACTCCACTCGGTGCCTGCGGAGAGCGATGACGAGGTGGTGGAGGGGGAGGTGGCGGCGGCGGTGGCTGCACACATAATGGTACTTTTGAATGGGTAACAGTAGATGAAGTTTGATTATTGCATTTCAATTTAGGTTGAATACGACCTGCAGATTTTTTATTCAAACCTGTAATTAAACAGAACACTATGTATGATCCTTTGATGTACATTCTCTTTTTAATCCAATATATTTTTAAAATCATATTTGTGGTAGGTTACATTTATGTCTTAATTTCACTTAAATAGTTATTAATAAAAATAAAAGTGGTACTTTCTAGGGCTTTTGTTGCAAATTTTGAATGCAACAAATCTTTACAAAACGAATTTTCTTGGGTAAAAAAAGTATGAAAGAAAAGTAGAGAGGTAGAAAAAAGTACGAAATTGCCAAAAGGAATAAAATTGAACTTTATTATAGTAGCGGTTGCAAACTCGGTTTTACCTCAGTATTGCTAGGAAAACCAAAATTATTTTTAAAATAATTTTTCCAGAATTTAAATTCTCTTACTTATGTTAGAACTTATTTTCCATTTCTTTCCAAGCTATAATCATATATATCACCAACGAAATAAATGACCTCTCTAAATGAACAGTGTAAAAAGCTGCAGAGATCAAGACAGAAATAAGAAATTTGCTACAAATATATTTTAGAAGAAACAAAAATATACATAATTAGGGAATTGAAGTTAGCCCACTTACTTTATCAAGGAGAGTAAAGTGGGAGTCACTTTATAAGGAAGACATTTTGAGTTTTTTCTGTACTTGTGTGAAGTTTAGCTTAAGAAATAAACACAAGTTAACCCCAAAAACTCAAAATAGAAACTTTTGGAAAACAGCGAGAATGGAAAATACAAAACAGTAACTTAACATGAAATAATTGGAAAGAAATGTAATCAGAAAGCTCTACCTTGTCATCCAAATGATCAAACAAATCAATGTTGAAAAACAGTTGCATATCAAGAGACAGAACATTTTTTTAAACAGTAAAAATAAGGCTAAAATGTACGACAAATGTCAAATGTAGGATAAAATTGGTGGACGAGATGAATGTAGTTTTGTAAGTTGTTTATTAAGGTATCCGAACACCTTTGGAGAGGATTTTTTGAAATTATTTAAAATTTGTCTTCGATGGTGCATTATATGTTAGAACATGATTAAAAACTATGAATACTTAAAAAGAATTATATATTAAATTATTATTTTTTAAATTTTTGCATGAAAAACAGGTGAAAATAGCCAAATATTGGCTTTATCGCAAAACACGACAGACTAAATTTAAATAGATATTTTCATTCTGTAAATTGTAATGTAAAGACAAAAACCTCCTTCAGGGAATGAACCTCTCTCATAATTGTATTCCAAATCTTTAAAAGTCTATAGAAATTTAAGTTTTGAGAAAAAGAAAATTTGTAAAAATTTATAGCAATCTATAACTTAACATTGATAAAAATGAAAAACTACTTGACCTACAATCATGGTAGAGGATCATTCCCTGTATTAACTCTTTCTTAGCATACAAAAAAATATCAGAGCATTTGAAAAATAACTTTTTAAGTTATGCTGTTTTGCGTAAAGGTAAAATGTTATAAAACTGATTTTTAGAAAAAGCAAAACATATTTTAATGCAGAATCTTACCTTTAATTTGGAAATAAGTGACTAAAATGCTCCTGATTTATAAACTTCTCCATCTTTGACTTCTGAAACAGTTATCTTTTTTTCCTTATTGCTCTTAAAACTTTTCTGTCTTTTCGAAGTCGGGGTTCCGTGACATTTAGAATCGCTGATTCGACTTTTGTCCAAACTTTGGTATCCTTTTAAGGTATATAACCCAGGATCTCCAATGTTCAATACATTTAAACATCCTGCATAGCCATCATTGAATTGAATGGCAGCATCGTATGCACCCAATTTTACAGTTTTAAGGCTGACGAAAACCTCTCGGAATTCGCTGCCATAAATTACCATTGAAGGACACGTTTGAGTTTTGCCGTGCAGGCACTTTTCCAGCAATTCTCTTGAACAGAGCTCCAGGTAGACTGGTTTTAATGATATTTAATACATCATTTGACAAACCAGGATGCTTGGCTGTGACTGGTGTTCCACATGCCACAGCTCGCTGATAGTAACACCAGCTGCTTTCTCCAACGGGGCATTGGCTTTTTGGAATTGGATGCACAATGAAATACTACAGCTATTACATTTTGTTACCTGCTTTTTAAATTGCCCACATTAGAGCGAACAGCAATCCTATAATAATTCTGAAGTCGATCAATAAGAACATCTGTTAATTTCCCTTTCCCTGATAAACCTTTGTTTTTTGTTTTTAATTTAAGAAACCGTGTACCTACTCTCTTTTGGATGTGCCCAATGCATTCGAGTTTAGATATACTGTTGTCCCCGTAAGTGTTTTGGACACATAAAAATCCTTTAGAGTCACCGTCACCATAGTATTTGGTGTATTTTAATTTTCGCTTGTTTACTGACCTAAGAAAAATCCTTGATGCCCCCACAGTTTACATTTTTGCAGCCGAACCTTTAAAATTGCATTGGCATACATGGTCAGCTTTAAGTGAATCATATGCAATGTCCCTTGGCAGTTTTTGCAGCTTTCTACAAACGGAACAATATGACGACATAACTTCGATGTCAAGGACTTTTCCAGTATCCACAGAAAGAGCAGCAACGCAACCATTCAACGAAGTACGTCCCCTACGTTGCCATGTTCCATCGACTAAAACAACACATTCACTTGTTTTTAATTTTAAATTAACTTCTCTAGCTGCTTTCACCATAGAAGCTTCAGCTACTTCCGAGACAGCTTTTAGAAGTTTTGCTTTGTGAGCCTTTACGCAGTTTCACTAAGGCGTGGTAAGTTTAGGGTAGTGCACAGTTTGAAAGATGCCGAGTGACTGCCGCATTCCATAAACTAATCTTCACAACTATTTGCAGTGCTTTTTACAAACTGGTTGCCTTTAAACTGGCGTTTCTTCTTTCTACCAATCTGGCATTCACTTCAAATTCATTTTTGGTCTTCTTTGAAGAAGCAAAACTTTTTAAAAAATCAGTTTTCACATTTGAGAGTGAAATGGGAACACAGCCCATACCTGGAGTCTTCCGTTAAAATTAATGTTCCTTCAAAGCATTTTGGACAGGAAAGTTCTGAAAATACATCCAACAAAACGTTCAAATCTAATATTCTATTCCCACTCAAAGTTTCAGTAGCCACCTCTGAGGAAATAGATGCTCCCAACTTCGATGCACTAACACTGCACAATGCATCTTCTTCACAACTATTTGCAGTGCTTTTTACAAACTGGTTGCCTTTAAACTGGCGTTTCTTCTTTCTACCAATACTCTTTCCCATTTTAACAAAAAATACCAGATCAAAGACAGATCTATTAAATTATTTTCGCAGTAGAACGCAAACACCAAAATCTCAAATTCAAAACAAACACCAACTGTAAATGCGAACTTTGATGCCATATTTCATCGTAAAACTTCCGTTGCCAGACACATTGTGTTTTTATAATTACAAATTTTATTTTATTTAGAATTATATTTGTTTCTATGCACAGGAGTAAATTTTGATGCTCACATTTAATAAATCAGTGATGTAAACAAAGATTGAAGTGGTCTTCCGGTTAGCGGAAAGCTACTTCCGGTTTTTAAAAGTTGCTGGGAAGTGATATAAAAATGCCTATAACTCCAGTTCTAAACAAGATAGGAACAAAATTTAAACTGTTTTTGAAAGGTAAAAAATCAGGCTATCACTTAAGCCTAAATTCCGAAAATTGATATTTTGACCAAAAATTGCGTTTCAAAGGTGTTCGGATACCTAAGAATGATTTGATCTCTGCAGATGATTTATTCTGTAGATTCGATTATAGATAATATTTCTGTAAATACTGATAAAGATATTAGAACCCCGGGAACTAGCTTGTTGATGTGAAATTGAAAATAATTTCTTTTATAATATACAATGGACTCGACTATCCGGCCTAACGTGGCGGAAGGGCAGGCCAGATAACAAAAAAGCCAGATAGGCCGGAGTTCTATAAACACTAACTTTCTGCCCCACCCATACCATTAAAAACACCCTTTTTACAGAGGCTGTTCAGGCATTTTTTGAACGATTTTAATGGACTGAAGCTCAATTTTTACATGAAATTTTTGTTTTTTACATGTTCCATTTGATAGCCCTTATTGTTAACTATCTTTCTACATCTTAATGACTTTTGTAATATCGACAGTGGTATTTTGTCCCATTCTTGTTCCAGTTTTTCAGTCCTTGGATGGTTTTCGGTCGACGTTTCGATAATGCCCTTTTTAAAAGTCCATGGGTGAAACATCTGGAGATTTAGCAGAAATATCAGTAAAGGGACTTGATACCAGTTTTTTGTTTCATTTTTTCCAAGAATTTAACAGTCGATTACGATGTGTGGCTGCTTGCTTTACCCTGTGGGTAAAGGTATGGTATTTCTTTTTTGAATATTGAGGATAAAATATGGTCTTCATAATATGTGGGAGTTGATTTTTACATTTCCCCCCTCGTTTTACTTTTAATTTTCCATTATATGTAAAACTGGCAACAATCATAAATCTCTTAGAGAAAGTACTCACGTTCACTTTGCTAGTCCTTTGACGTGCCGGATTCTTTTTTAAAATTAAAGATCTTACCTTATAAATATTCTCAGAATTTTTTTCTTTTTTGGAAGTATTTTTCCACTTTTACGTTTTTTTCCTTTCTCGTTAATAATATTACTTATCGTACCTTTAGATATTGAAAAACCATGACTTTTCCAGCGTTTTTGAATAATTGAATAAACATAATTCTCTTCGGAAAGAGAGGAAACATAGCCTTCCATCCATTGCTTATAAAAGCGCCATTTTGAAAGCAAACAAAACTCTGAGTTAGCAGACGATAAATTATACTTTAACTATTTAATTGCTGCGAAAATAAAATTCTTTCATAGCATACAATTTTTTACAGCTCATCGAAATCATTCAAAAAATGTTCGAACAGCCTATGTATACCAAAACCAGCTCTTATTCATATTTTCTCTTCTTAGTACAGGCCAGTACTTTATAAATGTTTCTTATGTACTGCAGTACATTTAAAAATTTATTGGAGATAGGAAGTCCAAAAATAAAAATATTGTAAATATTTTTAGATAAATTTTATAATGTCTAACATAATTGCAGGAAACATAAAATCATGTAGACTGTACAGTATGAATACACATTTAAAACGAACAAAACATTAACGTAGGCTTAATAATGATTACACATATGGGAAAAGGTAGGCCTAAGATGAAAGAGTCAAAACTGACAGTTTTTAGTTTTTGAAAGCCCTTGATAGATGATATCAGCTGGCGTAGTTTCCTCCTGCTCACTAATGTACTGCAGCACTGCATCAATCGTTTGAACCCTTCCGAATGTGGGATGAGATTTTTCCTGTCATCTAAGGATGCCTCCTCCTCTTCTATTACTTCACCCTGTGTCACCATTTTCCCACAATATCGCTGTCAGTTATTTCAACAAGTTCATCGTTTGCCATCCATTCTGAAATGTTCTCTGTATTGACATCGTCACAGCCTGGTACTTTTACCGGCAACAAAACAAGTTTATCGTTTTTCATCTTCCACTTCAGTTTCACAGGTTTCAAAGTTGAAATGTCCACCTTCCAAAAGAATTTTCCAAGACCTTAGAAGTGATGTTTGGAATCTCTTCCCATGCTTTGGCCACCCATCTTATGACATCTAGCATGCCAATCTTTTTCAGAGTGGTTACGTAATCATTATTATCAATTGCTGATATCAACGAACTGAGAAGACGCCAACGATACTTTTTCTTTAGCATTTCAAGGATGCTCTGGTCCATTGGCTGACAAACAACCGTCACATTTGGTGGTAAACATAAAGCTTTGATGTCTCCATCTGTAAGTTCGTCTATGGCCAGATGCGAAGGTGCGTTGTCAAGTACAACAGCTTTTCTTGGCAAATCGTTGATTTTCAAATATTTTTCTACTTGGTACGAATTCATTTTGGAATCAGGTTTGAAAGATTTCTGAATTAATCCATGCTTTCTTTTGATGTGTAATATAGGAGTAGTGATTCCTGATTTTTCAGTTTTTAAAAGATCCAGGTTTCTTTGATTTTCCTATTAACTAAGCTTGTGGTTGCCGGTTGCATTACTGCAAGACAAAATGGTGACTCGCTCCTTGCTATTCTTGTATCCTGGTGCAGCGGCTTCTTATTTGGATGCAAGCGTTTTTGTTGGGAGCATCTTATAATTTAAACAGGTCTCAACGCAGTTGTACAACTGCTCCCCAGAAATTACCTCCTTTTCAATAAGCTTAAAGAGACAGTCTTTAAATAATGGTACAGCCTCTATATCAGCAGATAAAGCCTTCCCCTTATGGTAATCTGGCGAATACTGAATCGTGTTTTTTCCACCAATCTAACCATCCATCACTAGCAGTAAATTCTGAATCTTCTATTTGTCGCTTAAATTGAAATGCTTTTTCCTGCAATATAGGGCAATAAAAGGCAAGCCTTTTCCTCTTAAGTGTTCATGCCACAAAAATAAAGCTTCCTCAATTTCTTTATGCTTACCCCTTTCAGCATTGTTTTTCTTACCTTCATTCCACTTCCACTAGATTGGGCAACACACCGATTTTCAATTTCTGCTAGATTTTTCTTCCAGTCTCCAACTGTACTTTTCCCGACTCCTAATTATAAAACAATAGTTTTTGCCGTTACCCCAGAGTCCAGTCGTTTTATAGTGCATAGTTTCTCCTCCATAGTCAACCTTTTTTCATTTATCACTCATTTCGTAATCTTTAATAAAAAAACAACGAAGGACACCAAACAACAATTTACTAATATAATCAGGAACAGTGGCAAACATATTCAGCACTTGTTGACATCCAATACACAGCTAACGAAATAAAGAGCAGGTAGCAGGGCGGGGGAAATCCGCGCTTTGCATGTCTTAACTTGTGTTATGCACACGGCACGTAGGAGGATTATAAGACGCCCGCTTACAAAGCCTTGGCAAAGTAAATTAATCCTCATTTTATTAAAGAGAATTATTATTTTTTAACTAGGCCAGATAGTCGAGAGTCTACTGTATATCAATTAATTTAGTACTTGTATCAATATGAATGTCAAGAAAATTGGTAAACTATTTGTTTTTTGATGGTTAATTACATATAGGATAAATTTCTTTCCCCAAATCAGCGAAATCTAGTGAATTAAAAATAATCAAGTCATCAATATATAATGATAAGAGTTTACAAATTTAGATGTGTGTGATCTTTCATAAAAATGAAGGTAAAGATTAGAAAAAGTATGAATGACTGTAGGGTTTTAGAGTTTTTAATAGTGGTACCAACAGAAAGGTCTTTTGGTACAAATTTGGGAAATATAATTGAAATGCTTTAAAACAATTAATTTATTAAAATCGATTAATGATTTAAATACAACCACTGCTAAATTCCTGAAAATACTAGAATGCTTTTTTTGTATGCAAAAAGGATATGGTCAAGATTAGAATGCCGCTAGAAAAATGAAAATGTTCTGGAGAATTCTAAATTCAATAGGATACAATGAAATTCAAGAATGTTCTGGAACTCTCATGATTATATTCTGGAAATTTTGAAAAGGGTATATATAAATATACATTCACAGTAATGAACAGAGTATTTATCCAACAAGGCAATCATTAGTGAAATAAGTCGCTTTTAAACTGGCAGAAAAATAATTTCTTATTAATAATTTCTAATTATTTTCTTAAGTTCAAAGCCAAACTTTGGGAAAGCCATGAAATTTTTGGCCAATTTCAGTATTCATGCATGATCAATTGTACACCATGTTAAGAGTTGACATACCAGAAATTGCATAACATTTAGTTATAATTAAGTGCTAGGAGATATGCATGTGTATAAGTATACTTTAGAAATTTAAATCTATATAAATAAGAATGGAGTATTTGTTTGCACATTGAATATTTTTGACCCGATTAAATTATTTTTCCCGTTTTGGGTCATTCTAATGCAAAATAAGTGTTTTCCATGTTTGATGTATGTATGTGCATACACTACATCCAAATGGCTAAGTGTATTCTTATGAAACCTCGCATACTTGGAGTACTCACATTCATTTAGTGACTGAACTTCAGTGCATCAGCCTTGTCTGTCTTTCTGTTTTGTCAGTTTTTGTTTGCGCAAGTAAATTGTAATTAACTATTCCTCACACACAACCACACAAAGGATTCGATTTGAAACTGCATGAAAGTTAAAATAAATTTTATTCAATATTTTAATAAATGTCCTATATTTTATAAATTATATTTTAGTTTAGTGAATATATTATTTGAATTTCCTTTCTTTACATATTTAGGCAAGTTTCACGCTAAAATATCTGAGTAACTTATACTTAAATCAACCATAATTCTGTAGTCTTGGAGAAGCTGAAACATATTGAGCATTGTGATTACTTGAATTATTTTACCAGTACTGCTGAAAAAGCAATTATATTTTTCATGGAACTTAAATTCTATATATATAACTTATTTTCTTTTCAAAATATAAATAATTTCTGAATATTTGGGACAGATGATATAAAGAGAATAAAACATTAAATTTTGCACAAGAGCAAGGTAGAAAATAATTTTCTGTCCAATACTTGCTAGATGTGTGTTTATTACATGGACGATGTAAATTTCGATTAATTTTCCTCAAACATCTGGTTTAAAACACATGATAGTATAATTTCTTCTTATAAAAGTAAAACATATAACACAAAACCTTTTGAACCAAGACTGGTAGCTAATTGAATTGTTTCAAAGTATTTTAAAATTTTGACATAGGTTTCCTTTACAAAACAATTAAACTCATTAAAACTTGTATTTCTTTTCCATGTTTCAAATAAAATTACTTGGGTTTATTGAAAGCTGTACTCAATAGGCAAGTAACATCATCATTCTCATACTGAACAGGTACATACTGTACAGGTTTCCATTCAAAACTAAATATCTGAATTCAAAAATGTGCTTTATAGTATAGAGCATGCTCAAAGAAAAGGAAACTCGCATTCGTTGGCCACATACAGTAATATTATTTTCTGATTTTTTCACTCACATTTAATTTTGGATTTTAAAATTTTGTTCTAATTTTAGTGGCAACTAAGTGAGATCATGATAGAAGATAATCATGAATTAATATCTTAGAACAACTTTGTTTTTCCGTAGACTTTAGTCGATTCATTCTGATTTCTGTGGTTGTAAATTTAATAAGTATTGTAACGCATCAGCCCCTTAACGTGTGTCTCAGCGATATGCGCCTTGATTGGTGATGGCGGACCACGTGACACTCTCTCCGCGAAAGAGAATGAACCATTTTTTCTCTAGTTGTTTCCCAAGGCGAGCGTAGAACTGACGCGCTGAAGTTTTGTTCCCCCGAGATGTAACTTTTTATGTTTGTTTATTCTTGTAATTGTTTTGTCTTGTGCTTAAGGTTAATTAAAATTGCTCTTTTGGCCAATTCTTGCATTAATCATTGGATTCAGCTCTAAAGTATTTATTTATTTTTTAATAAATTGTAATTCCTATTCCTCACATGCAACAACCACACAAAGGATTCAATTTGAAACTGCATGCAAATTAAAATAAAGCAAATTTTAAGTGCAACTTTGCCGATATTGAAAATTCCTTGTTGTAGAGACAGAAAGTCAATGTTGCCTACTTTAAGCGTTGAAGCTATATTTAAGCAAATTATTGCATGTACAAAATTCGTTGGAAAGTGATTTTCTATATGTAATAAAAAAATGCTGTCAAAGCGATCCACTTTTCTTTGAAAAAGGGTAATTGGGAACTTTTTCTTCATAGAAATTATAAAAATGCAGAAAAGGTTTTAAAAAATTATTTTCCTGACACTTAAATGATGTTGACATTTTTCTATGAGAAAATTTATTATTCTGCTCCCTTTTCCAATTCAATCAAAGTAAGGTCGGGTAATTCTGTTAGTGTAGAACAAATACATTAAATTATAACTAACTAGGTGATGGATTGTTATTTATTAATAAAGGTGACGAATGAAGCTTGATACACTTCACAAAAACAGAAATACTTGTATTTAATTATGCTTTAAAATTACAAACACTAGAAATGTTTAGATTAATTGTAAGTTGAAAATAAATTTTGAAGGAATTGAAGATCCCACAGTAAAAATTATTTATAAGCATTCACTGAAATGGACAGTACTTTCTTTCCAATGAAAGGTATATATACATTTTTTCAAGTTTGAAAGGTTTATGTTTGATCTAGTGGTATGAAAACACTACAAAATAACTTGGATACCAAGTCAGCTAACCTATATCTGATGAGTCTGCAAAGACAAACATGCAGTTGATTAAGTTATTTACAATAAAAATAGAAATACCTGTATCAGAAACATCAAAACCAAATTCACGTTTCAATCTCTCATTTAAGTTTTCTCGATGCTCAGAAATATCGGAATTGACATCTTCACTTGATAAGCTTTCTTTTTTCTGCTTTGGAGCTAAAAGAGAATAAAGAAATGTTAAAATTACCACAAAATATTTCAATGATTAAATGTAGTCAATACAATCAAGTTTGTGATATAAATTACATACCAAACTGAATTGTAAAATTAAACAAAATGCACCACCTGATCAAAATCAGAAACATTTTAATCTAAGAGCCCAAATCTGTAGAATATTTTTATGTATCAACTAGTCAATGTGAATATTTTTAAATATCTGGGCCTCAAAATATACAATTTCAGTTAATATCTTAAATCATCTAACACACTATTCACTTATCTATTACTCAAGTAGATACATCCTTTTAAATTCTCAACACTACAATTTTCAATGCATTTATCTGATATATTAGTATTTGCTGACGATAACTATAAAATGTATAATGATCTGCAATTATGCATCCTGTATAACTTTTATAAGCATGCATTTCTAAAAGATGAATTTTCACATAACAGAAAAATTATTATGTACAACAAAAATGAAATTTTGAACAGTGCAAGAAATTTGAAATTGCACTTAACAATAGATACATAAACATGAAATAAAAAATAATAACAATAGACGCCAATATCACACTACAAAGAGCACATTAAATCATATTCACTAAATTTGCATCAAGAGGGCTAATTATACTGTTAATCCATAGCAGTCGGTAACTTCAATTTTTGCTATTTGTTAGGGGGATTATAACTACAAGATTATTTTGCATTAATATAAACAGTTCAAAGATGGATACAAGTAAATGGTCTGTACTGATCCAATGAATGACTTCTGTCATGTTAGGAAACAAAGCAAAGTGATCAACGAAAATTCTAATCACATGCATAGAAGGGGAGCATGAATTGTGATGTTGCTGACTCATAGCAGAAGCCATGAGTAAAGCCCTGTGTCCACGAGCGAGAAAACTTGCGCAAGTGTCAAGCGAGATCCGATCTTGCACGTGTACACAGCCTTGCAAGTCCCCTAGCGAGAAGTTCGCAAATCACGCAGCAATGCTTGCGGGAGCAACAAAATTTCCCGTGTAAACAAGATGTGCGATTTTTCTCGCCGAGTTCCAGTCAGTTGGAAATTTTGTGCTTGTTGCTGCGAGTTGTCGCTGAAATGGCTTCTACATCTAGTTTCAATGAATAGTTCGTGTGGGGCAAAGATGAAATTCTAAATTTGCTGGAATTCTATGAGTACCAGCCTGAATTATATAACTTGGACTTGCAAAGAGAGAGCATAGAATAAATTCTGTATAAGAAAACTGGTGTTTCTCTACAAATTTTCTGTTACCTACTTTCATTTAGCATGTATTATAATAGTATATAGATATTCATTAGTGAGTTTCTGGGCAAAATGAAGTCTACTAAAAATAATAAGTTATTCTTAAAAATTTTATTCAGATTATCAATTACATCATGCATATTCCTCAACTATTGATAGTTAAATTAATTGTAATTTCATGTAATAATTCTGGGGTTCATGGGTATAAATATGTATCCTCAGTTACAATAAGAATGTAACAGAGAATACAGATACATAGTTTTGTGCAATCAGAGTAATCGTTAGTTTTAAAGTAGACTAATATTTGTAAGCAAGAGCTATGGTTGCATGTGCTTGTTAAATTAACTTATAGGATAATGGTAGACAAAAAATAAAAGTTTTATTTAACAAGTTGACAAGTTTAATTTTACAAGTATTAATTGCCGCAGCCTTTTATTTGTGAGAATCCATGTCCCGCACGAGAAAAATTGCGCTACCTTTCGGCAAGAAAAGTTCCAGGATTATTTGCACGTCGTGGACACGATCAAGCATCTCGCGCAATTTTTCTCGCTCGGGGACACAGGGCTTAAGTATAAGGTGCATCAATATCCTACACTTGCCTTTCGTTTGAAAATTTTAGCCCAAGTCAGTAAGTACTGGTTGAAAAGAAAGAATGCAGATTCTAGAACCAATAACTTACAATATTAGCAGGAATGCCTGGTCACAACAGGGGATATTCAAGATCAATTACACAAAGCCATTATATTCTATTTGAAAAGGTAGGTAGGTATTTTAACCACTTAAAGCACGAGTTTTTTTCGGAAAAACTGGTAAAAAATGATCGAGGTTTTTTTTGACAGAAAATGAATATATGGGTATAGTGTAAGTTATTTTTTGCAATTTCAGTTGCGGGAGGTGGGATAAAAGTTATAAAAAAAAATTTTTATACAAACAAACTGTAAACGAATTGATTACATGTTTATTTTGAATTTCAGATTCACTTCCATCACTCAAGGGATCATCACTTTCATCGCTGAAACTTTCTGATAAATTGACATATTCAAAATCTTAAGAGTCACTCATTATCAGATAACTTTTTCTAAACAAGTTACAAAAACACTTAGTAAAAATTAATTTATGGTTAACTGTTTACTTTTATGATATTTAACGTAATAAAATGGATATATTACCTTTTCCACCCCACCAAACCAACTGCTTTATAACAAAGAATTCCTAACAAACTTATAGCTAATCATCAAAATGCACCACGTGGTTTACACAAAAAAATACTGCATAGGGTGCCATCTATGGTAAATAATTTTAATTATAATCTAGCCTATCTATTTTTACTAGAACGGATCTCAGATGAGCATTAGAAATAAAATAACGCTAGATACAAGAGCGCCCGTGTGAGACACGGGCATGTGCAAATTTGCCAGTAACTTTCGCCCATGTCAAACACGGGCAAATGCGTTAAGTGGTTAATTAACGTCATACTGGAGCAACACAACGGACTATTGGTGACAGTCCGGAATCAATCCCAAACGGAAAGATTGAGGACAACGCCACAGTCAGATGACAAGGCAACACCTGAGCTGGCACCCCACTCTCCAAACTTAAACACAACGCCAACGTGATGACATTTGAGGACACGACAGATTTAACGTGCGCCAGTCCCCTTTGTATACGACAGTGTTTGGTTGGATTCGAACTGGCAACCCTCTGGTTAATAGTCCTTTACTCTTCCAACCGGGCCACTGCAGCCCTCTATTTGAAAAGGAAGCTGAGTTACAATAAATTATGTATCAATGTAAGAGGGAGACTAATACAGGATTGCAGGTAATTACTGCAGCCTATTCTGGAAAAATCTGTAGAAGACAGATATAATGGTGACTTTCAGTTTGCGTTCTGTAATGAAGTTCAGCTCCAGTATATCACTGACTCTTGAGATCAAAATTCAAGCATTTATAGATTAACTTTAAGCATTAGATAAGTATAAATATTATTTCATTATTTGCGAACTGTTTTGAAGTTTACATTTGAGAACCCCATCTTTTCCATTATTTATTCTCACAATTTTCCTACAAGCATTACTTAAAAATATCAAGTTTAAGTTTCAGAAAAAATAATACATGATACGTCAATCATAGCTGACCTAATAACAAAAAGGTGACACTCTAGCTTTCAGTTCAACAGGATCTGGGTTCAGAAGTTTGTTGTGGTTGGGAATTTACGTTAACAATGGGATCAAAATTTTGTTTAATGGCAGGTCCCTCTCTAACTAGCCCTTGTGTAGCAAAAAATGACCATAAATCAATAAACCAAGTCAGGATTCATGTTTCAGGTTACATGCAAAAAAATTTGTTAAGCCACATCCGTTGCAAACATACAAACATCATTATTACATTAAAACATGCAAAACAAGCCTGTCCTTACTTGATTGCTTATTTGCCTGGGTCTTGGGACTATCACTGATATCGAATAATGGCAATGGAGCCAGAGTAACCTGCTCTGGTAATGTTTCTGGTATGATTGTTGCAGAAACTGTTGCATTAGCACTTTTCACACAACATTCAACACTAGAACGGCTTTTATTAGTATTTTCCCGCATCCTCATTCGATATTCAGACAAAGAGACCTAAAAGTTAAAAAAAATTAATGTAATGACTTTCTTAACATGAATGTAAAATTAATTAACATTATACATTGATATAAATCTAAAAACAGAAAAACCTATAGTGTAGTGTAAGATATGAATGTTCATTGAACTCTGAAAAGATAAATTCCTATAAAGCTTAAAAGACACAAAATTAAAGTTTCTTACAATTCAAATTTCTGAGAGATATCAGGATTACACTAAAAGAAGCAAATTTTAACTGGCATTTTTGAAACATCACAGGTTACAGTTAAAAATTACTCACCCATTTGCTTTCTACAGAAATTTTATACGGTTACTTTCTTCCTTAAAGTTGCTTGCTTACTTCTAATTTTATTTTAGAATAATTTCAAATTTATTATAAATTGCAAAAAGTTAGAATTTAGCATGCTGTTACAAATACATTTTTTATTATTGCCTACAGAGCAGTCTACTTTCCTGTACCCAACATCAATTATACTGGAACACGAGTTTCTGGATAGATTGGATTTTGAGGTTTTATGGAGCAAGGTCCAAAAGTAGACAAGCTGTACCAAACACAAGACAGAATATAGCCCGATAAAAGAGCAGAACATTTAAAAATTAAGTCCAAGACAAAGATAAAAGGTAAATTTAAAACATGTAAAATGTGTAGATGAGAATAAAAATACTTAAATAATCAGATAATAAAAACAAGATAATCATCAGAGGCATAACTAATGAGACTCGAGAATTTAATTTACATATGTACAAAATAAAAATGCATAAATTTTGAAAGTGTGAAATTTAAACAGCTGAAGATGGACAATCCAGACAAGTCAGAAGCACTACACCATTAGTATGATTGTTTTTTAAATTATCTCATGATATATCTTCCAATTTTTGTGCATACTACTGGTGTCAAAAAAGTTTCCTGCAGATCAAGACATACAGAACGACAACAATCAATCAGTCTCCACATGGTTATGGCAGGTTTTGCAATTTCAAAATATTATTTTAACCATTACATTCTTTCAGGTTTTTTGCATTTGTGCCTACTCTTTTTATTTTTGTCTATTTCCATTTTCTAACCAGATGAGTTAGATGAAGAATAGGTCTCCCAGTATTTTTCATCGATTTTATTAGATTTTGTAGCATCTAATTTCATTTGCGATTTTGTTTTAGAAGTGTGTTTAAGATCAGGACCAGATGGTTTGGGAATGTTTGTTTTTGTTGATTTTTTAACGGTTGCATCTTTTTCTTGGACGATTGTTTCTTTGTTTTGTACAATTGTATTTTTAATTTCTTCATTGTGAATGGTATCTGTTTGGACAGCAACGGATTTTTCAATTTCTTTATTGGGAATGGTATCTGTTTGGATAGCAACGGATTTCATCATTTTAATTAGATGCGTATGAAATATTTGCTCTTGGTGTGTGACTTTCTATTCTTTTGCTTCGAAATATGAAATCTTTTGTTTTATCTTTATGCTTTGAATTTCTTTTTTCCATTGAGGACAAGACCTGGAGTAAGTAGGATGATTTCCCTTACAATTGAAGCATACATGTTCATAAGTGCAGTTTTCGCCATGTTTGGGTTTTGATCATCTGGCACAAATTGCAGGTGATCGGCATGAAGCCTGAGAATGTCCACAGCCTGAGAATGTACAAACCTGACACTTAAAGCATCTTTGAGGGTTTGGAATGAACGGTCTAACGCTGCAATTTAAGTATCCTGCTTTAATGGATGTTGGCATGTCTGGTGTGTTGCATGTTAGTATTAAATATTTTGTGTTAATTCTTTTATTATCTCGTCTGATGCAGATGCGTTTGGCTGAACAAACATGCTGAGATTTCAATTCTTCGATAAACTCCTGTTCAGATACATTAAAAAGTTAAGATTCAGATATAACTCCACGACTAGAATTTAGAGTTCTGTGTGGAGTGACATTAACTTTTAGTTCACCAATTTGGTTTAATTTCATTAGTTGCCCAGATAGATATGCAGATACAGTTTCTATGAAAAGATCACCAGACCTCAATTTCTTTATTGCTTTTGGTTTGCCAGCAGCAGACTGAATATGTTTTTGTACAGCAAATGGTGAAAAGGTTGCAAGTTTCCCTTCAGGGTTATTGATAATTAATTAAATTGAATTTCACTTAAAATGACTGGAGCTTATAGAACCTCCCCCACCGACTCCCTTAATGCCCTCTGTGGGATCCCCCGCTCCATGTGACTCTTGAGTCTCTTTATTCTAAATTCAAAATTATTAAAAGCGACTGCCCGACCCAGTGCTCAATCTGTCAAATATTTCAATAGACTACAACCGAATTTTAATTAATATTCCAATTGAATGCCTAATTTTGAAATTTAAGACTAAAATATCAAATCCTGATTATGAGGTGTACACCAATGGCTCCGGTATTGATGGTAATATCGGGGCCTCAGTGTGCATTCTCCAAAGCAAACAACCTTTCTGTATCTTAAAATTTAAATTAAGTGGTCACAACTCTGTCTTTCAAGCGGAGTTGGTGGCCATCTATAAAGCTATTCTGTACGCAATAGAATACAATAAAAGAATTAATATTCTTAGTGACAGTTTGAGCTCTATCCAGGCCCTAAAATCTCCAAACATTAGATCATCTTTCGTAAACCAAATTAAATCTGACATCGCTGTGCATACTAACCTTTTTGGCCAGGACTGGGTTAGGGCTCACGTGGGGGTTGCCGGCAACGAGCTGGCTGACCAATGTGCAAAGCAGGCCGCTAGCTGTGGCGAGGAACTGGATGTTCCTGCCCCATTGTCATATATTAAACGCAGGATAAGAGAGAGCGTTACTAGTAAATGGCAGGAACACCATAATAATTCTGTATCTGGTCTCTGATTGAAGAAATTCATGCCGGAGATCAGTATTTCATCCCTCGTCACAGATAGATATTTGAATTGGTTTCTGCTAGGTCATGGTCCGTTCATGGCATACCTTAGACGTTTCCATATTAGTGACACTGACCTCTGCACTTATGGGATGGTGGGGCGATGCCGACCATTATCTCTTCAGCTGCCGCCACACTATCAAGAAACATATCAGAGAGCCGTCGGAGGCTAATAAACATTATTGGCTCTCTGGTATTATTAAAAATAATATCTCTAAACAAATGATAAAATCTTGTGTGTTGGTGGTTGGAGAGGTGGCGAATCGGGCATCTCCCATGGATTAGCTTGCTCTTCGCTTGGGTTTGCCGCTCTGCCTGGTGTATCCTTCTTGTCTCTTTTATGATTACTTATGTACTTCCGTTATTTTAGAATGTTTTAAAATTTCACTTCATGTATATTTTTTCTATTTTATTTATTAATATTATTTATTGTTATGATTTTCATTTGTAGAAATTCCATCTTCGATTTTTATTCGCTTTCGTCCTATTTAATTAATTGTTCAATTCATAATTCATTGTTTTAAGGTTTTAAATTCATGTGTTTTTTTATTTTAATTTATACTGTTTATTTGTATTTATGTTTACTTGTGTGATCAAAAACGCTCCTGTAAACTGGAAAATTGTTTGCCAGTTGTCCAGCACGAAAGAGGGGCTAAGCACTCTGAAGTGGTAAAACCCAGAGAACTTAAGTGAGCCGATTGACCAGAGTGGGCTCATTCTGATCACTTGTCTACGTTGAAGCATGGGCCAAAGATCATGCATTAGGTACCCCAGGATTCCAATTTCCTCCGATATGGGACGCCGCACAGCAAACATGCAGGTCAGAAAAAGTACTGACATTTTATAAAGTAAAAATTAAACTCATAGTGATGGGAATTTTTTTTAAAAGCAAATCAAATTGGAAAACTCAAAATGGAATCTTGATATGATGGATATGATTGAGGACGGTATATGATAATTGGATTTCCAAGCAAAATTTTCATAATTTCAATGCACAAGACACATGAAAGGGAAAAACAAGAGGGGGAGATAGAACAGTAGGAGGAAAAGTTGGCTTGAGTACCCCAGGAGTGAAATTCCCGTGTTTACCAAAGACAGTAAACCCCATGGGAGAAGAGCAGTTCACTTCGGTACCTTGGGTTCGTAAAGCCCGTACACTTAAAGATGTGCTCCCAAGGGGATGAGTTTCTGGAATTTGTCTTGTTTTGTTTAAAGTATCTATATGGATAAATATTTTATTGTGTAAATATTCTGAGGTAAATATTAGATTGTGTCCTAAAGATCAAAAGCAGAATGCCTAAACAGCATCTGTGCCATAAACATCAGTGACCAATCCACGAAGTTTGAAAAATTTCCACTGAAATTCAAAATCAAAGCAGTCTGTAACCTGCTCTCAAATCTAATACTGAATACTGTTTCTTCTCAAATTTGCATTGCTGTGTGTATTTGCTTCGAAACCAGAGCAAAAATAAATATTTGGTGATCAGAATAAGATATGTCAATAAAAATCAGCACAATTTAATTTAATGATGTTGGCCGGAGGAAACTACAATACAATACAAGATTTCATTAATTAAATGATTAATAACTAATTTAAACGCAATTTTACATTTATTAACATGCCACACTATACAGGGTGTCCCAAAAAGGTTGTTACGCAATTTATCTTTTTACCATTTGGAGATTGGTGTACTTTTGCAATTTATATTGCCTACCTAATAAGGTAAGTAATTAAGATATGTGAATAAAATTATCACGGGATAACAATTTAAGCGGATTCAGTTTTTAATTTGTATACAACACTTCTAGATAAAAATCCGAGATAGCAAAAATGTTCCTTACCTGCATCCCTATCGTTTGCAGAAAACTGCATTTCTGTAGGTTGAACAGTAAGGGAGGCATAATGACGCAAAAAAGTTGACTTATACCGCTTGTGTACAGCTTTCAAGCAGTCAGATTAGGGACCATATACACAATGCTAAAAAGCATTTTTTTCGGTCAGAAAGTGCAACATTGTGCAAAATAATGTAGTATTTTGTAACTGCAGATGAAAATCGCAATGAATAGTAGACGATGTAATCTTTAATAAAAATATTGTATAAAAATGGTTTAAATAAAAATAAAAGGAAATTTACACTGCATGTTCAAATTTTTTCCATCTGCAGCAATGCACAACTTAGCTCTTCACGCTTGGCCATGGGTCAGTTTCTGTTCTAAATTTTGATATGGCCCCCTTAAAATGGAACCTCTTGCATCTCCGTTACTATTCAACCCTGCAGAAATGTAGTTTTTTACTAATGGTAGGGATACAGGTAAGGAACATTTTTGCAATCTCGGATTTTTATTGAGGGGTCGTATATAAATTATAAACTGAATCCTTAAAATGTTATCACGTGATAATTTTATTCACATATCTTAATTACTTACCTTATTTGGTGTACTTTTGCAATTTACATTGCCTACCTATCTCCAAATGGTAAAAAGATAAATTGTATAACATCCTTTTTGGGACACCCTGTATACCTAAATATATTTATATTCTTTATGATTTGCCATAATTTTTCTTATATTAGTGTAATATACGAACTTAAATATGATGCAGAGGTCAAACATCATAATGCATATGGACAGACTGTAAAGTTATTAAGAGAAGGATTACCTTTCGCTTTTGAGTTGCTGAAGCACAGGATTTAATAGGTTCCTCACTTGTTGATTGGGCTTGAACATTTGAATCAACTGATTCAGGGGTCTTTATGGCTTCACCAACACTATCTACCGACTGAGAACTACTAACAATGCTGTCGCTATGAACAATAGAGGAACTGGTAGTACTACACTCTATTTTTTCAAGAGTTTTACTAAAGTTAGAAGGCCTATCATTTGTACTATCAATATTGTCTGATTTCTTATTTACAACATGGATAGATTCACAAGGATCTGTATCTCCACTATCAGTATCTGAAGTGGGTAGGGATTCTTTACTAGGAGATATGACTTCCAGTTTGTCTTGCATAGATAATTGAAGAGTTGAATCCAATTCTTTAGGTGAATCGCTGAAAAGTAAGTGTTTGACAGTTTCTGGCACTTCCACCTTTACTTCAGATGAAGATGCAAGAGTTTGATTGATGGGTGCATCAGTGCAGTCAATTTTAATGGGATTTACATTATTTACAGATGATTCAGTGGTAACAGTACATGGATCCAGGGACTGCCTTTGAGCAAATACATTGTTATCTTTAGCACAGATTTCTTCCATTATTTTCATAGCACTTTGATTTGAAGAAGCACAGCTGGAGTCCGTAATGGTTAAATCAAGAGATGTTTCTTCCGTTGGAAGTGTAACAGGTTTTTGATCTTTCAAAGTTAAACCTGGTTCTGAAACAAACGCTTCACATTTTGAAGGTGAAATACTTTTTAAAGAGTCCGTTGGCAACACAGCAGCATTTATTTCTTTGATATCCTCATTGTCCACATCAATTTCAGTTTTTATTTTAAGATCACAGTCAATAGGTTGCATAGAAGGTTCAGTGTTGCACTTAGCAGTTTCTACAGAATCATGTTTGTCTACACAAGAATCACTTTTTTCAGAAATTGACATAGATTCACCTTCATCACATATCTTCATTTCCTGAGAAAACAAAATAATCAGAGATTGCATGCATCTTAAACTAAGAAAAAACTTTTTAATTGTAAGAAATGATAGTAAGTGTCAATATAGACATCTACAGAAGCTCATTGAAGATGCACAAAGTATTAGAAATATAAAACACAAATATTACTTATCTCAAAAAATTTTGATTAATTTTATCTAGTAAGTCCATGAAATACTTCATAATTCAAAAACTATTAACATAAAAGGAGTAATAAAACGCTTTTACATATTTGAAAAGCTTACCTTTTGAATTTCAACATCTTGGGATTCTGTTAGGTCATATCTTAGATCATTTGATTTACCCTCTGGGTTTTCCTCTTTCACCAGAGAAAATTGTAAAGAATCTTCATCAGCTGGACAAAGTAACTGTTGGTCAGTTTTATGGTCAGATGGTATGTCATTGACTAAGGAGCTTGATGTTCCATCAGTGTCATCTAAAGAGTTCTCGATGAAAGGACTTCGAGGTGATGGAGCAGATTCCACAGATTCTCGCATCAATCTTCTTTTCTTAAGAGGTGTCAAGATATCTGCTTTGGAAGAAAAACATTTAAATGGATTTAGATAAATGTTTTCATTTGAAAAAGCTCTTATGATTTATATTTAAACAATACATAATGGAATTAAGTATCTTAAAGTAGACAATGAAGCAACACTTTCAAAGACAATATTAAATAGTGGAGTTTCTAAATTCAATTTTTGATGAATTCTTTACACCTTATTTTATTATTAGACTCCAAATATTTGGGTCTTAAAAACTCAAGATACATTTTAAAACTTGTTTTAAACGTATAAAGATTTTTATAGGTGCTTGTAAAATACCACTTCAATATTAGAATTGTAATAAAGGTTCCTATTTTTTCAAAACTTCACCCTAAAAACGTGCTAATCCAAGTCCTAAAATATTGGTCAAAGTTTTAAGGTCACATGTTTAATCAAAACCCAATAACTTCGAAACCTTGACTGATCGCACTACTAGTAAGACATTTACAATCAAAGCACATTCCTACCTTCTGTAAGCGCTCCAGGGCTATCAACATCTCCATGAGAATTTGGACTCAAACAGCCATTATCCAAATGCTCCATGCTAGACGAATCAATGCTGAGCTGCTCTTCTGAGCCACCACAATCATTCATAGCTTGTCGTAGCCATCTCTAATTAATACAAAGAAAGTTTAATAATCTGTATCTAATAACTAATCTAATAAAACTCATCTCCTTTAAAAAATAATTTTTAAAAAAATCACCTTTTTGGCAGATCCTTGACCCCCAATAGATTTTATGTGACAAGAATTACTTCGTCGTAGATGTGCAGCTGAAATTCCTCCAGAGTGTGGGGTGTCTTTAGTACATCGTACATAGCAAGTAGCAGAATCTGCAGATGTATTCCACTTCATTTCAGTATGAATGGAACGAGGTGAAGAGACAGGAGGACTAACAGTAACTTCTGATTTTTCCTGAAGCCATTCATGTAACAGGAACTGTAAGAAAAACAAAAATGGAATTTGTTAAGATCACAAAACAAATTTCACTCTTATCAGCAGTACATGAACTTTTTATGAAAGAACTAAATTGCATGTAGGAATTTTGTTTGACAAATCGTCTTGCTGTTTCATTTTACAAAGCAATTATGGAGTAAAACAAGTAATAAATTGATGAAAAGGACAAATAAATGAGCGAATATGTTGGCAATGGGTGAAAACAAATTGAAGTAGAATCTCAAACAGAAAATCATGAAAAATGTACACTCGGATTCCAATTCTTATCTTTAAAATTTATGAAAATTTAGAATGCTTAATATGAATCATTAAGATGAAAGTTTCATTAGATCATAATGTAATCATTAAGATGAATGTTTAACACATTTATTCTATTTTAAGATTACATTTTAAATCAAAATTCAAAGTATAGGTAAGAGCAATAGAGCAGACTCACTAGAAATACAATAAGACCAAACATTTGAAATTTGTTGTCTTTAAAAAGATAGAACATTTCAAATGTAGCTTTCTCTACAGGTGGCAGTTTAAAAAATACATCATACCACACGTGAGTTTTAAGAATTACCAGCTAAGTTGATAGTGGACCCTGCTCTTGTATGGTTTGTTCAATAGAATTGAATGCATATTTAAATTCATGAAGTAATTGAAAATTTAATATTGCAGTCAAGAGTCAAATATTGAAATAATAGATCTACTCTACTACAAGCAGCATCTAAGAGCTCCTCACATAATAGTCATGGAGAGAAAGAACAAATTTTTACACAAGGGACTTTTATGGGGATGAAGGGGTTATTGAACAGAGCCTGTAAAAGTATTTGTAGATTTGATTTCAAGATCAGGCCTCTTTTGGCAATGGAGAAGTGACAATTATCACTGAGACAGTGCTATTCAAATAAGAGCATTTGAAAAGGATACTAGAAAACAAATACGAAAATAGAAGAAAAATGAAAGGATTCAGGCTGAAAAAAAGGAAAGGTTGTATGCAGGATATATTTTTCAAACAAGCAACTTTTAAGTGTTCTATTTTTTTTATTGAACTTAGTTTTAGATACAGAAATATTATAAATATACAAAAATAAATTGAAAAAGAATTATAATACATTTCTTACCCTCTTGGTCTTTAAAATGATAGGCGATGTTGACGCAGGAGGTACTGTAGGAACTGGAGGTGGAGTAGGTGAACTAGGTGTTGGTACAGTACTAGTTACAGTACTAGTCACTGTACAAGTAGTTTGAACCGGAACATCAGTACTTGGCACTGGCACTGGTACAGGCACAACAGGAGTGTCAATTATTGGAACACTTGGTAACAGTAATGTCTCTTCTAAGTGGAGAATATCAGATCCTCCACTGTTGGTTCTGGTGCGACGACGAGATGGAGTGCCTGATCCTCTTCTTCGTTTCCTAGAAAACAAATAAGGATAAAGAGATTGCCAAGTTATCGCCTTGTATAAAGTTATTCTATTGGCATTACAATGTGGTGTTTTTTTTAACTTTTGTCAACAAAAAAATTAAAATCATGCCAAGGTTGCCATATCATTTTTGTATTTGGCCAAATTTCCAGCTAAGAAAGAAAATTGAGAAGAAAAATTAAGAGTGCACAAGAGTCAATGGCTAGAACTGATTTCTGTTTGGATGGAAAATGCATATTGAAACTGCTAGTTTTAACATGAAAAAGTTTCATTCAATCTGTACAAATGAGTATTTTAGCAGTCACCATTTCATAACAAGAGCTAATGTACCCAAAAGCAGAAAGTTGCCTTATTTTTTTACTTTAGAATTCAAGTAAATTGTAAAAAGGTTCAACAAAAAAAATAAGTTATATTTTTGTTTAACGCACCCCTTTTTTGGTTTTGGCACTGGAGGTGTGGATTTCACATCTTCCTCACACTGCGATTCTACAGTTGGAACAGGTGGCTTTTCTGGTTTTTCATCTTCCTTTGGGTTGCTGTGAATGGAATCAGATTTCTCAGTAAGTTCCTCCAATTTAGGTTGTTGTGCTTTCATTCTTTCTAAAGCTTGCTGCTTTCTCTTCTGGGCTTTCTCCATTTGAACAAAGGCACGAACATATGCATCAATTTTGCGTTCTTCTCTCGTCTACAATGGAGTGGCAAAAACATTACTGAAGCAATGGTATAAATAAGAAAAAGTATATTTTAATACGTTGATTTGTTAAATAAATATGCTGATTTGCAACTGTAAACGAAATTGGTTGAAACAGTCAGCATAGGATGAACTGAAATCGTGAAGTGTGACAATTTTGCATTTAGTGTTTTTATGAATAGAACAAAACCAAATGAAAGGATCACTGTAACAAAAACTGTTCTTCAAAATACATGTTTTCCTGACATAATTTAAACAAAACACATATCAATACCTCATAAGCAATATCATAATATTGCTAAAATGTTCACATATCTAAAATAATTCAGCATAGCTCTACATCAAACACTAGAATTGAAATTAATTCTGAACGTAATTCTATTTTGTATTGACCATACAAAAATTTTCATAACATGAAACTATGTTTAAATCTGGTTTCCAATATATTTTAACATGAAAGTGGTGAAAACATAATAAATTAAAGACAATTGACGTTTGAAGAAAATAAGATTTAGAAAATTTTACCTGGTTCAAAGTATTAGATCATTGCATGACGCATACAAATATTTGTCAAAAATTCAGAGAGTAATATTTAGTAGCATCATCTCTAGCTTTAATAATAGCACACAATCGATTTGGCATATTAATTACAAGCAGTTCAGTCTTTATTTTGCCAGACATGATTTTGAAACATCAATAGTGTTCTTTCTACTTCCCTGTGCAAGCACTGCACACTTTCTGAAAAGATTACTCATAGCAACATCCTTCAGCTTTCTATCTGAGAGTAGCTTTAGCCACCTATAACATGATTATCTTCAAATTGTCTGATGTTAGAATAGTGTTTTAATACTAATCTGATGACTGTTTGAGAAGTAATTTAATTATTTCAACTAGCAATAAACTGTTGATCAGTCTTGTTTATGTAAATCAACAATAAAAATTCTGTAAACAATTCAAGTTCTGTAGATGTCAGTCATACAATACATATTTTGCAGGAAATAGAAATATTTGCCATGTGCAGTTTTGTTCAGACAGGAAGCAGTCCCAAAGCGGTTAAATCTATTTTCAATTTATGCATCTTTCATAATCAATCAGAAAAATTCTAAAACATTCTAATATATTTTGAACCACCTCTTTTAGGAATTTTAATATTGTGAATAATTGAAAAATCTTTTTAAAATTCAATTTTTATCAAAACTAAAAATTCAAATTTTTAAATTTACTTGGGTAAATTATAAATATGGTTGTTTGTCTCTTTCTAATGCATTATGCTAAAACGAAGATAAAGGATATTTAAATAATGAATGAAATGACTTATTCTAATATTTGACTTGGAACTGGATATACAAGTAAGCTATATAAGAAAACTTTTTATACAATTCTTAGTAATCTCTTCCGAGCTTGATGATGCAATTAAGAACAAGTATTCATCTATCAAATCAGAACCAAGAATGTTATGCATATTAACTGAAACGTTTATACACACAAAATACAATACTGTAAAAATGTCTAACATTCTTAGGTGAAATACTTGTAAAATGCACGATAAACTTTCCATATTTTATCGGCTTAAAGATTTTTGCAGTTTGCAAAAGTAATTCAGAAAACAAGTTATAACTTTACTAACTAGTTTCTTCCTTGATTCAATGGCCTGTTCTTCAGATTCATGGTCTGAAGTTCCTTTGATCTCAACAGGGTCACTTGGTTCGGGTGGCAAAACCTATTGATACAACGAAAGAAATTCTTATAACAGTAAACAAAGAGTAAATCAAATAGTTTTTCAAATACATATACTCTTATAATAAAATTGAAAATACAGATGAGATATTGTATTATGTATACAATCAGAATGATTGATTAAGTACAGATACAAAATTATGTAGCTCTAAATGTTCGTTAAAACCTATTTTAGTTACTCCATAAACTTATCATTTACTTATCAAGTCCAGAAAATGAGAAAAATACTAACTGAGGCTTCAAAGCGTTCACTTTTAACAGGGGAAAGTTTGGGTTTTTCTGTTGTAACACAACTCATAGACTGACTGCTATCATCATCTGCTGAGATTGTTGTTGATCTACGGCTTCTCCTCCTTTTCTCTGGACTGAAATTAAGATGCATATCATAAGATAATTAGAATTGATTATAAACATTAATTTGAAGTTAAATAATTTTAATAGCAATTAAAATAAAGAGAAAGTTAGTATACCTAGCTTCCAAAACTCCATTTTTCTTCTTGGGTTTCAAAATGCAATCATCTGATCCACATGCACATTTGACATCTTTTAAACTAAACAAGTAATTGCATTTACTGACATATTCAAAACTTCAACCATTTAATAAAATGTACAATCAATAAAATACTTACTTATAACCTGGATTTAAAATATGAGGAACAGTAACTTCATCTTCACTAAATATTACTTTGGTGGATTGTAAGTACAGGTGTAGTTTGCCATTATATACCATATGTCGGATCTGTTGATAAGGAAAAATGCATTGAATTATCTCTCAAATATTTGCAAAATACTTGAATTTATACAGGTAAAACAAAAAGGCGAAGTTAACAGATTGGACAGAGTATCATGTTTTTCATTTGAGGAAACTTCAAGCCACACGTTAAGCAATACTATAAATTGAAAGCCTTTAAGTCACATAATTCAAATCTTTTACACACTAGATATGACATACTCTTTTACATACTAGATACTTTTGGTACTAGATATATAATAAAACAAATTAAATGAAAAGTAACAACTCATCATTTCAAGTAAAATTAAGATTCATTAGGTTTTTTGCTTTAATTAAAAATATTATTAGTCATTGATACCTTTTAAGGAATGAATCATTCATGATATCAATTATATTTATCCATTATATGTATGGTTGTAAATATTTAAGAACATTAATAAAAGAAGTTTAAAAAAGTTAATATATTACTTCTGCATTTGGTTTGCAAGATCTGCGCACAAACCTGGCATCATTACCATACAAGGATGCATCAACACATATTTCTGCTTGGTCAAGCTTGTAAAACAACACAAAAGGATATAGCCTAAATTAAAGAAAGGAAAAACATGTTTTAAATCAAGCAAGATAAATCCCAGGCATTAAAACATCATATAAATATTAAATTAAATCAAAAGACCCCAAAAATATAACTATGAGCTAAACCAACAAGCTAAAACACAAACAAAACGATTGTGATGTTTTACTAATTCTGATGCAGCCTAATTTTTGGATCTACAAGTCTGTCCCTTTATTTTTTTAAATAAGCAAGGAAAGTAATTTTTATCATTACAATTATTCAGTGATTAAAATGTTCATTTAATATTTTAAGTTATTCTGTCCTGTAATATTAAGTAAAACTATGAAGAGGGAGTTGGGGTTCAGATTTGGTAATGTTTTATGGCATAACAGAAAAAAATAATTTCAACTTGCTAAAATGAATAAATAAAATAATACATTTAAAAATATGTTTAAAATGAATTTTTAAAGACTCAAGTTATTTTGCAATCATGCTTTTTGATAAATTAAAGGATTGAGTGCCTTTAATTCACAAAGAAATAAGAAGTTAGTCCTTCAGAATGTTTAGAATTGAACAAACCTTTTTGCAAGGTATACCTGAAATTCTATACCAGTTACCTTTTATTATATAATGGATGAATGTCATGGAATTGAGATGCAAGTAAGAATTTTCCTTTGTATTCTATGAGTGGTTGATTCCTTGGTAGATCATACAGACACACAAGCTGTTTTATTTTTCCATCGTCTAAAACATGGCATTTTTTGGTCTGAAGCTGCTCCAGGAATTTCTTTTCAAAACCCTAGAAAAATATAAAACACTTTAAAGAAATGCAAAAGAACTTTAACAATATGTAAACACATCACAATAACTTAATTCTGTAATTAATCATTGAAAAAGTGCTACCTATGCTTTGCAAAAATAATCTATATTTATCCCAAATAATCCCATCACGTCTGAAATATCCTTTCTTACAGTGAAATAATTAAAACCCAATCAATTACAAGTCAGAGCCTTATGCAGCTCAGATCTTCAAAATAAATAAATCAAGAATTGCACACTATACATTCAGTCTAGATTTTCCTATACATGGATTTCTTCCAAAGATGAACTATCTAGTAAAAATCTTTGAAATATATTTTTATGAATTACCAACTGAAAACATGACCAGAGAAATATCTATCCTGTATTAAGCTTCAAATACAATTCTTTAATTAAAGGAAAATTAGTTGCATTGATTCCAAATTCATCATGCATAAGTCTAAAATACAATTATATCAAAATATGAAAACACATATATTGATTCCCCAGTGCAGGATTATTCACAGGAAATTGATCAAGATAATTCTTGTAACAACTTTTAAGAAAAACACTATTAAAAATAACAAACCTGGGTGGTCATCATTCGAGCTAAATGCTGCACTTCAGGAGTATATTGATTATTGTTAGCAGCCTCAAAATTTTCTTCACACCATTCCATACTATACTCCCATGCATCTTGTGCTTCTTCATCAGCTGTACTTGTGCTTTCTTTATTTTTATTCTAGAAGCAAAAAATAATGTAATGATCACTTAAAGGTACAAAATTATGTTCAAATATAATAAACAGATTGAAACCTCCACAGAATTTAAAGTCAAAGGCATATATATTTAATTACAGGAATGTTTAAATGGGTGAATCCATTCAAATCCAGGAAAGGCTGTGACCTCACCATCTCCGAATTTAATGTTTTTTGCACACAGGTACATTTTGGGTCACCTTGAATCCCCCCCCCCATATTTTTTTAAACTCGAAAAAAAAAAATTCTTCGGGAAACAGGTCTGTGAAAATGATGTCACAAATTAAATTATATTTTTCTGACCATACCCATCACCCACTTAAAAATTGCATATCTCCTAAAGTATTTAAGATAATTCAATTGCTTCCTTCAAAAGAATTGTAAAACTTTGGAGCAAATATTGATGACAATTTCATTAGTAGGACTCAAATAGTATTGAAAATATGCATTATTCAATTTGATCAATTTTAAATTCATTTTTCTCAAAAAAGCCATTTTTTAAATCTCATTATTTTTTCGAAGTTCCTAAATAAACATGCTATCAAGAGTATGAGCACTTTTGCAGTTTTTCAAATAGTTAAGCTTAAATAAATTATTTTGTGCACTGACCATGATCGGAGAACTCAATGCGATTAGAAGATAATGAAACAACGTCAAAATCCCTTTTGAACTACGAAAGATCCCTAAGTGCATGTTAAATTCCCTGTAAAAGGTTCTCAAAATCCCTAAATTTTATAGGGATTTATTTCCTTCCAACTTCCAGTGTTAACTATTCTTTGTGTATTTGTTTAAAAATATTATTTTACTAGCCACTAATCAAATATTATGGGCAATTTACAGTATTTACTGAATTTGAATAAATTATCAAACACAATATTATATATTAACCATGAACAGAATTTCACAAACAAAACTGAGTTGTGTTGCTCACCTCACTACAAAAGGAATTAAAAAATGCATGTACAAAGGGACAGAATAAACTACACATTTAAAATACTATACCAATATTAATAAATTCCTATAACTATATTAAAACATATTTGGATCGTATATGCAAAATGTATTTATAAATCCTCAAAACATTTCGAAAACTGCATAGGTAAGAAAATGCAAACACTCAATATTTTTTAAGTTAGCAGATAAAATAATGATATAAATTTCTATTTATTTAAAACTATAAGCAAAAGTCGAAAATTTGAATATCAGTTACACTGATAAAATAAGTTGAGGATTTTGTTAAAACTCAGCGAAGTTTAGCCTGTCCTTTCTGCAACATAGAACTCTTCAGTATTCAACAGATGTTTCAATAAATGACTATTTCATGGTCGAACTTTACGAATGCAATCATAAGTAACTTCAATCCGCTCTTGAAAAGTTGTACTCTCATGTCACAATATTTGGATCAGATTTTGTGTATGATCAGAGGCCAAATTGGTCATATGAAAGCACCATTGTAGAACTTCCAACAGGAGTGAACTTGTTAGTTATTTAAACACAATTTTTAATGTAGCAGCAACATTTTCAACATGAGCCTTCCACAATAACAGTACATTTAACTTATTTGTTTCTTCTGAATCCCTGAAATTGCTTTTTACATACTACATAGATTTGTTTGAGATTAATTTCACAGAATCCCAGAATAAATTACAATTCACGAATTATACGATATAAACTTATACCCAAATTCAAGAATGAAATAAAGAGTAAATGAGTATGACTAATAAACTTTTTTCAGACAAAGGTAATGATTGGCCACATTAAATTTATTCCTTCCTATATAAATTATCTTCCCCATGAGCAGCTGGGTAGATTCAGCTGTTTGTTTGATAAAAATTAACATCAGTCTTGAGCCTTTTTGAGTAATATCACAAGGAAAGTACCAAAGCAATATGCATTCCAAATGTTTTCCCCAGTCAATATTGGAAATAGATTTTGACTAATCTTTTTTAATAACTATTTAACTGAAGTTATAAAACTATCTAAAATCTTAGATAGCGCACACTACATTGATGTACAGAAATATTAAATTGTGTTGAAATATTGCATTGAAAAAGGTGCTTGAGCTGTGAAGATTCGAGTGCGTACTTCAGTGGAGGAATATTGTTGGCCCCACTTTGAGTGCGCATCAGAGGTTAAAATTTCGACAATATTTTACATTGAAGGTTGTTAAAATCAACCTTTGATGAACTGCATTAGCTATATAGGACTAAATTAACAACATTCTAATGAACGAAAAAAATTCATAATTTTTAAAGATGGCTTTTTTGAAAAAAATCTTGTCCAAACTTCTTCAAGTTCCATGATGAATTGTTAAGAAACTAATCTATTATTTAAAAAAAATTTGTTTACTATTACGAACAGTACATTTGAGTGTCACAAACAGAAGACAAAACAAATTTATCTCTAATAGTTTGAGTGTAGAAAAATTTTAAGCATTATGCGACATTCTTGACAAACAAAATTGAATATTTTTTATCGCCCTTCATAGGATCTTATTTCCACGAAAAAAACTATTTTTCAAAAAATAAGAGTTCAACATATGCTACTGGCCATAATATACAGAATTTTTTAAAAAATGAAGATTGTCGAGGCGAACATTTTATTTTTTATTGCCTGAATTTGAATGGATTCACCCACATACCAGAATTGATCTTGCGTAAGTTTAAAAAATCAAGAAACACATTTGTCTGAACAATACTAAATCTAATTTTTTTCCCAAATACTAAAGTTTTTTTCCCACCATACAATCAAGTTTGATTCTGTTTACAAGCAAAATTTACTAAGATGTGAAACAAAATTTTATTATTTAAATTACTTTTCCATCATACATTATATACTTTTCAGAAAAGCAAATTCCAGTTTTCAAAGGAGGTATTGCAAGTTATTTGAATTATGATAGGCTTACTGCAGAAAAATTGCCCATTCATTACAAGATTACATTTTACATTTAAAAATTCCAGGAGTCATTAAATCAGTTTTTCAGGGCCCTTGAAAATAATTGCTTTCCAGGGTTGCATGAATAAGTTATATCAGCATTTTTACAACACTATATGTATGCACACTTAGTAATTATTTAAATTAAATGACAAGCTTAAGAAATTTGAAACATGATGCAAATAAAACTACACTGTAATTAAAAATACGAAACTCAATTTAAAAGGCGAATTTAACAGAATTGATTAACATCCAGTTTCCAGGAATGTTTTAATTTTTGTAAACATTAATGATTAACAGAAAAATTAGAGATGTTAAACAATTATTGAATTCTATATAAAAGCAATAATTATGTTTTAAAAATATCTTACTCGTCTCAGTTTGGCGACTTTTGTATCCATTCTTTCTCTGCCATGCTAGAATATATGTAAAAGAAGGAATATTTAATTAAAATAGTCAATAGTAGATAAATAAAAAATAAAACTTATTTGCATTTGAAATTTTAATTTTAAAATTGAGGAGGTTAAGTCACCTTAGCTTTGGTTTTTTTAGTAGATTGTTCCAATTTTTCTTCTTCCCTTTTTCTTCGTTTACTTCGTGTTTTAGGTCTACGTTCAGAACTTTTATTTGTTCCTTCTTCATCACTATCCGTTGTATCTAGAATTTTGAAACAAGAAAATTTTGAAATACTAGAGTTCTATAAATGCACAAACCTAATTTTACATACTTCAATGCTTTGATTTCATAATTGAATTACATCGCTATAATTACACAATGTCAATTCATGGCTCGAATGAAATACCAAAGCTGGTTTAGATGAAAAACAATCATTAAACATGGCACTGAGTACAAAAATAAGAATTTAATTGGTAGGTTGTGTTTTATGGCACAAGGGTCATATCTGGCAAAGTTGTGCCAAACATCAAATATAAACATACACACAAGGAAAGTTTTACTAACAGAAAAGAGAAATAGAGGGAGGAATCGAACCTATGCTGTCTACAATTTGCAGGTTTCTAGCACAGTGGGTTAATTCACTGAGTCATGCCGAGCACAAAGAATAGTCAATATTATAGATGCAATGTTGTATCTACTACTGATTTTTAAATAAAAAAACTTACAATAAAACCTTTGAGATACAGATACTGGTGGCATTGTTGCATAATCCACTTTGGGCCAATCCACTGGATTTTGTAATAGTGTTTTCTTTTTATAGTTTTTTCCAAAAATTAGGTCGTTGGCACATGGTTCCTGTTTGGCAGAAGGTAGCTTTGCTACAAAATATACAGATATGTAAATTTAAAATTTAATGAAAAGGAAGAAAATGAACATATTTATGACACAAGGGCCAGACCTGGCCAAAATGTGCTTAACACTAAAGTCGAAAGGACTTACTTAAAACATTTTTCTTTCGAGCTTGCAAGAGTTTTGCCTTGTGTTTATCCAATTTTCTTGGCTTGCACTGTTCGCATAAGTATGTTTCAGGTATATTATTTCTATCCAATCCCATGCAGTCAACATGTTGCCATACACTGTAATACAAAAATTAGTATTTTCATGTAACCAGTTTTTCAGTATGACCAATTACTCTTGTATTATAGCAAAGTCATGATCTATTTAAGAATTTACGAAGGAAAATGTGTAAAAATATTTTCACTTACAGGCAATTGTCACAGCAAATCATATATTCATCATCGTGTTCAAAACCACTAAAAATCAATTAAACAAAATATGAAAATTTGAATTTAACTAAAACTTAACACATAAAAACAATTAAAACTGACTTCGACCAACCAAGCCTAAGTATAACATAAAAACATACAATTTGAATTTCATATTTTTAGTAAGTTACTCATTAAAACTTTAATAAAAAATGTCAATACAAGTCCAGTTTTAATTCAAAACCACAACCCTCATAGGAAAGATGTACGAAGTATAGAATATCTGACAGAAAAAATTTAACACCCACTTAAAATTATTAGAAGTACTTTCTATCTTTTCAAATTGTGCTAAATTATATGCAATCAAAAAGTCAGTAGAATAACAGTAAATATTTACTATGTTAAAAACTATTTAATTTAGCAGCAAAGCTTTTTAAAGGCAGAGTTTGCATAAGCATTTATGATGCATGCAAGAAAATACAGGATGGATAATCTACCCTGAGAAAGTATTCATACTTTCTTACAATTATGAAGTTGGAGATGAGCACTCTGATAGCATTGGGTAATTGGAATATTTCTTAAATGTTCGAATAACTGCCAATAACACTTTTAAAATAAATTCATAAGTTATTGGTGTGAATTTTTTTTATCTTAATAATGACATGATTATATTTAAAAAAACAGTAAAAATCCATCTATAATAGAAAAGCAACAATTACATGAAAAATAACATTAAGTTCTATAGAATAAAAATCATGTTTTATGTATCTTTTCTATTTTAGAATAAATCAATTTCAAAACATATGCACACAATGCAACAAAGTAATTCAATAGTGAGTTTAGCAGTAAATCTGCAAAAATGAATGCAAAATTATAAAAAAGTTTTAACCTCAGTTCCAAGTTAACTCAAAATCTTATTCAACTTTCTGTGGAGTAAATTATCTTTCATTGAAAATTAAATTTGTACTCCAATAAGTATTAAAAAAGCATACCAAATGCATCGAGTGATGCTTTCTTCCTGTGCTTCTTCAGTGGTAGTAGTTGTTGAAATAATAGAATGATTAGTATCTTCATCTGGAATGGCAATATCAGCAGCAGGTGAAGGACAAGGTGAATAGCTTGGTGGTGTGGGTGGAGGAGGTGCTCCATAATTGTGATCCTATATATTTAACATTATCATGAATAAACAATTTTAAGAATACAGAATATTTTTCAATTCTTATATGAAGAGGCATTTCAACTGAAACACTATCTATATAATTCATTCAAATAATTAATATCTAATAATTTAATTATTTACCGAGACAATAAAACAAAACATGGGCCACATATATTTTAGTGGAAAATACTATAATTTATTTCTTGTGTTATGAGTCCAGATGATTACAAAAAATCAATTCCACAAATTCAATTAGGAATCTCAAGCTCTTTTAAAAAATTAAGTAGAACTTAGGTTTCTTTGTAATACAAAGCAGCAATTTGTAACATGTATTCCATGGGACTTAAGGTGTTCATAGCAGAATTTTACAAAAATTACTTAAATGCAATATTTCAACTTTAGTAAGCTTTATTTTAAGAGAACACTTAATAATTTAGTTTTTAAAGCAAAAATAATTTTGGCAAAACTATGAATTCTTATTTTCTCATGCTTGTGAATCATGTTGGATGAATATTACAATTTAAATATTGAATAGTAATTCAACTAAAACGAAATACGATAAAACATCTTCATTTGAAATTTTGTTATCCCAAATTCAAATGAAGGAGGCTATGGCATTTGCAATAGCATTGAATCCAACAATTCAAGTAATATAACAAATTATTTTCAGTCGATCCCTTAAAAGACCCACTTCTACCTCAAAGCGAGTCAACATTTTTTATGCAAAAATATTCAACATGGTATGCGATCGGGAACTCTTTCATCCCATCCTAGGAAAGAAATTAAACTATTTCCTTCAACTAATTTCCAACTGCAAACTTTAAAATGGTTAACTAGACTAGCACAACCAAAAGCAGCCAAGGTAATTGAAAATCCTAAACTAATAGCTAACTTCCAATTAGAACTTTAACATCTGTATTTACCAAGATAAACAGTATTACCTGATAGGGCAGTCCAAAGCAACAATGTGTAGCTTTTCCAGTCTTAAAAGTTGTTGCAAATACAGAGTTCGATGAAGCAATGTCAACTATAGAACTTTCATCATCAGTTGGTACTGGAATATCATGATGCCTAAAGCAAATAGTGGAATTTTTTAAAACAAATGATGCTGCAGTTAAACATAAAACCAGAGATAAACAGAATAATCAGAACCTAGGCTAAGAGCTAAAATGTATTTCTTAAAAAACATACTTCTTTCTTTATTAGTGAACAAGAGAGTAGAAAATGATTGAAAAATACTGTAACACCTCTTTATACCATGGATTCTGTTATATTGCTCTATTACATATCCCCATGATCAGTACAGAAAATCTTTCTGGGAGATAAGTCACTTGCTTTGTGATTTTAATTTTTTCACGTGGCTGCTCCCACAGTATGAAATTTCTTAAGGGCATTTACTGACAAACTGAAGTTAGAGAACTGGGTTCTTTGTTGGTCCTCAAAAAAGAAGGTAGGAAAATCATAAATGACTTCTATTAGAAACAACTCAAGACTGGCCTCACTGCCTCAGGATAAACATACATTGTTACCATGAAATTGCAGACAGTAGTTAAACAAGGGTTACACCATCTTAGTATTACTTAAAAAGGTCTATTTTGTGCTTAAATTTTTTTCACATATCCGGAAATAAAATATATAATTTGCATCCTTTTATGTCTAATTAACGTTTTTCTCAGCTCTCAGTATAGCTCCTCGTAATGTTATGTCTTTTTGCCACCCCCAAATACACAATACATTGAGGATTTTTCTATTTACTGACAGAACAAGTAGTTAAATGTTTCTACAATTTTCAATTCACTTTTAGAAGATGACTAATTTCATGTTTGGATAGACTGTCCCATTTTCTAACAGCCTGCCTTGCCACTGTACTGGCACCACTGGTCAAAACTATGAGTTCTTTTGCAGTTGAAAAACACCACAGAACTAGATACAAAAGCTTACATTTTCATTTATTAAAAAAATACTATCACTGAAATGGAAGGTAAAGATGTGTACATGACAAAACTAAAATTAGTGAAGGTAAAATTTTTGTAAAAGAAAAAATAAATCATACTCAATTCCAGGCACCATTTCCAACTTCACAGATGCTTTTGAACGGCATGAATTATTTAAAGGCACAACACCAGCTGATTGGATAAAAGACGAGGAATTAAACTGTATTATAATACTCATGTTAAGCTACAGGTTAATGAACGCTGCAGCATATTGTCTTTTGTCTATGTGAGTTTGGCCATGATTTTTATAAGTCAAGACATTTAATCACTTGGGCGTTTTTCTCTTTTCTTGACACGATCACGATAAAATTCTAAAATTCTGAGATGAAGTCGGCTCCAAGAGCATATCGAAGGCAAAGCTGGCATGGCCAAAATTTAGTGCACCTGCAAAAATAAAATAATTATAGCAACCTATATGTAATAGATAAAAACATTGTGCTTAAATTAAATAAAATATATAAAAATAAGCCCAAAATTATATAAGGTGATGCAACTAAGCATATAGGAAACCAATTTTTATTCACAAGGGGAACTAAAAAATGAATAATTACTAAGGAAACACTTGAATCAAGGTTAGAAATTAGGACCAGAAAGTCAGGCGTCAATAGATCTAAACATTTTCCTTCAGTTGACAAAATATTTTATTCACATGTAATTTGAAATTTGTTTCTGGGGAGGCAATAAACAGAATGTAGGGCCAGCATTGTCATCCCCACTTTGAGGGGCCCTTTTCCTAAGGGCATTTGTAGTTGGGATCAATTTTGCAATTTTTAAAACAAAGGTAAAATTTTCTAGGAAAAATTCACATTCCACTTTTGGAAGATTTTCAGAGTATTTTCTTTTACGAGATTTTATAGTGTATTTGTATATAGTATACTGTACTCATCAAAACAAAATTTATGTATGAGAAATCAGACTAAATGCTAATTTCAAACCCTGATTGAAACGCTTCTTGTTCCAAGATCTAGAAGAACAATAATCAGGTAAAAGGTAGGTATTTAATTATTATCGCACTGGAGCAACACAACGGGTTATTGGTGATGGTTCGGGATCAATCCCGAGGGGAAAGACCGAGAACACCACCACGTAATTTTGAACCACGGTCAGATGACGAGGTCACACCTGAGCCGGCACCCCACTCTCCAAACTTCCACACCACGTCAATGTGAGGAATCAGGTAAGAGTTATTGTATCATTTTTTAATGACATACAAACTTTATTTCAAAGTTTAGCTCTTCATAAATGACTTCTAAAATGTGTACTCGAATTCTAACTTGAAAATTTGAAACTTATACTAAGACAGGACTAAAAGAATTAAATACAATGAGAAGCTGTTCATCTAAAACCTAAATCTGACAATTTTGTCTGGCACAAACATGTTTGTTTTAGTTAAATGAGAGATACAATCGTAACTCATTCAGATTTAAACGTCTGAAGAGAACTATGCTAATTTTATAAGAAAAACTCGATGGCAAGCCAATCATCTAATATGAATGTACTTTGGACATAAAAATTTCGATTTTTTAATAAAGGGGTGGATGAGACCCCTTATGTCTCACTCCTAAATATCATAATACCAAAAGGGAGAATACTTAAATACCTCTTAGCAGTCTTAATACACCTTAGCCTTAACTTCAGAGGTGGGATGCCAGATGTCCCAAAAAGGGTTAATCATATGGATAACATTGGTCCACTATCAGTTAACCAGTTTGAAATCGATTCACACAAAATCAAATAATCGTTTGCCTTTTTCAAATGATTTTTTTTCCAAATTTATATTTCTTATTAGGTGCAGGAAAAGAAGATTCATTTTTGTATAGCTTCGATAATGTAACCGTTTCAGGTTCGTGTTACTGGATTCAATGTGATGTTCTGGCTAGAAAATCTGCATTAAGGTCTGTAACTGTTTAATTTCTTTAAAAATTATTTTTTAATTATCATATTTTGGATAATACACTTGTTTTTAATTGATTTGAAAGTCATGAATTCATACTTGCTAACATCTCACGCATTCTGGGCGACATTGGTGCATCCTAAATGCTTTCTTATTAAAATAATTCAAATTTCACAAAAAAATTATAATTTAGTTATTTAACAATCGATTGCCTTTATTAGTGTCGTTTGAACATGCAATTTCAATTTATGATTTTGAAAAGAAAGCAGAATCACCAAGCTCTTACATTAGCATATTATTTGGCAGTATATAATGGTAAAAATGGAATTCATTTGTTCAGCAGATAACTAAAAAATTTTCCCAGCCCTGATCTTTTAAGAGAAATAATGATGCTATTTTTGGAATTTCATATTTCACACTATTAAAGTATTTAGTTTAAATTTATTCATTACTTTGAAGATTACTTGGTGCAATGTGGTTCTGAAACATTTTTCAGTTGAGTTTTATGACTGATTTAATAATAAATTTAGAATTCCAAGTTTGATTACTTTTTGTTATATTGCCACTTAGCATTTAGAATAAAATACAGTAATAAAATAATCAAAACCTAGCTTGAATAATCCATGTGTAAACAAATCCAGTTGTAAATCAATGTTACTCCTACTTGCCAACTTCATATTTTCGAACAAAAAACAGGAAATGCTATTTGTAACAAACCAGATTTACAATTTATATTTGTAACAAACCAGATTACAATTTAAATTGATTTAACATGAATTAAAATGCATAAAATTTAACACAATAAAAAATAGGAGAAGTGGTGTTGTTACCACATACAACTAATTTAAACTTTTTGAATTTTGTTTGAAAAAGTATATTATTTATTGTAGAGAAAACTTATATTGGTCACAAGTTGTAAGCAATTACAGAAAATGTCCTGATGGTAAAAGGTAGCATTGAGATGTAAAATTCGATTCGACTCAAATTCGTTTTTGTTCACTTCTCATTGGTTGAGTTGACCTTTATTTTTATTTCAATGAACAGTCCTTTATTTTATTGAGTAATTCCAAAATGGCATCGCTAACAAGATATTTCATCGAGTATGAAGGTTGAAGAAAACTGAATGCTTGGTACTCAGTATTTTAAAATCTCATTTAAAGCCACTTGTCAAACTTGAACTTTGAATCCTTAGGTTTTCTAAGATCTCCAAAACACGTTTAAACTTGTAACGAGAGAAAGGACAGCCCACTAGAGTAGTGTATCCCAAACTTTTCATTTATAAGTAACTCTTCTCTCACTCTACCCCAAAAAAAGTTTGTTTTTGTTAGGTAGTAATGTGCTTAGGTTAGCTAGTAAATTAATCAAACGACTCAAATTGATGACACTAATAGGCTTTTATTTTTGATTTTACATTTTACAATTTTTTTTTAAATAGAAGCCTAACATCAAAACAAATAGCATTATAGTATTTTCATCACATAAACTTATGATGAAAGTTCACAACAATTTTTCAACTTGGTAGTCAAGTTTTCAAACGTGGCCTTCAAGAATTTCAATCCTTGAGCTTGTTTCATGGAGCTAAGTTTTTAAAATCAGGTTCAAATGAAGACAGGTATAATCTCAAGTCAGGAGCAGCATCAAGCTTATTTAGATATTTATTCTTAATATAAGCATAAGACGAGAACGCTCTTTCGACAAGCTCTGTTCGTGAAAGACAATAAATATTTTATTGCTTTATAACTGAGTTCTTGGTACTCTTTTTTCACTGTGTGGCTACCCAGAAATTACAATCTGATTTTAAAAAAGAAATCTCATTAAAGAAGAATTAGTCAAAAGTTCAATCAACATTTCTTTTTTCAGAAATTGATAATTTTTAAGCTTGTTGAAAGAACAATTCGTAAAATGGATTTGAAATCCAGTTATCTTCACTATTTCGCTTTGGAAAAAAACTATCTGAAGGACACCTTAAGTCCTTTTAAGTGAGCTATTATACTGCTTTTTATTTTGACAATTTCAGCTCGTTTTCAGATAAGAAACTGTGAAGTGTCTCAAAAACTCCACACTGGTCTTTTTCGATAAGATTGCCAAAAATTCAATTTCTTGATCATAGACTCGATTTTATGAGACACCTTAAAGACAGTTATAGAACTGTTCTGTAATCCTAAGTTGAGTTTATTTATTTCTGAAAAAATATCAGATAAGTATGCAAGCTGCTGAAGCCACTCGCTTTCATGAAACTTCGAGCTCAACGGAAAAGGTTGGTCTTCAAAAAAAGTGAACTTCATGTTTCAATTCAAACAATCTTGTGAGTACTTTTCCTCGTGAAAGCCACCTCACTCCAGTGTGCAAAAGTAATGTTTTGTGGAGGTTGTTCATCTCTTTACACAAAGATTTGAATAGTCTGGAGTTTATTGAATTAGCCTTAATAAAATTAACAACTTTCAGATTGATTGAACACTTCCTTCAATGAATGTGTCAGGGGTTTGGATGCTAGGCTTTGTCTGTGAATACAGCAATGGCTCCAATCTACATGGGAGCGTCTTCTTTGATGCGACCGCATTAGCCTGTATAACAGCCAGACAGATTTTCCACCATCCATGCAAACACCGCAGCAATTGGTCCAATCAATAGCTTTTTCACAGAAATAACCCTGAGTGGCATTAAATATTATCTCGCCTGTGCATCTTTCAATGAGAAGATAGAACAGTAAAAGATTTTCTTCAAACATGTTGTCATGAAAATATCTTGCAATAACAAGCAAAATTGCCAGATTGGAAACATCAGTGATTTCATCCACCTGTATTGAAAAGAAGGGATTGTTTTTTATTCTTTCAATTACTGTAGATTCAATGTCGTCAGACATGTTGTTAGTTCTTCAAGAAACTATTATTTGAGAAGGGAATATTGTTAATTTTTCGGACATGGTCTTCACCGAACATACAATGAACAGCATCTGATACTAGGAGATATCAAATATTTTCAGGGAGTGTGTGATTTTTACCTCTTTTAGCAATACGATAACTTATTCTGTACGATGCTTCGACCACATTCTCATGAACTTTGTTTGCAGATAACACAAAAGATGTTAGATTAGGACCGTTTGAAAGTCGCCGAAAAAACTAACGTCTTTATGTTTATAAATTGTATGCTTTGTCTCTAAATGGCGCATTAATAAAGATGGTTTCATGGCAGTTTGACAAAATTTCTCCACAAACACACAATGGTTTTGGAGTCTTCATCTCCCGTTACTGTGAAAATCCATGACAAGTATTCATCACAATATTTTCTCCTTTTTCAACGAGCACTTTTGTTGTGATTCCATTGCGCTTGTAAATCATCAGACTGTTGCAAAGTACTTGCATCTTCCGATTCAGCGGGTTGAATTTCAATGCTATTTGCAGCTCTCATAGTAGTACCTGATTTCACCACTTATCCATTTTGAGACACAAAACAGTATCAAGAGAAAGTCATTTAAAACCTCCATTAAAGTAATAGCTAAACACTTCCAATTAAGCACTCGAATGAAGTTAGACCTATTAATTCACATTACTCAATTGGCGCCCAATCGAACACTAAAATGATGGCCTGCTTTCAATCGTGTTTTAAATAAAAATACCGATGCCGGAAGCCGAGACGATTCGATATTTTTCTAGAGAATTACTAGAAACGAAAGAAACAAAAGAGGGGAAGGCACATACGTAATCTTATGATGATTGGTGGTGGGCAGGGCAATGATCAATCAATTACTAGGTTTACACCTTATTGCTTCCTTTTTTCTTTATTAGGTGTTTTCCGCCATTACTAATATTATTTTCGCATACCCCCAACCGGACTGCACGTACCCCCAGGGGTAAGCATACCCCAGGTTGGGAACTGCTGCACTAGAGTACCTCAGGTTCATGAAAAATCTGAGTTTAACCTTTAATAGATTTTGTAGAAAATGATAAAATACTGCACTTGACCCAAATACCACAGAAGTTTGGTTGAATAACGTTTGAAAAATCGTTTATTAGCATAAGCTAATTCTACGTGGATATATGTCACTGCTAATCAAAATTTAGTCAACGGTGAAAGAAAAATATTTTTTAGTGTTAACCAGCTCTTTTTTCAACATTGAAAGTGTTGATTTAGTGATGTTTTTAAGATTGAAATTTGGTTATTTAGCCATTTGTTCACCTTTTATGTACTTAAAAATGGTCATATTTTCAACATTAAAATTTTATTATTTATTACTTTGTTCAATGTCAATTTCCTTAAATCTAGACATTTCTTCACATTAAAATTTGGCTATTTAGCCATTTCCTTAAAGTTGAAATTTAGATATTTAGCCATTTGTTCAACATTGATGAACTTAAATCTAGCCATATTTTCAATGTTGAAATTTTGTTATTACAATTTGTTATCTCAACATTAATTTTTTTTCAATTTTGTCATGTTTTCAACATAACTTTATTTCCACATGAATCTGTGTGTGCTGCATGTAGTTGAAAAGAGTTTTCAATGATTATTAACTCTAAGCTCAATATTGAAATTTTTTTGCATTAGGCACGTTTTCAATGTTGAAATTTGATTAATGACTTAATTTAACATTAAATATTGTTGAAAAAATGCTCTTTTGAATATTGAATTTTGCTTGAAACATAATTTTAAATAAGGAAATTTACCTATTGAAATGCAAATTTTTATTGCATGGCAGTATCATTTGGTAGGTATTTAATTGACATCATACTGGAGCAACACGACGGGCTATTGACAACGATCCGAGATCCATCCGCTAAGGGAAAGATCCAAGGTAATCGGAATTTTGAACCATGGTCAGATGACGGGGTCACACCCCAGCTGGCCACAACAGATTTAACATACACCGGCCCCCTCGTACACAATGGTCTTTTGGACGGATTCGAACTCGCAACCCTCCGGTTGCCAATCCGTTACTCTTCCAACCGGGCTACTGCAGACAGGCAGTAATGTTTGATTAATCATATTAGAGCTAAAACACTTTTACATAAAGATACACATTTAGCAATTATGCTTTAAGACAATAAGAATACCACTAAATTGTATCCTACACCTGTAGCTGAACTTGTGCGAGTAATTCTAACCTGAATACTCGTTTCAACATTAGTTTAGTTTTCAAGGTTTCAAATATGTAGAATTGGTATATTGACTAAAGCTGATTGGAATTATAAACTTGATATTTGACTAATTAAGAGTCATTTTTTTAGGTCTATGCAATTGAATTTTTTGGACCTTTCCAGAACACACAAGACTTATCTACTATTTTTCTGAACATTGTTCTAATGAGGTATTTCAATTATTTTATCAACTTTAGTTTCTTGATAATATCTATTTAAAACACCTTCAAAGAATTTTAATACTTAAGTTTTTTATACAACTGAAAATACCATTAGTTAAATTCTCAATTGCAATGAACACTTTATTTTTGTAACCTATTAAGTCATTTTTTAGGCAGAAAACTTTTATCTCAATACCATTAATAGAATTCATTTTCAACTTTTATTCAAATTTCAATGATTTTTCAATATTAAAATAATGAAACACTATCGTGTATCCATCGATGAAGATTCATCAACTTGTCTAAGAAAGGTTTTAATACTAATTTTCTTCACTGAAAATTTAACTGTTTTCCAACTTTTACTTAATGCTTGTCCTACAATTGAATTTTCACATCAAAGATTAAATTATCCTTCAACGTTTGCCCTTTAAATCTATTTATTCCCTTAAAGATTCAACCATAATTGAATGTTTATTCAATGTGCCTTTCAACTAATTTTTGACAATAAAAATTAAACTTGATCTCCAATATTGAAAAACTATTACATGTTCAAACATTGGAAGTTCAACCATTCTTCAAAAGTTTATTCAATGTTTGAGCATTAATTCTCCATGTTAGATTCAACTTTTCAACATTGTTTATTAAATGTCAGCTGTTCAACCAATGTTAATCGTTTCCTCTTCAACAAATATCCAATGCTGAAAAACTGTTTTATATTCTAAGTCGAGAATTTGACAATCCTTCAAAGTTGATTCAACATTAAGGTATCAGTTTATTCTCCATGTTAAAGATTAAGTTTCTTTATCAATGTTTATGAAGTATCAGCTGTTCAAGCAATTTTAAACATCTCTTCAACATGTCCAATGTTGAATCTTCAACAATATTCCAATATTTATTCAGGGTTTAAACTTCAGAACTATTTTTCAACATTGAACACCCAACCCAATTCAACCAACTTTTACTATTATAACCGTTTTTCACCATGGAAAATCAGATGTGCTACTTAGGAAATGTTTACCTTGTTAACTAATGTCTCAAGCATAAGCTGTAACTGTTTTAACAACGTAAAAATCCTAACCTTGGAATAAAAATAATAAATGTTCTTTGGCAATGCTCTAATTCTTTTTAGTTATCTTGAATAAACCTAAGATTTTAAACTTTATCCCTATAAAAATCTAAATATATTATTTAAATATTTTCAATTTTACAATACTTTATCTTTTGTATTAGTAACACTCGTTTGTTAATTCCAAAGAGTAAACTACTTTTCAATTACAGGATTTGTGCTTAGGTGTCTACAAAAAAGTCGCCGTGGTAATATTTAAAACGATAAAAATTACTTTAATAAAGATGTTCAAAACTGATACACTTCGGGATAAAATGTTTATATTTTTCACAATAGAATTTCATTACATTACTTAATCAAATAAGTAATCTTTCAACAAATAAATTACTCGAAAAATGACAATAGTTGATGCCGAACTTTTCGTAAGCAATTTACGTAAAGCCCAGAACACCCAATATAAATGTTTCCTTTTAAAATTACATTCAGCAATGCTCGGTGCGTTTTAAAAAATGCAATTCGTCTTCGAAACACATCAAAAACAAATTTTGTAAGTAATCTTTCAACAAATAAAATCACCGAAAGTTGTGATGTTTAGGAAAAGATCAATCACTGAGAATTCCTTTTTTCCGTTATTAAGCGGGTGCGATCAGCTCTTTTCGTATGATTATCAAGTTTATTTCTATCCGGCGCAATCATAAATAAAACTCGATAAGAAATCAAATATGGCGGTTTACAAGCTCGTTCAGAGCGATAGCGAGGTCACTCGGGTTGTGCACGCGCTCGTCTCACACACATATTCATACATGAAGGAGCAAACGAGTTTCCGCCGGGAGATGGAAAGTATCTATTGCGCATGGCCAGTTCGTGATTTCTTAAAGGGGTCGTCTTTAGGAAATTATCTTACCAAGAAACATTTCATTAGTATGTTGTTTATAGTAGTAAGTTAATTTTTATTTGTATGCGCGCTCACCGTTCTCCCTAATAGCTGTAATTATTTATTGAGCAAGAATCCAATTTGCTGAAAATTTAGCTATTTCATTTAGGCACTGTTTACTGAATTAACTAGAATATGCAAGTATAAATTTATACTTTGAAAGTACTAATTATACTGTGTTTCAGTTACTTTTGACTATCTGCAGAGTACTTTCTGTCGGTCCAACCTTATTTATGGACCATCAATGAGGGGACACCGCAGGTTTGTTTTGGTTTCGGTTTCGGTTTGTTGCTTAGTTCTTTTTTACCACGCGATCCCCAAAAGAAGCTCAACAGAAAAACGAAATTTAGACAGTTCCGGAAGAATGGGTAGTAAAATATTACTACCCATTCTTCCATGCCTACTTCATTTACTTGGCAATAAGTCGGTTTTTAGTAGACTGAAAGGACTTGAGTTATTCATGCCTGCCATGTCAATTTTGCAAATCATTTTTCCAAAATTAACATTTTCTCAGGCTCATTACATGCAGACCTAAAAAAAATGTTTACATGTATTTTAAAGGTACATTTGTAGTAATTTGTCATTCATACATTGTGAAAGAAACTAGAATGTATGATAACTCTTATACATCTAAACTAACTGCAATTCATACAAATTCAAAATATTCGTTTAACTATATTTCTCATTTAAAATGACTGATTTAGCTGTTTTCAAAAAGGGGTGTTTTTCAACAAACTTTTAGGGGAACAATTAACACCAACGATGATTTTGACATTAACTGGAAATCTGACCTTTTTCTGATTTATTGAATTTTTGGTGACTTTGAAAATGTAAGTATTTGGTAGAAGACGATCCTGTAATCACAAAACAGAGTGAAACAAACTTTGAGAATTTATTTTATCCAGTGTATTATAGAATATTTCTCCCAAAAACTCCAGAGAAAACCTAGTTGCAATCACTGTAAACCAGTTGAAATCAAAACCAATTCAACTGGGAATCATTTTAAAATTTTGCCCAAAATTGTGCAATCTCACAGTACAGCCAAACCATTTGTGTTAGAAGTTGTGTTATTAACTTTAACCTATTGTTCTCAAATCAACACAATTCTGTCAATTGTTTTCAGCTATTGCTTGGCATTAAATTCTTTTTCATTATTTAACAGTGAGAAATTTCAAAATATTCTAATGAGGTGGTAAGTTGCTTAGAAAGCAGGACATCATGTTTTATAACCTTTTCATTCATACATTGTGAAAGAAACACTAGAATGTAGGATAATTTTTATACATCTGAACTAATTTTCAGGTTGGTTAATTGGATTTTCTGGTGCTAAGTCCAAACTTAAGACAAGCTGTGTTAAACACAAGACCAAACAAAAATTAATGGAAACTGAATAGGCATAGGACTAAAAATTTGTATCAGTCTAATTCAATATCATATTAAAATTCAAACACTAGTCAGAAGTACTAAAATCAGTAAATATGAGATTATAATATATTGATCAACATACAAAATGATAATTGATCAGGTATTTTTAATGCAATGATAGGATGTTCGTGGTAAATGATGGATATGAATGACAAAAACAGAATTTAAGAACCTGATAGTGTAAAAATTTAAATGAGGATTTTCCTCAATAAAGCTAATTTTCGAGAATATTTTGTTTTGTCAACTTAAATAAATTATTCACATTATGATCTAATGTAATTACAGCAAGTGAATAATAAAATCAAGTTATGCAAATTAAAAATGTAGAGGATGCAACACCAAGTGTTTAGATTCGTGGTTTTCAACGATCTCGAACTTAATTATATGAGTATTTTCGATTTTTTATAATTCAATCTTGTAAAATATTTTTGTTTCTTCGAGTAGAATGTTGATTAAACAAGTTTGACCGTACTCCAGCACTTGACAACTCATTCTTTTTCTTTCACAACAGAAACATTTTGAAGAAAGGAAGAGCTTTCAATTTACTCTCACATTTCAACCAGATTTCGTGTAATTTTGAATGCTCTCTATGAACTAATAAATTTGTAGATCGCCCCCAACCATAGAATGGTTACAAAGTGGGCGAGCTTTTCTTTTCGACTACACGTACAGTATTTATATTCAACTGCGCATGCGTCATTTCAGGATGCGTTATTATGGCGGAATTCGTTGATTTGAAAGATGTCATGGAAAGCTGGCCTGGACGAATATCAGCCATTTTGCATCAGGGTATGGTATGGTGTGTAACTAAAAAATAAACATAAGAAATTTGGAAAGATGCCAAATGATATGAAGCGCAGTAATGATGGCTGTAAGACACACACAGGAATATAAAAGCTACGTTTTAATAATCTGCAGCTCACAATTGTGAGCAGACGCCCTCTAATCCCAAAATGGTCCAATTTCTTTTCATCAACAAAAAACTAGTTAAGTTGAATAAACTGGAAAATACTAAATTACAAAACGAAACCATTCTTCACAAATTATTTTCAACAGTCGGTTGATTTACAAATTTGGAAATGATAAAATCACAAAACTACGGCTCAGGGTTAAATTTATTTAAAGGGGGGTATTTATACGAGTTTTGTACATTATTGGACGTTAGGTAAAAAGATCATAAATGATTCTTAGCTCTGCTAATACATCCAACGTTATGAAAACTGCAGTGTGGTCAAATTATTTTATAAAGAACATCTTTTAAAATTTTCAGTTGATCCTCTGGTTTAAGATCCTGGACTGATGTTCCCAGTATATACACAAAAATAAAACTCCAGTTCTCCAAGCATTGAACCAACACTTTGAGTCATTTTTTTGTTCAGTTTTGCAGAAAATCCATGCAAAAAATTCTGCATTACAAATATTTTCAATTCAAACATTTCATTTTACTGTATATTCATTACATTTTATGTAACCATCCTAAAAAACTACTAGAATGTTTAACTTCAAAAAGTAGTTCAATTATTCAAAGCAAAGATTCTGGGTTTTGAATATTGATCTGACCTGAAAAGTCAAAAAGTCTGGATAAGGTAAAACTTCAAAAATAAAAGTTCATTCATAATAAATGAAACCATGCCACAGAAAGATAGATGCATCCAAAATACAAGACTAATGTTAACTAGCTAGAATTTCTGTTCACAAGTTATTTGTATATAAATGAGTTTTATAGTTCAATTGAATAGTTGCTCATGTAAGTTCAATTGCATGTACCAAATTTGAAGTAAATAAAATTGAAAATTCTGAATTTGTAAAACTTTAATGAGATTTCTAACACTTTAAAGTAGAAATCTTGCATTGCATAAGAGCATCTGCAATGGCACATTTCATACTGAGAACCACGAGTATATTAATAAGGTTTTGATTAATTTTCTAGGCATATACATTAGCTTCTTCCTACGTAAAGGCAAATAAAACCCGGTCTACCTAGCAATATTTCAATTATTGGGCATTTTTTCCAGCCTAGTGATTTTATTATGCAATATCCTAAGACTCAATCCTCACTAGTATGTCCAATTTTTATTTTATGAAATTCAAAAAGATGGATAAAAGTTAATATACATCTTAGACACAGAAAAACAAGTTCAATAAAATTTTATATAACCAGTTATTTTTTGAAATTGTTAGTTTAGGAATAAAAAACCCAATATATTGTTTGACAGATTTAATTTTGCTTTTATTTAGTAATTAAGAAACGTAATGATTATTTTTCACTTCAATTTCATACTAATTCAGAAGTCTATTTAATAAGATTTAAGAAATATCTACAATTCTATCCATACCAAAGTTCTAATGCAAGTTTGATACCAAACTTTTCAACAAATATATGGATTTGAAAAATGGTGCTGATGAAAATCAATAACAAATTAGTTAGCTCTAGTACATCAACACTATATAACACTTTAAAAACCAAATTAGAAGATGTTTCACTAATTTACAAGGTATTCGGTTTCGGAATTTTGATGTAATTGCAAAAATGCTACCAAAATTAAAATAGGGCTCCATAGAAAATCTGGATCTTTTTGAATTCACTATTAGTTAGTAACCTAAGTTGCATGAAATAATTATGAAGATAAAAAGCTAACGTAGAACACAATAATTGTGTTAACTAAAAATTGATTAATAAATATTGTGGTTATTTTTTAAATAGCACCGATTATTTCCCTTACGAAAGTGATACGAGCACAAAAAGTAACTCAATTAACAATGCCGGTACTATGAATTTCTGGTTGGAGAAATTCCTTATTTCGTACAACTAAATTAGAATCAATAGATAATAGTTTTACTTACCTGTCAAATGAGTGGAAGCAAACATATAATGTTCTTAATTTGAGTGAAAAATGCATAGAATCAAGTAGGCATCACAGGTCTAGATGAATATCAGGAATTTTATTTCCCCATGATAGAAAAAAATGCAAATTAAATGAGTTTTCCAAGTAAGAATCAGTAAAAATTGTTTTGTTACGATAGAAGATACACTTCTGAACGCAGATGTTGTACCAACTTACGGCATATTGAAACGGAATATGGTTTAAGTAATTCACTGGACTCGATTGCACCAGAAATTAGTGAGCTGTAGTCTTTAAATTCTTTTCCAGAGTTAAAATTGTCACGGTTTCCAAGATGGGATCGAAAATCACCAAATGTAAACAAACAGACGAAAACAAAATATATCCTCTGGATACCGAAAATCACAAAATCCAATGCTACCCAAATCCTTTAAAGGTGTTGGAAATTTCAAAACACACAAATTTCACAGTATAACAAGCAGGGAAACTTAAAACGCAGGACAGATGCCTCCAACAACATTCCAATCGGCAGACGCAGGTAGCCATTTAAAAATTTTCAAAACTACGGGGAAGCCAAACTTATTTCAAAACAATGTTCCAGTAGATGGCAGACCACAATTTCATGCTTGTTATTTAAATTGCAAATAATTAAAAATAAAATCGCTCCAAAACTTTTTTAAGTGTAAGTTTTGTCATTAAAGTTCAATTAGAAGTATTTTAAAAGTTATTAAAAACATTATTATTTTAGAAACAGTCTTATCTAGTGTACATGATCATTAAAATTACATTTTTGAAGTAATTATCGATGTATGTGACACGACTTTTAGGAATATTTAATTAAAGTTAGTATTTGGTATTTTCGGGTATTTTGGGTATTTCAATTAACGTCACACTGGAGCAACACAATGGGCTATTGGTGACGGTCCGGGATCAATCCCAAAGGGAAAGATCCGAGGACAACACCACGTAATTTTGAACCACGGTCAGATGACGAGGCAACACCTGAGCTGGCACCCCACTCTCCAAACTTCCACACCACGCCAACGTGAGGACATTTGAGGCCACGACAGATTTAACGTGCACCAGCCCCCTTTGTACACGACGGTGTTTGGCTGGATTCGAACTCGCAACCCTTCGGTTGCTAGTTCGTTACTCTTCCAACCGGGCCACCGCGGCCCTTTTGGTATTTTCAATTAACGTCACACTGGAGCAACACAACGGGCTATTGGTGACGGTCCGGGATCAATCCCAGAGGGAAAGATCCGAGGACAACACCACGTAATTTTGAACCACGGTCAGATGACGAGGCAACACCTGAGCTGGCACCCCACTCTCCAAACTTCCACACCACGCCAACGTGAGGACATTTGAGGCCACGACAGATTTAACGTGCACCAGCCCCCTTTGTACACGACGGTGTTTGGCTGGATTCGAACTCGCAACCCTTCGGTTGCTAGTCCGATACTCTTCCAACCGGGCCATAATTAAAGTTAGAAAAGTGTACATGGATGGTAAAGTTGAAATTTCGTCACATTCACTTTATTTGGGTTTATGAAATGGCAATACTGTATCATTAGCAGACAATATTATTTTTCTTGTTCCACTGTGAAGTGTTAATGTAAATAATGTCGATGTGCTCCATGAAACGTCAAAGAAAATGGAAGTGAATGTGTCAGTTTTTGTTTTCTTGACTTTTGTGTTCTCACACGTAGCAAGATCGTTGAAATTTGAAGATATCACCACTGAAATATTTCCTGTAGGTGATGATACAGGTGTGATTGCAGCCTTCGGCCATTTTAATACAGATGAATTTACTGACGTAATTTCTTTACAACAAAATGGAAATAAATTACAACTCCTAAAAGGCAGTGAAAGCCGACCTTATTTCCAGCCGTCATTAAATTGTTCATTTAAAAATATCATAATAGGTGTTATTCCTGGTGATTATAATGGCGATTCGGTTTTGGATTTACTAGTAATTTTATCTAAAGCTCCTGACCGTAACGTCCTTAAAATATTATGGGGAAACAATGGTACAATTGATTGCAAATCTGAAACTTTATTTTCCATAGTAAACCATCCTTTAGTTGTTGACTTTAATGGAGATATGATACCTGATATCATTGCTGAAAATGAGCATTACAAAAGGTGTGTTTGGATTTCTTCTAAAGAAAAAAGTTTTTCCCCTCTCTTACTTTCTCATGTTGAACAAAACCTAACATCCCCACATTCCTCTGGCTTAATAGACTTGAACAATGATTTAGCACCTGATATGTTAATGACTGGTGAATTTGATATTGAAACATGGATCTACACCGGCAAAAAGTTTGTCTTAAATAATGCCACCAGCATTCCATATCCAAGTAAAGCATCTTACAACTGGCAGTCCACATTTGTAGACATCAATCTTGATGGTAATGTGGATCATGTGATGCCTGTCTGCTACGATCGTAAGTGTGAGAATTCAGCTGTACTCATCCGGAATGCTAATGGCACTCGATGGGAAACTTTATTGGATGACTTTTGGCACCCAACTGACAAAACAACATGGGGTTTTAAAATGCCATTTGGTTCTATCTTAGAAATAGCTGCCTTACCTGTTACACTTAGAGCTGGTGATGTTGACATGGATGGCTATCCTGATTTCATCACCGTGCTACAATCCAAAAAAGTTCACTCTAATGTTCAAGCAGTTATCCTGAGAAATGTACCTTGTGATAATAATTGTTCCTCAGGTCGGAAAATACAAATTGACTGGGATGTTCCTGGTCTCAAAGACATACCTAATGGCCAAATTGCATCTTTCTTTGACTTATTTGAGGATGGCACTTTGGATATTCTAATTTCTACCAACACCAACCACGAGTGGAAAATACGGGCATTAAGAAACACAGAAATCTTTGACTCTTGTTTCCTAAAAGTTTTAGTTTTAAGTGGACTGTGTCACCACAATTGTACAACAGAGCCATATGGAGTAAACCAACCAGGTCCTATGGTCAGGTACAATATGACCACACAAAATGGTCAACCACTAGTGAGTACCTCTATTCAACTGTCTCAGTCTGCCCATTTCCCACTTCAGCTTCCTTATTCACTGTTTGGCCTGGGACAGACTCCAAATTTTATTGATGTTTTGACTGTTTCCATACCTGCAGCATTCAACCAAAGTGTCCATAAACGCGAGTGGGTTCAAATCATTCCAAACTCTCAGATAGTTATAATACCTCATCCTCCAAGTGATGAGAAGAAGTGGGTGAAGAAGCTGTTTGTTACTCCTAGTCATCTAGTTCTTTTGACTTGTATTGCTTTAATAGGGACTTGTATATTTATATCTCTACTGGTCGCTCTTCTTCACTGGAAAGAGAGGAGAGAGGACAAGAAAGAAAAAATGCAAGATGCTTATAGGTTTCCTTTTGATGCTATGTAAATTTTTGATATCCTAAGATTTTTTAAATAAATGTTATAATTGCAATATCTTGTAAATTGTGTCACAAATTTTATACAGTTTATGTATTTTAGTTGATTAAACAGACTCAATGTTTTTTGAAAAAAGGAAATTTTGTTACATCTTGATTCTCTGAAAGAAAACACGTTGATCATTATCTTTGATTTAATGCAACCCCATTTATTGGCAAACCAGAGAGGGAGGATTTCAGATTATATTTAATTATCCATATAAAGATCCTGGTTTCAGCAAACATCTGATGATTACTTTTTCAGTATGCATTTAATTTTCTTTTTTGAAAAATAATTCCCATTTTTCCATCAAAACAGTAGAATTCCAATTGATCATGGGAACAAGAATTTTGAAATCTTCACCTAAACAGGAAAGTGACATTAAAACATTGTTTGAAATTGATTACATCTGATAATTGGTACTGATTATAACAAAATTTTACATAAAATAGTTTTAGACTACACTACATGTCTAGGCCATACAAATTGTATTTCAATAAAAATATTGCACCAAAGTACACCAGGATATCTAAGTTTTAAATTGTATTTTATTTCCTTAATTTTTCCATTTAGGTTATAAGTCTTGAGTGATCTTTAGTATAATTGTACAGGATGATCAAAGTCATACACATCAAATAAAAGGAATTCTAATAATAAAATAGCATACCTACCAATAAATATAGAATGCAACTTTTAAAAAATATTGCATAGTACAATAAACGTTTGGCTTGATGACCTTCATAAATTGCTCATTTCACCAATTTGATGCCTAAAATGGGAAGTGTTACATTTTTGTTTGTGATTCTAATGTTCAGTTCTAGTGTACAAGAAATAACACTACGAATGGAATTGTTACTGTTTTTGCAACTTTTTGGATAGTTTTGTCATTTTCTTGCACTGCCAAGTTTCTGTGTCACTTAGTGCTTGAATATTATATCTAAATCAGACAGTTTGTTCTAAGTCAACATCCAGAACAATTCTCCAACAGATTTACGTAGTTTCTCAATGTTGACTTCCTAGGGTTTTAGAAATTGGATGTTTCTGGCTATTTAAATTTCATATTCTAAAATGAAACTTGCTCTAGAAAATGCTATGTTCATCTGTTACAAAAAAATAAAATTATTTGGTGAATTAAAATAGCAAACAGTATTTCTGAGATTTAAGGATATATTACTACCACCTAACTGAAAAAATACAATTGTTCCAATTTCATGGTGCTTTATATTTCTTAAAATATGAGCATAACTTTGCAATCACCCTGTTGTATTGTGGCATAATTTGTCAAAATTACTGCTTTGTGTTCATTTGTCACCTACTTGGGCCATAATGTGGAGTTCCGACTCATTTTTCTAAGAACGTGAGAAGGTTTTTCACTAAACAAAACTAAACTAGAAAAGAAAAATACTTCTGATGTGGAACTGATTTGATTTATTGCTGTTTTGACAATGTATTAATTTTAATAGCAAGCAACATGCTGAAATCTCATTCAAGCAATATACCAAATTACGAAAAGTTACTAAAATACTAGCACTCTGTTTAGCTCTAGAAAAACCCTCCCATACTACTGATTTTAAATTATAAAAATGTTAAACATAAAAAAATATTCAAACCTGTTATGGCATTTTTTTAGTCACAAAAGAATAAATGTTTTAAATGAAAAATAAACCATAATTTTTTTTATGCTTAAATTGACAATTTATCTAGATATTTTCTTATCAAAATTTGGTTGCTCCCTTGATATTGCCAAATTAAATGAAGTTTACCAGTGTTTTGGATTCAGGTAGGTAGTTAACATCACAGTGGAGTAATACATTTTGGATTCAGGAAAGGAAAATGTAGGCTGATCATACGTACTGTATTGAATGTGAGACACCATTTTCCATATTACCTGCCTACCCTTTTGAATATAGTCAGTTTTCTTCTATTTGAATAGAAATACACACATGATATTACACAGCATCTATTCTGATATAGCATGTTTACTGGTGGCTTTGTTATCCTATGCTGGTGGTTTAAATTTCATATTTTAAGATTCAAGATTGTGCTATCAGAGGTGGAACTGCTATTTTAATGACAATCTCCAGATAGTTTGGCTTACTTTCTCATGAATACAGAATACTAAATAACCTGTCCGATTTCTGTCTTGAAATATGGTTAGCCCAATCAGTCATTTGACCTCCCTATTGTCTATCCCTATCAATGCACTTTATTAAAATATTTGTATTACATAAAAGAATAAACTTATCAAGGGAGTTGATTGAAGTTGTTATATACTTTCTGTTTGCATGAAAAACGACAAATGTGTTAATATACCATTTTGAAAAATGTAGATATTACATATCAATTTTACCTTGACCCCCTATAAAATTATTCTGGATCTCCCCTGAAGTTTACATATATTTGTAAAATTCACAATACCATCTTAACTTGGCAATTTAAATTTTAAAATTAGATCAAATGATAAATTTCCTAGTGTCAAATTAACTTTAAATTTGTCACCTTTTGAGAAAAATAAGTTGTGATGAAGTTTCAGACTGACTGATAAAATATCCAATTAAAACATTTTCTTGTTATTGGCTTCAAAATATTCTTCATTAATGCAACATTTTCGTCTTTTCCAACTTCCAAATTTGCATCAATTTTCTTTTGATAACGTTCTTAAAAATTTCAGTTACGTTGAATCCGAGGAATATTAATGGTACATAAGAAAACACATTTTAATTGCAGAATTTGAACACAGTTTTACGAAGCATTTTCTCTTCCCACTACATTTTAGATTGATTTTGTCTAATCTTTTCTATGCAGATATATCCGAAAACTGAATTTTAATGTAGCATTATCATAGCTCTTAGGATTATCAGTACACTTTATTAAAATGTTTGTATTACATAAAAGGAGTAAACTTGTGTCAAGGCAGTTGATTGTCTTGGAAAGCTGCATGAGCTTAGTGATTTGATTCAATTTTAACCCATCAGAATGTGACATTGGCTTATATTACACTTCGAGAATGTCTATTCCAAATAAAATTTTTGATGCAAATATTTTTGCCGATATTGGTTAAAAACTCAATTTTTCAGATGTCATTTTTTTCTGTGAACTAAATTAACCCAAGCCAATAAGGGATATATCACTTTTCCAGAGAAAGTAGCATAACTGAAAAAGTAAATTTTACTAGAGCCACAAGATTAAAAATCTACATTTTACTTCTGAATTTTAAATTTAGAATTGTCATGTGTACTAAAATTGTGCTGTATTTTGTTTTCCATGGTTCTTTAAATTCGAGTTTAATGGAATCATTTAATTGAAAATTGAAGGTTATATAAAGGTGAATGAATTTTTTCTGGATAGAAATTTGATTCTGATGGGAAACTGATTTAATTTATTCACTTGAAAATTCAAATACTAGTTTCTTAATGTATTTATCGTTATTATAAGACATCAGTTACTTGAGTTAATTATTTTCAAGTGTTTTTTTTAATTAATCTAAGATGTTTAAACATTTCATTGAGTACATGGGTATTGGGTATTTCAATTAACGTCACACTGGAGCAACACAATGGGCTATTGGTGACGGTCCGGGATCAATCCCAAAGGGAAAGATCCGAGGACAACACCACGTAATTTTGAACCACGGTCAGATGACGAGGCAACACCTGAGCTGGCACCCCACTCTCCAAACTTTCATTGAGTACAATAACTTGAATTTCATTTATCAGAGTAAAATTATAAACTAAAACACATGGTGAATGATTTGGCTTTCTTTTAAAATTAGTTGTTTTTTATAAGAAGTATTAAAAAACTTAAGTATGTATGTATTAAAAAACTTAATCTGCATTATTGTGTTAGCCATTGTTTATTAGAAAATTTTCCTCCATTTAGTTTAACGAAGTAAACTGGAATTTAGTTTGATTGTAGATCATACCTAAACTCTAGCAGTGAAAGTCATACTTTGCAGGTGTTACTTTATTTAATTGTTTAGTTGGCACCTAAATTTTTTGCTTGTTTATTAATAAAAATACTTTATGAAAATTAACTAAATCTAAACGATTCAAAGTTGAAAGATCAAAAAGGTGCAATCTTGTTTCAGAAGAGCAATTAGATTAACCAGACAGTAACACACTTAACTACTGACACCTCGTTCACACATTAAAACTGATACCTAATTGATTTTGATATATCACTCACACATTCGGTTATATCGCTCTTTTATACTTGTCCCATGTCCTAATTTTAATTATGGGAACAGCATAGGAAATCTCAATCTGTTTCTTTAGATCTGGAAATTCAAAAACACCTGTTTTCAACCAGTTATCTTAATCTTTTCCCATGGGTGAAAATTCCATAATGTGAAATTTCTTAGAGGCATCAAGGTGAGGTTTATCAGTCAAACTCAAAAGGAAGGGTTTTTTACTGCAAAGGTACTTAGGTATGTTAGAGTGCAGAACAAAAAGAAATGTAGCAAAAAGATCAAGATTCCAGCTGCTTGATCGCCGCAGGCGACCCCCTCACATCCCGCCGGGTGACAGGTTCGAGTGGATGGTCGGCCACCCACGTTATTTATATGGTTCGTCTTCACTAGCGTGCATGGATGCCTTCCCCTGATAAATGCTGAATATTCCAAAAGGTGGTATCCATGTCAGCCATCTTCTGCGAAAGACACATTTCTAGCTACCATACGATACAAATGCCAAGCAGGCAATCATGCCGTCAATAGTCTAAAATCCGCCACAGCAAGGGCTAGCAGGGATGTCACAAATGGACTCCCCGTACTTTTTTGACCGAAAGGTTGAAAAATCGTAAATGATGTACCACGGCACAAAAATGTTATCTTGTTTTGTATTTTTACATTTTAAACAAAAGGAAGCACAATTGAATCCATAAATTTGGCGGAAATTTGTTTTTCTCTAATAAGTACGTTTTCTATGTCCACACTACATTGAGGGGTTACTGTATTTAAATTGGGAAAAAATACTATTCATTCACAGTATGTATACAAGGTGTCCCTAAAAGGTTGTTACGTAATTTATCTTTTTACCATTTGGAGATAGGTAGGCAATATAAATTGCAAAAGTACACCAAATAAGGTAAGTAATTAAGATATGTGAATAAAATTTAAGCGGATTCAGTTTTTAATTTGTATACAACCCCTCTAGAGATAAAAATCCGAGATAGCAAAAATCAGAGTAAAAGCTATTTAATGCGTAACTATTTACTCTGTGGCAAAAATGTTCCTTACCTGCATCCCTATCGTTAGCAGAAAACCGCATTTCTGCAGGTTGAACAGTAACGACGGCATAATGACGCAAAAAAATTGACTTATATCGCTTGTGCACAACTTTCAAGCAGTCAGATTAGGGACCGTATACACAATGCTAAAAAGCATTTTTTTTTTCGGTCAGAAAGTGCAACATTGTGCAAAGTAATGTAGTATTGCAACTGTAGATGAAAATCACAACACTGTCTACCAATAAGTATTTGGACACCTGTGATAGAAAAGAAAAACAAAATTTATTCATATTCAATAATTGGTATTGCCTCCACGAGAGGCAATTACAGCCTCAATCGGGCATGCTTTCCACAAGTCCTTGATGACGGCTAGTGGTATTTTCATCCACTCGGCTTGGAGAAGACATGTAAGTTCCTTCACCGATTTTGGACGGTTGTTGCACCCCTTAATTCGGCGATCCAACTCGTCCCAGAGGTTCTCGATAGGGTTCAGGTATGGGCAGGCCAGTCCATTCGGTTAACCTCATTGTCACCATACCAATCCATGGTGGACCTCGCAATATGACAGCTGGCGTTGTCGTCCTGGAAGTAACATGGGTCCAACCCGTAAAACTGCCACAACGTAGGAAGCACAGTCATCCAAAATAGTGCAATAGACGTCGGCGTTGAGCTTACGATGAATTGGGAACAAGGGTCCCAGTCCATACCAGGAGAAACACCCCAAACCATAATTCCACCTCCGCCGAACTTTACTGTGGGCACAATGCATTCTGTCAGGAGGCGTTCTCCAGGCAGACGCCAGACCCAGCCATCCGAACGGTAGAGGGCGAACCTTGATTCGTCACTCCAGAGAACCCGTTTCCACTGATCTTCGGTCCACTTTCGACGTGCTTTGCACCACATTAACCGAGCAGCGCGGTTGGACTTCGTGATCAAAGGCTTATGGGCGGCAGCACGACCATGAAAACCAAGCAGATGTGCTTCCTTACGGATGGTATTCATCGAAACAACACTCCCGGATGCCTGTTGAAACTCCTGGAGTATGTGCCAATCAGTTGGGTGCGGTTCTTCCGAATTTCTCTGGACAGCACCCGTCGGTCTCTATCTCCCAGTTTCGTGGATCTGCCGACTCGGAGCACATTCCGACAATCACCTCTCACCTTCCGCTTCTGAATCACATAGGGCACTGTCGATTTTGGGTAATTCAGCTTGCTAGATGTCCCTTAAGGATAGGCCATTTCTGTGATACCCGATTACACCTTTCTCGAAATCAGATAACTCTGCACTTCATGGCATCTTGCATGCGACTAATGCCAATGTTGTTTCCTACACGATATTTGACGGAGGAGGGCGTGACGTATATCAGGACCGCAGATATCGTCATTTGCATGGGTGTCCAGATACGTATTGGTAGATAGTGTAGTAGACAATGTAATCTTTAATAAAAATATTGTATAAAAATTGTTTAAATAAAAATAAAAGGAAATTTACAACGCATGTTCAAAATTGTTTTCCATCTGCAGCAATGCAGAACATAGCCCATCATTTTTGGCCATGGGTCAGTATCCGTTCTAAATTCAGATGCGGCCCCCTTAAAATGGAACCTCTTGTATCTCCGTTACTATTCAACCTACAGAAATGCGGTTTTTGCTAACGATAGGGATGCAGGTAAGGAACATTTTTGCTATCTCGGATTTTTATCTAGAGGGGTTGTATACAAATTAAAAACTGAATCCGCTTAAATTGTTATCTCGTGATAATTTTATTCACATATCTTAATTACTTACCTTATTTGGTGTATTTTGGCAATTTACATTGCCTACCTATCTCCAAATGGTAAAAAGATAAATTGCGTAACCTTTTTGGGATACCCTGTATAGGTCTACACTCATGTCCAAAATTATCTTTACATGCATAAAATCACGGATTTCTCAGAAACTGTGAACTATAATTTTATGAATTTGTGTGAAATGATGCATAACACATAAATACAAAGGAAAATATTTAAGATAACTGCATGATATAAAACTGTAGCATGAAACAATAAAAATGGCAATAATGTGACAAGGAGTTCAGAAAAAAAGAATAACTCGGAAAAAAATTAAGGCTTATGAATTTAATATGGAATGTGATCTCCCCTGACGTGTACACAAATATCACGTGTTTTAATGCTGGCAATAATGTTGTTAACCAGTTTGGGGAATTAAGTTCCACTCCTCCAGCAATGCGGTCTTCAGGGCATTTATATCTCTAAGAGGAGGATGTCTCCGTGCAACTGCTTTTCCAAGGTAGTCCCATAAGTTCCTATCGGGTTCAGATCAGGAGATTTTGCTGGCCACGGTATTCGCTCAATGGTTTCTTTCAAGGAATTCGTCAACGAGGTTTGTTCAATGTGGACGAGCATTATCGTCCATAAATAAAGTCAGATCAATATGCACCTCTGAAAAGTCTTACATAAGGTTCTAAGACCTCATCCCGATATCTCTGGCCGGTCAGATCAACGTTGAAAACGTGTAAGGGCATGCATCCATCGATCATTATTCCTCCCCATACCATCACATCTGCACTACTGAAACGGTCACGTTCCATAACGTTCGAAGGAAGATTTCGCGTTTCCGACTCCCTCCAGATGTAAACACGTTTAGAATCAGATGTTAAACTAAACCTCGACTCATCAGTAAAGAGAACATGGGTCCATTGGTGTTCACGCCAGTTCTGATGTTCTTTGCACCAATTAAAGCGATCCCTCTGGTTGTGAAGACAGTGAAACACATACCCTTGGCTTTCTGGCATAAAGGCCTTTTTCATTAAGCCTTCTGCTAGTTTGCCGTGATACAACAGTTCCAGTGGCGGCTGCAATCTCTGAAATTAACTACCAAGCAGTTGACTTCCTGTTACAACGGGCAGTTATTGCCAGATATCGATCTTGAGAAGCAATTGTTATTCGTTTACGACCTTGTCCAGGCCTCCTTACAACAGTTCCAGAGTTCTGAATTGTTTCCATAGAGTAGACTCTGTCTTGAAATATTCACACATCTCGCTGCTTCCATGATTGTCTGCCCTGCTTCTAAACGGCCGATAATTCGCCACTTCACAGATTCTTCCAAATGATACTTAGGACTCAAAACGGTTTGTTAGGCTCCCAACACACTGAAATCAAACGCTGTATTGCCGAAATTCACTTTGTGCAAAGTGCTTGATTCATCGTCGGATGACGTAATGCCTTGATTTGCATATCAGAAACAGTTTGATCACTTTTGATTGGATAATGCTAATTAGGCTTGTCTTTCACATTCCCTGCAAAAATGGATTACATCGATTGGATATTTCATGGATCATTATTTTTGGGTATGTAAAGATAAATTTGAACACGAGTGCATTTTATCTTCACAAAGAATAAAATTATTCTTTTAAAAACCATGGGCTCTCCTGAGCTGTGAAACAATTATAAGTGCTTTTCATAATACCCTTGAAAATATAGTTCATATACATATTTTACAGCAACCATAAAAGCTGCTAACTCCCCACAAACAATGTCTTAATTTTAAATTTCTCAACCTCCAAGAAAATTATAAAAGTATAGCAAAAATATGTAAAACTTATACTGTGTAAATTGCAATTTCATGTAAGAAATAAATATTTTCTCAGTGAATTTAAGCAAATAAAATAGCATTATATCCAAAAATTTTAAAGTACTACATGAGTTTTTAAAATAGTCTTATAAATGTATCCAAGTCTTTTTTGTTTTAAATCATTTGTTCTATTTATACAAATCCTTACCAAATTCAAAATTGATTGAAAAGTCAAAAGTTTATTGGTTTAGCATTGAACTTAAAAAAGGACTATTGAAAAAGAAAATACAGATTGTGAAACAGAAGTTTAAAAACTTTATTAGAACTAGTACTACCAAGAACTAAAATTTTACAAATTAATCTACAAAAAATCCTAATAAATAACAAATTGAACATTTTCATTTTGCAAGAAAAATATGAAGTAGATTATTTTTAAGACTAGACTAGTTGTGAACATCAGTGTTCATTCACATAAATACAAAATGAGTTTTAGGTTGCACTAACATAAAATGCTGCCACCAGTGTTAACTTTCTTTGCACCCCAATTCACACGACCTTTGCATGGAATCAAACTTATCAATGAGCATTATTTCTTTAATAAAGAATGTAAAACAAATAAATATCTTGAAAATTTAAGAAAAATCAAATTTACACAACTTATTAATTATCACAAATATTCCAAAACTATACATGTTATGTCAGTTCACTTATTGTAAAGTTATTGCTATCGAGTTACAAAACTGTATAAAATTTTTACATGGTGGCAGCACACAAAATGACAAAGAAATAACGAAGAAGACATGACAAGTCTAACATTACATTTGCATAGATGGTTTTTGCCATTTTCTGAAAAGACGACCTGGTCCTCTCAAAGAGAAGATAAGGTTAACATTAAAAATTTAAAGAAAAGCAATGCAAAAACATAATATAAAAATGAACACTAATGAAACATAGTTAATATTCTTTTTCATAAACATTTTAAGAAAAATAACCAACAATGAAAAATGTACAAATAAGTGAGATAGTGCTGATATTTTCATCTTTAAAGGGACATGTTAAGTTCTTTTTTATTAAATTTTAATTACAAATAATATATTTGTATTTCAGAAATAAAAATAGACGTTAATGTATTCAAAAAAATTATTTTTATGGAAAAGACCATAAATATTATTCACTGCATTTTGAGAACACACCAATAGATGGATAAACTTTGAAACATATTTTAAAATATTTTAGATAGATTTTATACATTGTTTATTCTATGGTCCCAATTGACATTTTACAAGCATTAAGTACAATAAATATTTAAAATACAGATAAATATTTATACAAAAACAAAGCAATTTGTGTACATCAAAAGGATTTGTTCTTTTTTAATCAGTAAATGAGACCATAGCTAATTTGCTTTAAATTTTATCACAAGATGAAATACTAGCATAGTGTATCTAACAAGTTCTGTAAATCTCTTATTTTAATACTATCACCAATTACAAGATATAACTGCATACCAATATCCAATTGAATTTATTTACTTTCAAATTTGAAAAAAGATAATTTTTTCAGATTAAAATAGGTTTCATTGAAATTAAAAACTAAACAAATGCATATTTTCATTCTTACAATCATTATAGTAAGCATTTCTTATAAACACCATTATTCAATCATTAAAAATTTATAGTATGTCTTCAAATTTCATTACCCTAAAATCCCAAAAAGCAAAGATGGTAAAAAGCAAGTTTATTTTAAGCACTGAAAAGTTTCAAAAATTTTATACCCTTTCACTGTAAATATATTACGAAGTATTTAGTAAAAATTCCAAACAAATTGAAATGTACCCCAAAATACATATTTATTTGTATCAAATTTGTACCACATGCACTATTATGGACACAATGTGTGAAAACTGGTTTTCTTATAACCTGAAAAATTATTTATTTGGAGTAGGATTTTACTTTTAAGTCCCCCAAAACGCATGTTTATCTTAATTTGAGAGAATTCTATCAAAATGTTACAAATGGACAACAGGCATTTTTCAAACAGTGAAATTCTTCATTTATAGGATGAGGCTTAATCCAAACAGGCTTTGCTTTTGGGATTATAAGGTAATATTTTAAATTAAATGCAACATACTTCCTCAAGTGAGAAAAAATAAGATAAAAAGGGAAATGATAGAAAAGCTATGATAAGTTATGCTTCTGATAATATACAGTAAATGCACATGAGGTGAGTAAACAGGCAAAAATACAGACTATGAGAAAAACTGTGACACACACAGGACTAGAAGTTTAAGAGGCAAATGTACAACAGAGGATTACACATCCTACCAAAATGGTAAGTTTTGATAGGTGAGAAATAGTCAAAAGACTAAAGAGTGACCACTAACTTGGTCTAAGTTTCGTTGTTTAGAGAATGCTGAGTCCAGCACCTTAGCAGTATTTAAGAACACAGAAACACTATTCTTTAACAGCACTGTATTAGGTTCAATGATGAAATAATGCATCATATAGTGTATGATAATGTACATAGAAGCAAGAAAGAGAGTATATTCAGACAAAGTATAAACATACATAAAAGACAACTAGAGACCAGCAGGATTAAACATTCTTTATAAAGACAGATACAAATAATTATTTCTAATCAAAATATGTCTAAATCTCTCATCAGCTAATAAAGTTTAACATTTCTAAAAAATATCACATCTTAAATTTGATTTAAATAAAGGTCATGAATAACTTAAGGATAAAATATAATCTACATATACAGATATTAGACATCATTTTAGTATCTATCTCTTTAAAGAAGGATCATATGCTGGTTTTTGATTTTGTTCAAGTATTGCTAAATATTTTGCCAAGATAGTTCCAAAAGATTTGCTAACTCAAATTCTAAAATCAGGTTAAAAATAAAATAAGTTAAACATTTCTTTAATACACTAAAGATAAAATAAAATTAAATATGAAGTATGGAAATGTTTTGGATTGATCAATGTATGAATTAAACCTGAAAGTGTGAATGCAAATAAAACCTGTAATTAATATTTTGTTAAAATATTGTTTTGATCAAAACAGTACTAATAAAGAAAAAGCATTTTTAAACATAGATTATAGTTTAAATAAATTCTTTTAGCAGAACAATTAACTAGCATGACAATTTTAAACACGAAGTCCAAGTACCTAATATCATAAACAGTAATATCTAATGAGTCAAAAGAATATAGACTGTATGATTCTGCATTCTAAGATTAGATAATAGTTTCCGACTTAGAATTAGTAACTATGTCAAAAAGTAATAAATCTAATTTGAATCTCATTGTAACAATGGACATAAGACTGATGCAACGAACATAAAGAAAAGCATCTTAGATGTAAACAGCTAACAGTGGTAAAACATACTGCACTCTGTGTTCCTTCTCTCTAAAGTGTAACTGTACTCGCTTAAGAGCTTTAGGACATAGTTTACTGGTGAAACAGAGAAACACGAAGAAAAAGCTTAGAAGCTGAAATCTCACTTTTCACTTCAAAAAAGTGGATTTTATTAGTTATTCATTTGCTAGGTAAATGTGCCACTATTCTAGGGGCACTTTTGGCATTTAAAAAGAACATGCAATGTGTTATTGTTTTGTTACTGCTAAATAAAGGCATTTAGTTCCTGGTCTATATTTGTCATAAAGACACTCTCTTATATCTGTCAAGTAGCTACATAGCAATCATTTTATATTACCTGTGTTTCTAGATCATTAAATACACTCAGGAAGCAGAGACACTAGAACAATAACCTTGCAATACTAAATGCAATAAATGCCCCAAAAGGAAAGTTATCTCGCAGTCTCAACAGATTTAACTTTCAACATTTGTAGTCTCGCTATCCCACAATCAATGGAGGGCTTTATTATAAAACAACCTGAGTGAAGAGGCCATCACTCTGCTTCTGATGCTGTCGAGATAAGGAATGACTAGTTTGGACTAAAAATTAAGAAATCCACCAGAGAATTTGTTAGCTAAGCCACCTAAACCTCCACGACTCAAATTAGATATTCTTCCAACCACGTTTTGAGTGACATTCTTGATGCTGCTAACGTAGCCTTCCGCGCCTTCCTCACGCATCACAGTCTTTCCTTTAGCACCCTCTTCTCCATCTGGGTAGTCCCTACATCAAAAATAAAAATACTGTCAGTGATAACCAAAATGAAATTCAACACGCATGTGATGTTGAGTCCCCACTCTCAAAAACAAAAATTGAGGAACGTACAAAATAATCTTTTAGGACTTTTCTTACTTAGTCAATAATGAGCATTAATTTTTGCAAGACTGAATAAAAGTGATACATTTTTTCTAATAACTGGCCAATTTAACATTATTCATTATGGCACTAAAAAGGTGGATGTGTGAGGGAAGATTGCATTTCATTACCTTGGCACACATTGGGGTGAGTTCATGTTACACCTTACATACCACACATTCTAGGCACAACCTATTTATAGAAAGGTCACACATTCATTGCAGAAGGTCAAGCCTTACCTCGCATTTGAACCAGGAATCTTTTGGTTCAGAAGCCAGCAACCTGACCACTAGTTCGATTGAACAAGAAATTGAAATCTAATGCAAAAATCTTTAAAATTTAATAAAGAAATCTTTATTTTAAAGAAAATAGTAGTGATAAAAATATGATACTAAATCACTATGGGTTGGTTGGGGATTTATGGCACAAAGTCTGATAGCAGACAAGCTATATCAAACATAAGATTAAATAATATTCAACAGCAACCAGAACAATAAAAAAATCTAAAAATATGTACAAACACGAACAAGGAACTAAAAAACTTGTCAAAACTAAAGCTTAAAAAAGTTTAATTATCAAACAGAATTAAAATTATGCATTAAAAAGCCAGCGTTATAGAGGTGAAAAATAGAAATGTGGAGGGCGATTCAACAAATCAGACAAAACAGGTGATGTTTTTAAAAAATTTGGTAAAACTGTCTAAGATCAATACAAGATATTCAATTCAAGACCCACATACCCCCAGCTCACCGTAAGGTTTTGAGCCTTATGTGGGGGACGGGGAGGTTAAAAATACAAGATATTGAAATGATTAATGGAAAGAGGTTGTTGACAATGCTGGCATGGTGCAGTTTCACTGACCAATAAAAATCTATGTGTGATTAGAATGGCAATGTGAAGACGAGTTAAAAGAACATCGAACTGTCGAGATGGGAGTGACGGTAGGAGTAAGATGGTAGGGTGTATGCTAAAAATTTTGTTCATTTGCTCACTTCTAAATCATTATGGTACAAAAGGAGCATGTCTAACACTAGCAATTAGGGTGTGGCCAATTTTTCAAAAATAATTTCCAGATAAAATTAAGACAGAACATTTGGGAATTTTTCAAGAACAGAGGAAATCCCATGTTAAGTCAGAAATCCAACTGAAATTCTTAAATATAAAGAGTTTTGGGAGAAATTCAATTTGATCATGAAACAGCAAAAACTTGAAAGCTTCTTGGAGATGGCCTTTACCTACCTAAAAACTAATCAAATTAATTTTTTTTGTTTCATACAAATTTAACCAATATTAAATTTCAAGTTTTTTCCTAAAGCAGGCAAAATATCAGACAAATGGATATTTAAGTTGGTTTTAAAATGCATCAATTTAACTGTCTCCAAACATGATACACTGTAAAAAAGTACTTAGCCTGTTAAAAAACTTCGGGTAAATTTTTCTTCAGTTCCAGGTCAAGTATTCATGTCGAAAACACGGATGAGTGTCAATAATGGATAAATCTTCATTGAGAAATGCAAGTACAAAATACTTGAATCTGAAATATCCTAACATTTTGTCAGTTTTAAAGTCTTGAGATATTTTGAGGTAGGGTACATTTTGAACTATTTTCCCGTTTCACTTCAGATAATTTTAAAACCAAGTAAAAAATTTAAATAATCTTGCAAATAATCAGAACTGAAATGAAAATTTCCAGGGGTGTTTCTGAAGTGGTTAAATAAATTCCAGTAGTTTTCGAGGATCTTTGAAAAATAATTCATTTTCCAGATTTTTAATGAGTATGAAAGAGATGTGTTCATTTTATGGAAAGTTCTGGTATTTTTAACAGCACAATTTACAACCATAGTACCCAATTCAATAGAGAAATTTTGCATACCACAAAGAAATATCAGTAGTTTTGAAAAAATTTCAATATTTTCAAGCAAGACATTTCATTGAGCAATAAAATTACTCAATGATAGCATCACATTTTTAGCATCTATTTAATATTGCAAATTTGTAAAAAAAGTATATTTAAATAATCTTATACAAAAGTATAAATTTGTTGAAATTTGGGACTCTTACCTATGCTTTAAATACACTTTAAGAAAGATCATAAAATATTTCATCAAAATTAGATAATGCTGAAGAACAAGCTATCTTTAGGTTTCTCAGTTCACTTCCAGAAATTTGTTTCTAGCATAAATTCTTGTTATCGATATTTATTGTCATTTGCACCTTTCTACCAAGAGAGCATGCACTTACAGTACATTTGCTAGCCATTTCCTATTAATCTTAATTACAAAAGCAGTTTCGTGTTGAAAATTCTCAATAGTATGTGCAAATACAAAGCTACCAAGAGTAAGATTAAAACTAATTTTTCTGTGGAAATAGCGGAGAATTAAAAGTTAAGGATGGGAGTTCATATTATAAGATGCAAAATACCAAGGCTTGAAAACAGAACTTATTTTCCATATTAGAATTAATAAATGAATATTTAAAAACCATCACCATCCCAATCACATGCAAAAGACTTACAGATATATTTGGCAAAATTATTGAGAGCTGAAACCAAAACAAAAATCATTGAAGTTATTAAAATTGTACAAAAATACAACAGTCGTAAAAAAAATTAACTCTTGAAAATTGGTCAAGTGCAAAATTTAAAAGAATGATAATTTGAAAGTCTATTAGTATGTTTTACAATTTCATTGCAAGACTTAAATTTACTAATAGTAAATAATTTTGACTTTGCAATAGAAAGATGTCACTAATTTCTCTATTACTATAAGGAATCAGAAGTTATTAAATCCAAGATTAAGAAAATATGCATAAGAATTTAGTAATAGTAATATTCCTAAAAGAGGAATTACATAATACATGAATTACCAAGAATAAATTATAACATTTTCTAGTTTTTATTAATAGTAAAATCAGAGTAAATAAATACAAATAAGCAAACTATCATTATGGGTGTGATTAAATGATAAGTGAAACACAAACAATTTTATTTCTTGTAAAAGAAATTAATTGACACCTATTAACAAATTCCCAGAAAAAAGCTAATTTTGGAGAAAAAGTTGTTATCATTCTTGACTTAAACTTCATGCGATGCTAGTTTTTGGATTGTAACAAAGGTATTAAAAGAACTTCAAAGTTTTTGGACTGCAAATTTCTTATATAAAAATCCGTCATTCCTGAGGTATTAGCTGCCCACATGCAAACCTCAGCAAGCTGTCCTTTTTTTATATTCCGAGATTGAGATTCGATTTTCCTTCAAGTATTATTGAAAAAATAATTTCAGTTTTCTTTCTCCTAATTCCCTAAATGTCATGGTGTTAAATGCACAAAACACTTTATCCAATATAACTAGCTTCAGCTTGTGTTTTTGATAGCTTTTTGATTCCAAAATCATTTTGGGAATGATTCGAGCCCTGGGCACTCTCCCTGAAAATTTCGCTGCCCTTGCTTTTTGAATATTCTAATGTAAATTAAAAATAAATTATATAGATTCTTAAGTATCTTTTATTACAATCGCATAAGGGACCTACAAAGTACAAATAAGTGATCCATTAATATCCGAAAACTCATTACTGAGCATGTTTATTAAACATGGGGACATACTGCACTTTTATTTCAGTTGTCCTTATTTTTTCTGAATACAAATAAGTGAATGCCCAGCACACCACTCAGCAATGACTGTATTCTATCCTAATGGCATATATGGCAAGTTGAACTATTAACAAAAGTCCGAAATGGTTGATTCGTTTGGTGCACTTTTCAGTTTAGTGATGGATTAGCAATCTTATGAGACATAATTTCTCAATTTAGACACTGTTTATATCTGAACAAATGTATTTTCACATTTACCCAAAAATTTGTGGTAAGATAACATGATTTATTGGGTTTAATAGTGCAAGGTCCAATAAAACTTAATCTGGGACAACAGATAACATGGATGCAAGGTCTGATTACTAAGTTATAATAGAACTTAATCCCTATCTACTATAACCAGACATCTATATGCAGACCATACCACAAAATATTCTTCTGACATTGATGACATAGATAAAAAAATTCTATTTTGTAGTCAAAATTGGAAACACTCATGGCACATTGGTAACGTACATGCCATTTGAGCACATGAAAAAAATTGAAGCACTTAAGACTTTCTTGATCTCAATGTATGCACCAAACTGAATAAAATCTACACATAAAGTATAAAACAATAGTGTCAATTCAAGAAGCATACTTAGATAATAAAAAATAAGAAACATATAAACATAAAAATGGTTTATACATACTCAGAATCATCTTTCTCCCTGTGACTAGGATCGTTAACAGCAGCAGTTGCTTCCTCAAGTTGCAAACGACTGGTTATCGTTTGGTAGGTTTTCGAATTTAACTTTTCCTCTTCAATACCTTGCAGCTCAAAATCAGAATATAATTTCTAAAAGCAATTATAAAATCAACATTAGATCTGTACAAATATTAACAATAGAAAAAGAATAGAACTTTGTGGTAGTTTCTTACTTTTGCAATGTGAGATAAAGCTGCTAACTGGAAGGAATGTAAACCGTGATCTAATCTTTCAGATAACCACGTACACAACATTGTAATTTGTGCAGCATACCAATCCTAAGAAGAAAAGGAACACTTTACCATACAGTATTAGACAACCTTTAGCATACTGAACCTTTTTATGCTCAGTCTAATGACACGTTAAAAAACATATTTTAATTCAATTTACTCTTTTACTTGGAAGGTAGCTGGGGAGAACTACAGGTTTTTAGGTCCCATTATTGGAAACTGCTGCTATTTCCATTATACTGTATAGGGATAAAACGACAATTAAATATTTAATGGATCAATATTTCTCAACAAATGGTTTCAATATTTCTCAAACTATGCATATAGCTGGAGTTAGAATAAATTACTTCTTTCTTCTTTTAAACTCTTGCAATGTTCTTTAAACCTATAATATATATATATATGTGGGGGTGCTGGTTTGTGGGCAATAGTTAATGATGAAACATTTTAAGGAATAATTAAGTTTAATGAATATTGATGAATATTTACAATGAATTTGGCCAAGACAATTAAAGTTAAACAATGTTCTGATAAGTGCACAGCACAAACATCATCATCATCATAAACTCCATCGGCGCTCTCACTGCCCATCAACAACGCTACGTCCTACTCGTAGCTCCGTCGTATTCCTTCTGCTCTGTGTGGTATGGCTGCGCAGTGGTCGGAGATGAGATCAGCGCTGAGGTGCCCTAGAGTGGCAGGCTGGGCACCACATATATTAGGTTTAAAGATAATGCTTCAGCGTGCATACATGGATAGTTCTGTTTGACTAATGTTTATACTCTAGTTTTTTAGCTTTCTACTAGTTTTCATTTTTTTAGCTCTTTAGCTTTTTCTATGTTTTGCATATTTGAAATTTTTTTGATAGTTTTTAAAAAAGAATGTCACCTCAAAACATTACTACTTTAATTGTTTTTAAGCAGAAGATTTCATTTTAACATATAAAAACGTTTTAAAAATACAAGAGCATTAAATGACATCACTCAGTTTAGAAGAAAAATTGCAGCTCAATGAAAATGTTTCTCATGTTGAGATAAGTTTAATTGTTTTAAGTGCCTCATACACTAAAGAATCTAAGAAAGTACATTAAAGAATCTTTTCCCCATCAAAGCAATTTCTAAAATAAAATATTTATTTCAGAACTGGAACTGCAGATATCAGATGTGGGTTTGGGTTTCTATTGAAAACTAGACAAGTATCGGTTCTGTGTAAACCCACAATCCCAAACCTATCAGGTAAAACATTAGTTAAAGACATGGATATAAGAGAAAAACGTTATCTGAAAATCTACAGCAACAAGGACTAGAAAGTTGTTTCACGTCTTCAAGTGTACTCTATTTGAATTACAAAATAAACACCCTTAATTGTTTTAAGATTAGTTTAACTCATTCAAATTATAAACATGTTCCTCTTGTACATTTCAAATTTTGTATTCATACTAAAATGTTTTCAATGTAAACATTAAATGTTTTCATAAATGCTGTTTTTTTATCCTTCTAAAGGTTTGGAGTTCCTCTATGATCATCTTTAGCCTCACTAGGACATTAGATTTGGGCCTATGGGTTAAAGTAATAATTCCAAACCACTATGGGGAACATACACATGTAGACCAGGATATCAACCCAGTATTTGTTGTGATTAAAGCAAGAGCACTACTTGGCAGCTAGGTCAGTTAAAATTTACAAAATACTGTTAGATACATTATATAACAGGTCAAACACACTTGGGTTTCGTTGGAAACATAACATTTGAACCCTAATTTTCATATACAAATGATACTGAAGTTATTGAATACTAGGCTTAGCTTACAAATTACAACTTTTACAGCAGAATGTTCAATGAGTAAAACTGTTTCAAGAGAAGCATGAGCTGGTGATGTAATTTAAACTGCCTTAAGCAGAACATTTTAATAGTTTATACAATTTTAATCAAAGCTAGATGTATTACATTTGCTTAATATAACAATTCATAGTTTCAAATCAAAAGCAAATGGACAAAGAACAAGTTAAAATACAATTTCTCACCTCGAACAAACCTAAAACCCAGAGCTCATCAGTGACCTTCTGCCTCAACTGCTCCATGCTATTCCTAGCAAAATTGATGTACGCTAGCCCAACTTCTTTACCTGAGCTAGATACACCTTGTTTATACTAAAAGGCAAAAAACAGTTTCTATTAAAGCAAAGATTTTCATAACTCTTTTAAACCTAATATAATTTTTTTTAAATTCCTACACTAATTCTAATAAACTGAATTTTGTGAACAGAGATGGAAATTTGCGATTTTCAGTATTTGATGAATTACAGTAAACTTGAATAAAAAATTGAAGAAAATGCTGTTATCTAATCAAAACAGTATTAAAAACTTAAACTTTCCACTAATTGTGCTAATGCAATCATTACATTCATAGTGGTATACTTTGATCAATTTATACAAAGATACATTTAATTGTAGTTACACCCAGTTTCTCTTTCAAGCATTAGGTGCCTTGCCTCCAAATGGGGAATATCACAACACACAGATAAAACCAAGTATAAAAGTACTCGATAGTCATATTTGCACTTTTCCTCGATGGACAAATAGGAGTATCAAAAAGTATAACTCGATGCACATGAGCCTGCAAGTAATCATACCTAGTAAGGACTGAAGAATGCTAACCTCTAGGAAGATGGTGTTGCACACATTTGCATTGATCAGTAAGGCCGAGATCCATTTCTTTTTCATTAGAAACTTCTCTATGAATCCATTTCATCCAAACAGATGTTTTTCTAGATTAATTTCTAGATGTTGCATAGAGGAATCTCAGGATTTGATTGATCCAAAAGAGAAGCACTTTTGGCCAATTTGTCAGCTTGCTCATTGCTAAAAATGCAAAAGGCTGGGAATCCATTGGAGGATGATTTTTTAAACTTAAAAGTTGGTTTATACATCAGAAAAGGGAAGGACGTAACCAGTAGGTAGAGGTGTTTCGTACAAAAATGGTTAAATTGTATTATAGTAATTGTTTATAGCAAAATCGTAATTTTGTTAATTGTAAATTGCAAAAATTGTTTAATTGCATAACATTTTACTTACAGTGAGCGATAGGATAGGTGCAAGAAGGCTACCTTCATCATAACGAGATAACTTGTTCAAAGTTAACTCTAATATGCTTGTTAGCTACAAAAAACATTTTCAGTACATTAAAAGGTAAATTAAAAGGCATTAGCTTAAAAATACTCTTATATTAATAATCCTTACCTTCGTAATGAGCCCGGTCATCATCTGATTTAAGCTTTTGTCAACCATTTCATCTATCTTGTTGTGGTATTGATGCTTTATGAATTGGAACAGAAACAAATATTAATATTAATAAACACTTAAGGTAACAAATGAATACTATTTAAAAGGTTTTGGTGGTAATGCCTTTAGTTTAAACAATCGTAAATACCTACCATCTTCACACCTTTAACTAGAAATTAATAAAAATAAAAATGTAAAATTCATTAATTGAAGACCCCATACCCCAAATAATCTAATTTGAAATAATTAGTCTTTTCATGAAATGATTATGTATAATTTACAGGCAAAGAGTTACAATAGTTTAATGCAAAGGAGTAATAAATTTACTGTTCAAACATTTTCCTCCTTTTTCATGTAACTATTAAGATGTTCCTATCAGTGAATTGAAAGTAAAATGAAACAAAACTATAAATCTCTCGATCATAAATTCAAATAAAACTGACACTATGACACAGCAAGGATAGAATGTAGTCTAGCCTTATACAGCAAATGCATTTCAGACAGCTTATCGTGTTTTCAGTAACACCTCTGAACAATATATTTAATTTGATTAGCTGTGCAAATCCTATTTCATAGAAAAATTTCATTAAAATTTGCTTCATATATATGTGTGCTCATACAATCTCTCAACTCTAACTTATGCGATATTAGAAAAGCATAATTGATTTTGACTTGTTTCTTCTCATTCAGAATAGTCTATTGTCATGTAAATAGCAAAACAAGAGCCAAAATCTTTTTTAGGCCAATTAAAATAAAAAGTGTAAAAATAAATTTGATGAAATTTTCTACTGATGAGAGAAAAAATAGTTACCAAGTCCACTCCTTCTACAGTGCACAGCTTCAAAGACTAGAAAGAAAAGAAAGGAATCCAGTTTATACGATTTATAAGTAGAATTATTAGTAGCGATTTGCGTACGTATTTAAACATTATTATACACAAAACATATAAAATAGAGTTGGCATCTGTCTGTCTATCTGTTCTCTATACAAATCTATACTGTTTTACCAATCTACACCAAATTTGGTACACTTATGCTTTGGAACCCTGCAGGTAATGTGGGATACATATTAACCCCCATTATATTTGTCTTGGGTGTGTAGAGGGGTGTAACGTCTTGTCATCCTAGACAGAGCACTTGCTAAGGGGCACTCTCCCAGTCTGGATGTGCAGGTGATGTCAGAGTTAACATCCACAGGAGTTGCCTCTCAAGATGACCTTGGAGGTTTTTAGAATCTTAGACTATGGTGCAATCGCAGATGGAAATCGCTCAGTATCATATCGTTTATGTATCCCATCTGTAAATTCTTAAACTGTAGCTTTATTATTGGGATGTAAATTTTTATGATAATATAAGATTATTTTTTATAGAAAATGGTCTTTTTTTATCTGCAATATGGCACAGGGGGCTAAAGACAATTCAAAATCCTCATAGAAATAACATTGTGTATTTATATGACCAATGTCAAACCAATTCATATTAAATTTGGTACATTCATCCAGTAGAATTCTGCGAGACACATAGGCTATATATTAACCCCATTTTATTTGTCCTGGGTGTGCAGGGGGCTAAAAACAATTTGAAATCTCCATAGGAATAATATTGAGTAATATTACAATGAATTATAAATAATTCAACCTGAGCAACACCGGGGAATTCAGCTAGTGATACTATATTTCTGCCATACATCAATTTTGCTTTGCCTAACACTATTACCTTACAATCTTTTATAAAAGTTAAGCTTAAAATTCCATGAATATCCAAGTGCAAGCTTGTACTATATCATTACAAATAAAAAAAGTATTTTTCTGAAACTAAAAATCTTATGAATATTACTTTTGATGAATCATAATTTAAGGAAAACTTAAAATGCATAAAGAAAAACACATAGATAGGTAAATTACTTAATGGTCAATAATGAACAACGATAATTTTATAACAAATAATAAAAGTTAAAAAAGAAAATGTTAGACTCAATATGAATTTAACTTTTATAAACTTCAAAATTTTTTTTACAATTATTTTGTTGTAAGTTTATGCTTCTCTCTTAATTAAAATGCTAAACCTTAAACTAATCAAATAATTTAACGTTAACTGCATTCTGCACCAAGGAAATGGTTGTATTAAGATTATTGTTGTAAAAAATTAACATATTTCATATGCTTTAACAATTTATTTGAATATATTCATACCTGATTCTTGGCTTCAAGAACTACGTTTATCATAGCACACATTTCTGAAGGAACAATGTAATCTGTACTCGTCCATTTACTACCTTTCTTTTGCCATTGTTGAAATGCTTGCAGAGTTCTAAAATAAGATGCAAAATCAACCAGAAAAATAATCATTTCATCTCACGTATTGGCTAGAGGCAAACATCTTAGCTAACTAAATTAAATCTTGGCAAATAACTTGATGTTATACGTAAAATATTGAGGCTAACATTAGAAAAAGAAAAAGTAAGCATTTCAATTATTTTTGTACTCTGCCTGTTTACCAATTTTGCTTGATGTGTGAATTATTTACTTCTTTGACAATGTCTTGTTATTTTTGAGTTCACTCAAAGAGTTCATTTTCAATATATCCCCAAACCAATAAGTTAAATATGTGTGCTGCATGAGTTAAATATGTGTGCTCTCTAGACTTCACCATGCCAGCAGCATTATCAGTAGTATATGGAAAATGTATCATGGTTTTCAATAGATACAATAAAATAAACAATTATAAACAATTTCTATAAAGCAGTGCTTGTTTTTTTCATAATGCATTAAACAAGCTTTAGGCTCATTTCTGTAATGAATAAATTGCAATTTCCTGATAAATGAGGTTTTAAATAGAAAATTTTCGAATATTCTCCAAATTTCAAGATTTGGAAAATATTCTCATTCTCATTGAAAGTCGCTAATTGTAGATCGCGATTATTCGTCGTTAATCAGCAATTGTTCATTTGATGCTTGATTGAAAACAGTCTACAAAAGAACCTTAAAAGAAAGTCAATCTTTTCATAATATTTGTTTTCAAATATTAAAAATTCTGAGATTTGCTGTTATTCAAACAGCAGTTTAAACAAGTGTTTTCACAAAATAACAGTTAGCAACTGCTATCATAACATTTAACAGTTAGTAAGTTACAAAAATTAAAAAATTTATCGATAACTGTAATTGCGATAACAGTTAAAATTACCTGTAAAGTCGATTTCCAAGTCAATAACAATTGTTTTTTTTAGTTAACTGTTCGTACCACTTGCTGATAGCAAAATTGTTAATATTAACAACTAATAGTATCTGTTATCGCAAATTAGCAATAAATGGTTAACACCATTATTAAATAACACTTTTGTTTTTACACTTTTTCAACTTTGTATGCCCCTAAAATCAACGTAGACGAAAATTTAAGTGTAGCACAAAAACTATCCAGAAGAAAGAGCTGAAATTTTTTATGGTAATATTAAGTCTTTCTGGAATCGGATTCAGTCAAAATTTATCAAGGTTCCCATTCATATTTTTTTCGAATATTAATTTAATTAATATTGAAAAAAAATAATTAAAAACTAAAACATTATGTATATTTTGTTTGGATACCTTAATAGCAACATGCTACAAAATATCAGTTATAGGAATATTATTTAGGAAGATATCCATAAAAGTCTGGGAAAACTAATTTAACATTAGGAGCTTTAAACTTTCCGTACTCATAATTCCGAAACAGCAGGACTGAGTAACATAAAACCTGGAATCTGAAGTTAAATTACGATATCGATTCGAAATTTGACGTCAAAATAGGGAGCTGCTGTTGGAAATTATAAAGTTGGTGCTTAATTCAAAATGAAGGTCCCTTATGCAAATTGTAAATAATTCATGTAAGAGAAAAGTAAGATGACACTTCTGTTAAATCAAGCAATAATCTTGAATATCTCTGAAATTACCTGTTGATACAGGATTCCAACATATCACATGCCATTAGTTTCAACCTTTGTTCTAAATGTTTGGCAAAAACATCATCAGGCCAGTGTAAATCTCTTATAAAAGACTGAAGAGCATCCAGCTTCCAAAATAAATCTTCTGATGTAATGCATCCATGACTGATATTTAGAAGATAAAAACAATTAGTTCAAGTAAAATTACAAATGTAAACAACTTTTACAACAAAATTTTATTAATTTAAATATTCAGGCAACACAATATAGTCACACAATAGTTTATTTAGTTATAGTAAAAAGGTTGAAACCCATTTCAGACGGATGATGTTCTTATAAGAGCAGCCTTAGTGCATGGTATCCCTCAGCAAATCCAATGATCCCTAACTGTCCAAATCACCCCCCAAAAAGTAATAAATAATAAAATATAATAAATTATTTTTGTTACTTAACACCCACAAAAACATACAAGAAATGAACTTTAAACAACTTGCAGGGAGCTCTAATGTGAAGCTAACCTTTTTACTTAATTGGGCCACCCTGAAATGCCACATTTCTTTGCAGAACCAACAATTATACAATTCAGCAATTTTTAAATGTGAGACAAGAATGGCACTGGTGTGCCTTGTGGATATTGAAGCTGTTTAAATTTTGCAAGATTTATTTCATTTCAATGGTTTAGTTTTGATCTTTTGACAAGTGTGTTCACAAATAATTTCACCCATATAATAATTTTATAAAAAGTATCAAAGAAACTTTCAAAAAGCCACTTTGAAACAAAAAGGTAGGTAATTGCTATTATTTTTTCCTACATCAATCTCAAGATTATACCCATTTTTTGTCAGATTGGTAAAAATATATTTTTTGGTGTGTGGTAGAATTTTAGTAATTACTTCATGTGTGTCATAAGATGAGAAAAAGGTTGAAAATCTCTGATCTTATACATCCTTAGTTATCAATTTATAATAACTTATCCTTTGATAAACTATATTATTACAAAAGATTGAGTGGAATGTATCTATTTAATTAACTACCATTACCACTAAATTCATCTTATGATCATAATAATTATCAAGGATATTTCCCTTTTCTTTACATTTAAAAAATTTTAATCAAGGAGAAAAATCATTGATACCTTGAATAAAAATAGAGTGAAATAACATTTAAAATTTAGCCAAAATATGAAAGGGAACAGTCAAACCACTATCAGGGTAATGAAGTTGTGGAGCATAAAATATCAAAAACCGAGATGTTAATTTCATTTTTCACTTACCCTTTGAGTTCCCACCTTTCCTTTTCATAACCCTTGTGTAGAGACTGAGCAATAGACGATTCCATTAAGTCTACATACCGTACCACTTGAGGAGCAAAGGTGTCTCGAAGGTGCTGATGAAACCTTCCTCCACATAGATTTTCTTCAAATAAAAATCACCATTATTTTCGGAAAGGCATTAGTAGTGAAACATAACTTGTGCATTAGACACCCAAGTTCCTCTACCTTCACAAATGTTATATATTTAGATGATACTCAATTAAATAACTAATATTTGCAGACAATACAAACTTAAACTAACACTAGTCTAATACATTTAACTACTGTATAATTCAATTTTCGAAGGGCTTTATTGGATTTAAAAATACAAGAAAAATTGGACAATTTATTTCTTAGTTTCCTTCATTACCGTATCAAAGAAGCACACATACACACCATTTTGTGACTGCACTTCTAGACAAAGAATCAAAGGATTACACATAGAGCTTAAAATTTCAAGAGACAAGACTAAGACTGCTATAGCTGATGAAAATTTATAACAGGTGAGGGAAAATGCACACATTAGCTAATTTTAGCATAATACCTAAAATTCCGGCAAACAAAATGTTAAACGATGAGTAAACATAAGAACACAAATTTCATTTTCTGGATTATAAATAAAAGTTTGTTCAATTCTTGATTTTCAAGTATTAATTAGAGAAAGAGAAACTTGATAGACAAATATATATTTGATGTTAAGCCTTGCAGAATGCAGTATGATTTCTTAAATTTTTCTTCTTTGTCAAAACTTTCTAAAATATTATATTAACACACATGTTTAATGCGTATGCTATTTAATTATTTGCATATTTGTATACATAAAATGATCTATCAGGTTGAAAAATAATTGTGATAGTTAAAATATTTTATGAAAAGGGAAAAGTAGACAAACCCCCAGTCCTGTGGGAAATAGAGTACAAAATGTTCAGTCTTGTGTGAAAGTATTTTTTAATAATTATGTTTCAAAAGAATCGTAGAAGTATCATAGAAAATAGAAACCTCCATCCCTCTAATAGAATGAATTTTTTTCCCCAATGCCTGGCCAATTGAATGTTAGTCATTATGACACTACAAGGGCGGGTTTGTAAACCACTTCACATTATCCTGGTGCACCACAGGATGAGTTAACGTTACACCTCACATACATAGCACACATTCTAGGCACAACCCATATAGAATGAACTTATTCCTACAAATCATTCCCTGGCTGCAATAGTTATACAATTTTAAAATTGTTAATTACTAGAACCCTATTTTCAGAACCTAAAAATTTCTAAAAAATCCTCTTTAAGATAAAATATACCATTAAAAAATTAAAATAAGAGCCCCTAAAAAGTTCCATTCATGAACATGAATCTAAAAATTTAAAGAATGAAATATACTTTTACATATAAAACTAGTCTGTGGCAACTAAAGGTAACAATCTTGGAGGAAAGAATATCTCAGTTAGGAAGGAATAAAGTTTTTCTGATACACTATTAATTAAAACTAGTCACCATCAACTCGGAGATAGTCATTCAGCACTTGGAAGACTGGAAAACTGTCCCATGTATCTGGAGGTTGCTCAGCTAAAACTGTATCCATGTCTACAGCGAACAAAGACCAGAAGATCTCCGCATGCTCAACAAGAAGATCGCTGAACCATGCAAAGGCCTAAAATGAATTTATTTATGAAACTTAACACAAAAGAAACTAAAGGCACGAAAAAAAAGATGATTCTAAACCTACATATGGTTATGAATTATATTTTATGAAGAAATAAAGAATATAGTTTGTTTCATGGCACGAATAAAAGCTGTCTTAAAAATTTAGAATGATAATGGTCGTTTTCTTTAACTCATAAAATCCCTATTCTTATGAATTTTGATCGCATTCAGCTTTATTGTAAAATGCACCTTGTAACAAAAAGTTTGTTAATAATTATTCATTATAAAGGTAATACGATGTCAACATAAGTTTAGGATCTTAACTCTTAAATATAACCGGTACTTGTCAAAAACAAAAAGCAAAAAGTCTTGAATTTTCACCAAACATTTATTGGATAGTATAATTTCTTTTAAGCTTTTCGTTAATCAATTAATTTTAAAAAATGAATAATTAAAACAATTATTGAAACAGTAAGTGATTAAATACCCTATATCACATAAAAGAATGATTTTACAGTAACATTTAAGTAAAACATCTTCAACCTATACATAAAGATATGGAAGTAAATTCTATAAATCGAATAACTTTCTGGGGATTTAAATGAATTCTCGTTTAAAATTAAAAATTACAAACCCAATAACTATCAATTTTAGTTTTTATGTAAACTTTTGATTGTGAATATAAAATCTACTTCCTAACTTAAAAACTATATATACCCTTTTATTTGTATGTTTAAAATATTAGTTTGAAAACCCAATTTATTTTCTTCTTTTAATTATAGATCTTTTTCTTTATAACATTATGATACAAACCAAGTAGTGTTACAAAACAGATCTGATGATTAAAATAGCAGAATAAAAACATGTTTAGAGAATAGTGTTAAAGAAACTTCAAAGTTTCACTTTTCATTGTTTGAAGGTATTTAAAGAAAGGTAATCCCCCGATTTTGAACTTCATAAATGAATCACTCTTAAGAAATGTTTGCAACAATCTATAAAACGGAATAATGAAAAGCCCTTATACAATAAATAGTTGCCTTAACATTTAGAAAAACCAGTAAACAAATAACCAGATACAACATATAGTTTTCATACATTTAAATTAAAATCTTGTTTCTAAACGATTAAAATTACAATATACACCCTAAAATAGTTTCAAAGTTGTCCTATGATTTAAAAATAAGATATCGAAATTAATTCTAATAGTATGTACTAAAATGAATATCATAATATATCTTTTATGTGAATTTTCAAAAATAAGAATTTCATGAAATAAAAATAAATTGCATCAATAAATTCTTCACTATAGGTTTCATTGCTTTCAAATACATTGAAGTGATGATAAAGGATAATGCCATGTGCAAGGAAATAAATGACATCCATACTCACCGCATCCTAATATATGAAGCAAACAGAAAACATAATCACATTTATTATCCCAAATACAACACTGAATACAACATTTAATGCTCAAGCAGGTACATTAAACAGTTTCACTGGATGCAAACAGGGATTAAGTACAAAGGCAGTGAACATCGAAACAACCATGCGACAAAAATTATATCTACAGTAGCTTCTTTGGTCAGAACTGTTGCAGTAATACCTATGTAAAAAATTTTACCGTCTGAATAAATGAATTATCAGCTTAAAATATAATTTAACAAATAGATGATGCCTTAAGTTTAATTCGAGTATTGCTAACACAAAAAGTAATTTGTCAACAAAAGTTTAGATTGCATATACAAATAAACCAGATAGAAATATATATATTTTTAGAAAATGGAGAAAAACAAAATCTTAACCCAATAGTATCAAAATTATTAATATAAAGACCTTCTATTGTCTAATTTTTGAGTTTGCTCTTTGAAACTATTTATAAAGAATAACCATTGGAAATATTTTCTCATATATTTAGAGCAGGGATGCACAACATACGGACTGCTGGCAGGATCTCAACTGCCAACTGGTTCTATCCAGCTGACAGGATTTCAACCGCTAACTGGTTCTATCCAGCTGACAGGATTTCAACCGCTAACTGGTTCTATCCAGCTGACACTGAGTTAGACCAGAAAGTTATTAAAGTTTTAATTGACTTTTAAACAATTCAGTGGGCTAAATTATCTACAAAGGGACACAAAAATGTCAGTGAAATAAATAAAAGGTTTAAGTTGAGTTCTAAGACAGACAGGACATTACATTATGTGTCTGGTTGGTTTGGGTTTTATGGCGCAAGGGCATATTTGGCCAAGCTGTGACAAACACAAGGCAGACAACATCAAGTAAATGGACATACACACACGAGGAAAGTTTTACTAATACAGAAGAGAGAAATAGACCCAGGGAGGAATCGAACCTGCATCAGCTACAACCTGCTGGTTGCAAGTGCAGTGCATAAATCCACTGAGGCATGACAGCCTCCATTGATGCCTTAGGAAATAATCCCTCCTAAAAATACATTATTCCTGTCTGTTCCTTTCTCATTAACACATTACCATTCAAACTAATACATGCAGTTCACTTTCTACACAATCAGACCCACAACCCTCATGAAGTCATGTGCACCACTGATTGAGAATAATCTTCTAAATTTTAAGAGACAGAATACAAATCTCCAAAGCATATAGGTTCTTGTAACTGAGAATTCACTCAATATAAGACTACAAAAAACTATTTGTAGATTTGTATACCTCAAAATTTGTGGAAATCAAAAAAAAATTAAATAGTACAATAAAATTGTTATGTTAAAATATATAAATCTTAAATTTATTAGTTGTTTATGATACATAAATTTTCATAACATACATAACAGAAATAACTCCACAAAATTATAAAAACCACTCCAATTAAAGTAAATAAAACTAATTAATATGTTCTATAACAGATTGATTGTTTCAAAATGAATACAGAATCCCAATCCCTAAAAAACAGGATCTAGATTATTTTTATTGCTTTCATTAGATTGTTACATTGTGGGTATATTTTGGTACACAAGGGTTGCATAGATCATGACTTATGGATAAACACTGATTGCACAGAATTAACACCTATTCCTAATTTGAGATTTGAACCTGGAATATAATGTATGAAGAACACATATCAGTCACTTTTCTTAATATGCTAGCCAGATTTATTTTTAAAATATGGAAATTTATTTTTGGGGAAATTATACATACCTCAGGACTATCAATAGTATTTAGTTGACTCAAGGTAAAGCTAACCAAAAAGGCTAAAGGTAACCAAAGATAAAGCTGCTATTTTTCAAAAAGCAATGTTGAATTATCTCTGGGGATTTGAAGTAGTACAAATAGATTTTCATCACCAATTATACTGGTGTATGTTCCGCAAACAAAACACCTCTGTCAAATCAAATTAAAATTTCATCACAAAACCATACAAACATGTTTAAAATTAGAGCAGCATGCCCAGTGAAGCTTGAGACAAGATAAATTCCAAATCATCTAAGCAATTTTGAAATCTGAAATAACTGAATAGACAATGAAAATGAACTCCTTTGAATGAAGATATGGGAGTTCAACAATTATTTAATAAGCTGAGAAAGAATTATCTAAAACTTGCACCAAAGGAGGACATGTCAGGTTTTAGATAGAAAATTAACAATGACTGATAATGAACATTTTGACTACTTTCTATTAAGTTTAACAAGCTTCTGGAGTTGAAATGTGTTTTGTGGTTAGAACTTCTCTAAGGGAGTTTCTTGAGATTAAAAGTGAAAACATATTTTAAGCTGGGTCTATGACATCTGTTCAATAGTAAACATATAAAGCAACTTTTTTTAGCTATGCATAACCAAATTTATCTGAATTCCATAAATGTTTGATACCTTCCACCTTATTAGATGCTTTAATAGATCAATGGTTCCCAAACTTTTCTGTCCATGGACTCCTATGAAAATTAAAATTTTTTTGTGGACCCTTGAGATTATAAAATTAAATAGGGCATATATAGACCTGCATAAGACCATAGTGATCCTTATATTTCCCCTTAACCCTCTGAGCGTCCATAAGATTTCCGATTAGTATGGTATATTGCTCCTTTCCCACAACACATATAATGACTAAATAACTACAGCTATTGGTTGAAAGAATATGAGGTTGGTCAAGAAGGTCAAAACTGGTTAGAAGTCATATAGGGCAGGTTGCAGAACGGATATGTGTGAACCCCTCAGAGTTAATAGTCATTTTTAGAACATAAAAGAATCTGAGAAAATAATGGAATTATTTTTTTAAGTTCCCTATTTTGGCTAGTAAAATATTGAATGTTTTCTGCAGACCCCCTAGAAACTTCTAAGAGTCCTGGGATCACACTTCGGGGACTATTGTAATAAATAGATGAATAAAAAATATGACATAGAAAGTGTTACAGGAATTCCTGAAATACATCCGGGGGGCTGAAATATAGTTAGGAAACAGACTAAAGCATTAGAAGCATCCCCTAATGCTTTCATATAAAATCCAACCAAGGATATTTCAACAATTAGGAACTAATTTTTCTTCTAAACTCAATAAGCCTTTTCATTTAGCCATTTTATATTAGCAGTAAAGGTATAAATTCTTAATAGATTTTAAAAGCATTTTTCACCTATATGAACCCTTAGGAGAGAAAGTTTTAGTATGCTGATCACAAATTTTGTTGAACTTTAATAGGTTGGCTTATCTCATGGATCAGCTAGAATTGGAATTTTCATTGTGTTTCAATACATCAGGTTGATGGCGATCAAAATATTGATGGTATTTCTTTATCAGTTGTCGATAAAAGTGAACATGAGGTTTGGTAAAGGGAAAAGCACAAAAGCGAGAATTGCTACACAAGGGCACACTCACCGATCGAAATGCCTGAAGGACCAGGTTTAAGGCAACACCAAGAATGAAGGGAAGAGCAAGGTAAAGAGAGAGAAAGAGAAAAAAAGAAACACAATATACATTAGTACAACATCGAATTTACTTAAACATTTATCAACAATTATCAATTTAGAATGAATAAAGCATGCTAACAAGGAGGAAATCATTGCAGCAACAGTAATCATGCAACATTCAAGAACATTCATTTGTAGACCAAAGCCAGGGAAAACAATGAAACCTACCTCTAGGCAAAATACACATCTCTTCTCTTTGTATCAGTTAGATTATTTAAGTTCATAAAAAAAAATTGATTTTGCAGCATAAATATATGGTGTAGAACTACAAATTCTTCGAGATCTTTATTTTCCAAAATAAACTAAAGTAATTTCTAAATAAGATTTAATTACATAACATATTAATTTTTAACTAGTTCTTTTGCAGAAGAAATAATGTAAATAACTTTCATTACAACCAAAACATATACGTATATTCATAAACAGTAAAACCCCAATAAGTTTCCACTCAAAAGACCAAGAAATTTTGATGACAAGCGAAGAAATCACAAAATGTACTCAATATGCATTACCGAAACGATCATGTAAATTTTAAATTTATCATGATATTCATAACCTTATACCCTGTAAATTAACTCACAAAGTAAAACCACTTTCAATTACGATTTCAAATAAAATTAATAAAAAATTAGGGCTAGTCTTCCATTTTGCTTGCCATCAGATACAAACCCAGCATGTTTTAAGATCTTTCCAGTGACAAGTTATACAAGGTAGTATTTGAATTCACAACATAGTTGTCTATGAACTAGATCGAACTGAAGAAAATCGATGACATTCTACTGATGAGTTATCCAGGTGATGACTTTAGAGGTTTTATTGTATAGGTAAATTATTTTTCCATGAATGTGCAGAGGTACCAACCTCTAATTATATAGATGTTTCAGGAATTCGAAGAGTGATTTTCAGAAATTATCATGAATTTTATGAAATATTTTCAATATATTATTAACCATTTTTATAAATAGAGTAATATTTTAATCAATATCAAAGATATATAGTAAAGTGTAACAGCCTAAGGCACTGCCATACAATTTCTCAAGGTGCACCATGTGTAACATTTGACATAAACAAACACTTCTTCCCTGACTCTTGCCAAGTGAGTAGCTTGTTCTCATGTGTCTGCAATATTTTATAAATAAAGTTACTAGAATTAAAATTATTAACCCTTCTGATTGAATTTAAATTGGGCTCGCTAACCTGAGAAACCTGACAAAACTACGTAAACAATACATATAGCTATATTTTCAGTTTTGCTTTCTTAGATGAATAAATTCTGTTTCAGAGAACCAACCTAATTAAATTTATTCATGACAATATTCAATCTTTTCATACACTGGTGAACAAACTTAAAGGATAACTTGGAAAATTCAATATAGTGTTCTGTAGTTTTATATAAACTTATTGCGATTTACATGCCAGAGTTGTACAGTACAAATTTAAGGGGAAATGCATACATTAAAGCAAAAAAGACAAATCATAGCATTTCTATTCTTCAGGATAAAAGTAATAAATATGATGTGTGATCAACACATACTGACATGCAGGCATCGCAACATCTTAAGTCAGTGAAGTAAGTCTAAATGAATTAATAATCATTCTTTAGGAAGACATTAATTCCCATTCTTTCAGGAGGTCTTGGGGCTCTGGAAAGGGACAGACATGTTTCAACTTACTGTCCTGAGACATTCCAGACATGTTTGATAAGATTGAGATCCAACAAGAACGCTGTGGCCTATCCAATCTAATTTTTTTAACTTTTAAGGTTTTCATTCATCTGATACTCAATGAGATAGGGTATTACCATTTTTGAGATGAACTGTGGGCCTACAGCTAATCATAAAGCCTTACTTGTGGATGCAAGATCTCACATACATACCTCTGGTCGGTTACAGAAACTTTTACAAATAGTAAATTGGTGCACGCATTTATCATTTCTCTAAAAACAGAACTACTGCCATGGAAATTGGACCTAATATGGATATTCGATGAAAAATTATACATTTAGGGTTCTCTTCAGATAAATTTTCATGGATAATAAACATTTAAATTAAACTATCTCATAAGCAAAAGCACTTGCACCCAATTGTTTCAACATTAGTAATATAGACAACACGGTTTTAAGTGTGTCCCACTTGAAGAGGCTACGATTTATTGGTCATCTTACAAAAAAAACTTTCCGAGTAGTGTTCAGTAAGCAGTAACCTTACTGCCTATCGTCTTCTAGGACAACAATCAATTGCCTTGCAGTTCTATGATTTCACCTTGCCATTAGACAGATAACTGTCTTTGGGTACAGAATTAGCCCTTGACATTTCTGGTGATTAACCTTTCCAGTGCTAAAAAGTCGTCTCCAAATTCTGGAGATGTTTTGTGGAATATTTAAGTTTCTGGAGATGCCCAACAGTGACAAACCAGCTTCCAGCGTACTTGCTATTCCTGACATTCATTTAAATGATTATTTAAGACATATTTCACAATATAAGAATGCTTACTAATTTACAAATTTGCTTAAAACTAGAATATATGCCAATCACAATACATTCCTGTTCCTTATTCACTCACATCCTCCTTATTTGCATATTTTGTAGGTTAATAGATTTGCAGGCACATGGTTTCACCTTCAGTAGTTTCAAATTTGCACTTATTTTCATAGAAATTTTAAACGATAATTATGTGTTATGTATCATTTTCCAAACTAGCCTTTAAGAGAGTTATAGCCCTTCCAAGATAGCAATAAAAAGACTACAAAAACCAAAACAAGGATTGATGATGAGCATAGGTCAACCTCCTCCATAAATAATTTCTATAACATACAAATATAAACTAGAAAAATAAATTCACATTTAAAATTAAAAACAATTCTTATTAGTAGAAAATTAAATAAAGAATCAATGAAAATGAAACATATTGTATACATTATTCTTTGTTTTATTTATTTTGTCCCTTTACTTTAAAATTAGAACCATTACTCGATTCTTTTCACATTCATTGACAAATTAACTGTGAAAACAAGTCCTGGTTTCATAGATCTTACAGAACTTTTTACAGTATAGCTGTTGTAATGTACCCTGCAGATGCTGAGAAGTATCTCTCTTGAGAATGTTTGGTAACTAGACATCGGATCACCTTTTCAAATCATATTTTATATAATTAAGGACCTTTAATATAAAACAAGTAATTAAAAATTGCTTTGCTGCATTTAGTTGGTCCTCAAATTCTTCTCTGGAAGTTGTAGTTATAGTGATGTATGAAGTATTTCTATTCCTAAAATACCAATTTTTGATATTTCATGGGACAAGACAAAATAAATTTAAATAATCAAATTTATTATTGTTACAAAGCATGATACATATTCCTAGTTTGTAATGATCATGCTGTTTAATTAAAATAAAATCACAACATATAGTTGTGGGTTATAAAAAATAAGACAAATGCAAAGTTTAATATTTTGCATTTGGTTTTCTGCGATTTCAGAATTGTACATATAAAATTCATTTGTGGAAAGATAACTATTTGATTCCATATATAATGACAAAATGAATATGGGTGTTAAAGTTCACAAATGCTTGGATTTTATACAAGATAGTTCCATATAACAATATGTCCGTACTACCAACTTTCTAAGGAAAAACTAAAACTCAAAACTGATAAAAATTGGCATTGTGAATTTCCATCTGTAATTTACTGGTAACGAGAATGTTGAAAATTTGCAAACCTTAATCTTAAGATCCTGGTACGATATGGTCATAACTACAATTCTTATACTCTAAAATTTTTTAATATTATTGGTTACATTCTGTAATATTTTAGGCAATAAATTGTGAGTTACACAAAGCTCAAGATATCGATGTGCAACCTCGGACCAAATATACCACCTGGAGTGTAAAGAATGTTAAAGCTCATCTGTTTTGAGAGGTAATGAATTTGAAAACTAAAAATACTGAATATTAGTTTAATGAGTCTTGAAATATAGATTCAAAGATTTCATTAAATCAAAGAATACAATACTTTTAACATCAAAGATTGCATATAAAATTATACTTACAAAGGCAATTAAAGTATGTAATATTACATACTGGAATTAAAAGATTTAATTAAAGGGTAGGAACATTTTTTCAGTGATATATTTCTTTATAATGCAATAGATACAAAAGGAGGAAATAGCAAGATTATCAACTTATTTTTAAAGCAGTAGCATGAACGAACTAGTAGTATGAACTTTTTTCATAACATCACTTTACGAAGAATCTATATTACACACAATTTAAAAGTGAAACTTCTGACTGCATATAGAGTGCATTTTGAATAAAAATATACGCCAACTTTTTCATATACAACTGTAAAAGTCAGAGTATGAAAATAAAATAATCTGAAACGTTTGTGTTCCTTGAACAGTTTACTTCCTCTCTTCCATCTATTAAACTATTTTATAATAAAATGAAATTTCAATACTTAAAATGTACTTTCATCTATTAAACGAAATAATCATATTTCTGAATAATCCAATAAAAAACAAGCCCACAAATCCAATTATAGCTATTAGCAAAACCAATTACAGCATACAAGAGCATCCAATTACATATTTTTTCAAAACTTTAACTAGAACTTTTAACTTAACATTAACTTTCAAACCAAGGGATGCACCTTTCCAATTCATTCAATTTTTACCAATATTTGCATTATAAATATTAAATCAAAGCACACAATGAACCTAAATTATTCAACATTTTTAAAATCCTAAAAACTATTTTTGCCATATTTTAGAGCCCATATACTCACATGTATATTTTATAAACTCAGCCATCAACAGAAGTTGGTATGTTCAAAAGTTTGTAACAAGTATATTTGGTTGAACATATCTTGATATGATTTTTAATAACTAATAGGATATTAATTTTTTGCAGTTAAAAGAATAAAGCTTTAAATAATTAAGTAAATTTTAGTAGATCAATTTCTTTATAAATTTTCTATTTTTATAAGATCTACATTTTTGAAAAATGATTAATACTAACAATTGAAAGAAATAAAATACTGTACTTGCCAGTTTAAAAACCAATTCAAAATTCAAATTTTTAAATAAAATACAACTTAATGAGTTTATGTTAAAAAAAGGATGAATTTAGTTTTTAATAGGTTATTTCAAATGAATTTCAATAAAATGAATACTTTAATATACAAAATAACTGACTGATTAACTTCTGGTATTTAATAAACTAAAATAAATTTAATTAAGAGAATCCAATTCGAATAGCATTATAGGAAATAAGACCTTTGCGTTCCTAAATTTATTTATACATTTAAATGTAGACTAAAGAAATGAATTAATTAATTTAAAGAATTTTAAAATCAAGCACCGTGCATGCAGATAAAAACCAAATCACTCTAATTAAACTTCATAAATTTTATAAAAGGCCCATGCATGAAATTTTTAAAAGTTTAATTCATGAGCATATCAGCATTGTAATATTTGTAAAATGTCATGCCAAATTTGATAAGTAGCAAAATACAAAGTTTTTCAAACAAACCTCGGCGTAATTCTCATTGTTCTGTTGTAAGAGATCCACGCATAATTCTGCTAAATGGATAAGATCCTCAAGTTTTTTCCCGGGAGATGCATTTTCATCCATCTCAGACTCTAAAAACACATAAAAATAATTACAGAATAATTCACTTTAAATTTATCAGATAATGAATTCCTATGAGCAAAAATAGAAGGTTTCAATGATATTATATATTTATCCATCAATATAAGATTTGAGGCTAATATAAAAAGGGTCACATAATAATAGTGGGTAGAATAATCAAATTTTCAAATCAAATGTAAGCTAAAATTTTAAATTCAAAAATCAAGCAAACATAAAGATGGTAGATTCCTATTCTGGAAAAGCAAATTTCAGTATTTTTAAGCTCTCTAAGTGACCTGCATGGTTTAGTTTGTCACTCTATATGTGTAAGATTTGCTACATAAGGGAAAAATTATCTTTATCAATTTTCCATTGTTTTAAAATCAACAAAAGTATTGTTTAAATCAATCAATAGAAATTATTAAACTAAAAAACACATATTGCTTTGAAATATTAATAAAAAATGTCATTTTAATCTTCAAATTATGTACCAATATAAAAATCATTCTCACACAGAACACTTATTTTACATACATAATTATTCTACTAGAAACTGGAGAAAGAGAACATGAGAGAGAGCAGTAGGTGGGTGAAGTGTGTAAATGAAAAGAAAAGAGCATGCTTTTCCTGGCAATTTACCTTGTTCCTCTTGAAGTTGCTGTTGCTGTTGTTGCTTTGCAGCTTCTGTTCCTACAAAATCAAGGCAAGCAAAAAGAGGAACAGAATAGTAAGAAAGGAGGATTAGGCAAGAGAAAACTTGGTGAAGAGAGCATAGTTGAAAACTATATATAGCATAGAAATGTAAAATATATAGAAGAACTTATATTCTTAAGATTGAATGAGTAGCTTTTGGAATAAAACAGTTAAGCATTTATATTAATAACCTAAATAAAATATTACAAATCTTAATTGGCAATAATTTTAGAAAACAATGAGTTTAGCAGTGTTCCCACAAGAGTATATCACAAAATTTCATGTTTTAAGAGTTTAATTGAACTTTAAAAATTATCAGCTGTTTATATTTTTCAACTTTAATAATTTGTCAAAGCACAGTAATTTTTCCCTTTTCAAATCTTATTTTAAAGGTGTAGCCTATTACAAGCCACACATTAGGCCAACATCAGTCATGCGACACTACATTGGCTGAAATACACATGCGTACTGGTAAATTTTTGTACAGAAACAGAATGAATACGTATATCAATGTTTTGTCGCATCTGCTCCTGTGGCCAGGCTATTGACATGCAGTGGATAATTACAGATGATACACAAGGTATAATTAAGGGCTGTCAACACCGAAAATGACAAGGGACATCTAGGAAATTCCTACATTGTGAGTTGTAGAGGCCTTCCCACCTCAACCTTGCCAAACTTAAACGTGCCAACTCCAGTTCTGACAAAACTGTAGTGTCTGTTGTGAAAGACACTTTTCTTGCTTTTCAAGTAAGCACTATACTTGGACATCAACGATATCTAGTCTGGGATTGCCAAAGCTATGGGAAGGGTTTCCTAGTTTTCCAAATGCAGGCTATATGCCCCATCAGGATGTATACTTCTCAAGTTTAAATTTTTATGGTTACCAGGTAGCACATTTGCCAGTTAGAAAGTAAATTGTCTTTGTATGCGAAATAGGAAGCAGATTGTATGTAAAGCCTTTCCTAAAGCATACCAGTTCATCGCATGAATACTCATAAATGGGTGCCTATGCCTTGAGTCTATTTTCTGTTCAGTTATGTCCACTTTTCAGGGTTCTCCTTATCTGCAGTAGTCCTCTTATGCTGGAGCAAAGCTCCTCATACAAAAAGTATGGTTTTGAGGACAGACTGGCATTTAATAATGATAAACAAAAGAAATCATCAGTGACTCTAGTGAAATGGAATCTGAAATGATTTTGTGAGAACATTTTGTAAAATAAACTTCAAATGAATATCTTTGTAATTTTTAATTTCATTTGTTTTGCTTTTAACAGAGAACATAGGACTACGATGGCTGAAATAAGGAACACGTTTGAATTATGTTCCAATAATTCATAAATGTAAAAAATCACAAAAGTTTCAAATCATTTTTTGAACCTTGTATGAGTATGAACTCCATTTAAAAATGAATATTACATTCGATTTGTCATCAAATTTAAATCAAAGTTTAGTCTGCAATTATGTAAGAGCTTCAATTCGATTTGAATTTTCCACCTTTCTTAGGGTCATACCTGGTTTTCTATTGGTTACAGAATTACAAGTAAAACTTGAGGATATTTATTTTCTTCATAAATGTAGTTCCTCATAATTTGCCTTGCATTACACCAAAAGGTTGTTTATCCTTTGGAAACCCATTATTAAAAACAATAATTCATGAGCAGAAAATTTTTTTAAAACAAAATAAGTGATATATATTTGCAGTGTTTTCTAATAAATTAACTGTTGGAAAGAAATAAGAGTCCCATAGGTTTTAAAGACTCCTACTCGATATCTTGTGTTAAAAAGAAAAATTTACATTGATATGAAGCTCTTGAGGAAGAGCATATCCTACCTGACCGTTAAAATGCAATGTTTTTAACTGACTGATCAGTTTAAAATAAACAATATTTTTATTTCCTTACCTCTCAAATTTTAATTACACAGGTAGCTATAAATTATATATATTATAAATTACCTTCGATTTTGGCCTGCTCTGAAATTCGAGTATAATTTACGAGGGCTGCATTTTCTAAGCATTTTTTAATTACTGCTCTAACTTCCTCAGGAGGTGCTGGCGTCATAACATCTTTCATCAAAACCTATAACAGTACCAAACTTTCACATCAACAAGAATTTTAATATATATATGATAAAAAATCAGAAAGCTTACCATTCACAATATATTTAATTTATTATTTCAAGTTATATTTTATTATTTTACAAAAGGGTTTTTTTAAGGAGATAAATATTGTGCTGCGCAAAGGTGAAAATGCCAAATTTTTAGATTACTGTTAACTTTAAATACGTGTGCAGAATTTCATGTTTTCTTACCTTTAATGTTTCAAGAATTTGACTAAAATTACACTTGAATGAGTGTAAAAGAAAAAAGTACAGCAATTACATCTTAGGTAGTACCTAATTAACATTGCACTGGAGCAACACAACGGGCTATTGGCGACCTTTATTTCGTAACTCAATATTAAATATTTTCTTTGAAACAATGGATTATTTTAGTAAAGTAACAATACAGTTTTAGTAAAGTAACAATAAAGTTTTAGTAAAGTAATAAAGTGATTCTATTAAAATCTTTTTATTTTTCTAAGTTCACCACTCAAACATGTACAAAATTACGAATTTAGAAATCTGTTTATTTCGGATTTAAGATTAATCTAACATTTAAGTTTAACTATCATTCAAATAGATAAATTTCCCCAAATAAAAATTTTCTTGCTTTCCCCACAAAATACAATAAATGCTTGCTATTATATAATCATACAATATTTATACTAAATCAAAACATTATGCTGCTTAATAAATCAATTTGAAATACATTGTGGAACATAAAATAATACAACAAAAACTAATACAATACCCTTTCTAACAAAGACAATGTAGCCTTCAATGCTCCTTCAGGCCGACCAAATGGGAAGCAATACCTATAAAAGACAAAAATGCATCCCTATAACTCAAACAAAAGTGTACAAATATTTTCTGTAAACAAATAAGATTATATTTTTCAAAACTATCTATTGAATAATGTATTTTAATTTCTATAAATTGTGATATATAACTATGTAATATCTGTTTTAGCAATAATGCCAACACTTTATCAAGTAATTAAATCGTTAATATTAAAAAAGGGTTGCCACACAGGGGTTAAGAGGATGTCGCTACCCCATAAATTCTGTCAAATCTCAGAAAGTTGGTATGTGCGAATATGCAACTTTTACTGCTCAATATTTATTCAACATATTAACGATTGCAATATACATATGTCAGCATGGCTGCAAGTTCTTTGTCATTTTCGGAAGACATGTTTGTGCAAGTCTTATATATGACAATATCTCTAGGATAAGTGAATTTGTTCAAACCACTCAAAATTCATTCCCTTCTAACTGAGCTTAGAAAGAAATGATTTTGAGTCACTCCCTCTTGAATTCGATTGGTTAATTTGATAATCACATGAGTGCCACCATTCCATGATCAAGCTTAGCTGAAGTATCTGCAGAAATCACCTTGTTTTGAGGTTGGTTAGGTTTAGTTTTTATGGTGCAAGGGCCATATTTTACCAAGCTGCAGCAAACAAGGCCAACCTTGTTTTGATGCTCTCAAATGTTTCGAACTTTACACCTGTAAACACTTGCACATGCATGCATTTATCGTCTGTCCACTTCATGACTGGCAATAAACAGCAAAGGGTATATGGTGGGACTAAACACATCGTTTTTGTCCAAAAATATTTCTACATGTGAATGTGAAATTTTGAATTTAAAACAAAGTATTATTTCAGTCAGTGTTGTTAATGCCTACTTTCTTTTAAGTAGACCTTTCCTTGTGCATGCACTAGTGCAAATGCAGAACTAAACATTAATGACACTAAAGTAATTCAGTAGACCTTTGCTTTCAAAAGAACAATCAGATTTATGAGGCATTCAAAGAAATTCTAATACAAAAGAGTAAAAATATTCTAACATGCATAAATAGTAATACATTACCTAAAATGAGTAATTTGGTTTTCCAGAAGTATTCTTAATCGTTCTTTTATTTCTGCAAAAATATCTTTTTCTTCTACAGTGACAGTTCCAATGCCGTCCGGCCTTTAAAAGTCAAACATTACATAGTCAAACATTAAGATGTTACAAATAAAAAAATGGTACTGATAATTTAATAATTCAGAAATCAATTAGCTAGTTACTAAAGCTGAATATTGCTTCTGAGAGCTTTACATACAAGAGTTAGATTTATACTTTTAACACTTGAAACAATGTCATGACACTTCAATTTTGACTCAAACATTAAATAGAATATTGTGACTACTATGATTTCTGAAGTATCAAATTTGCAAGAATTCAGAATGCTACTTTTCAAATATCAAAATATTTTAATTTCTATTATAATTTTTTTAAGTTACTTTATCAAATATATTCAAATTTATCCTCTTAATAACATTTAAGTTTTCAAAATAAGATAATTTTTATAGCAGATTTATGTACCTTTTAATAAGGATGACAACTGTTTACAAAAATATATTTTAAAAATTTCAAGAGGATCATGGGATTTCCATATTAATCAATATTAAATATTATTTTATAGCTATTTATTTAAAATACTATTTTCTCTTTCTGAATTTTATTTTATAACTATTTATTTGAGGTATATTTGCTCTTGAAAGAAAAGGAAACAATATTTTCCAAAACATTTAAGTTGTATACATCACTGTTTATCACCGATTTAAGTCTTTTTACAATTTGTCACTCATAATAGAACAAAAATTAACATTGTAATTCTAATATTTGAAGTAAAAAAATTAAAAGTTGAAAACCTTTTCATCACTTAAATTCTTGTATTTTGGGCAATTAGAAGGAAACAGAAAATTTGCAAAATTTAATTTTATAATTAGATTGAACATCATTTAATTATATTACAGCTAAGATATAAGCGCCAAGTTACTACCTCAAATACTCCAAAATTATAAATTTTAAATCACGATTTGGCTAATTTAGATTTTCTAAGAGGTTACAGCACATTCAATGCTTTTAAATTAATATTAAAAATATCTCTTACAAGATTGGTTAAAAACTAAATCTATGACATTGTAATATAGTTACAATTTTACAATCTATTTAAAAACATTCAAAGATCTCAATACATACAATAGATGTTACTTTAGTAAGAAAATTTAAAATCTAAAAGCGTGCAAAGAAAGAAAAAATGTAAACCAAGCAAACTTTAGTTTGCTCAGTTAACCATACTCAACTGTGAAAGAACAATGCACCATTTGATCAAAATATTTTCATTTCAAGATTTTTGTTCAACTCAAGCTGCATGATTACTTTATTTTTAAATAACTATATCCAGCATTTTTAAAGCACTCAGTTTTCAAATACACAGTTAAAGCCAGAACTCCACATGATTTAATTAACTTTTAGCAACACTTTTTAAACAAATTTTACATAGTGAACTTTGACAGATTGATGACATGATATACAAAAAGCACTTGTAAAAAGTAAAAGTTGATGGGATTGAATTAAAATCTTACATTCCAAGTTAGTAAAATCAATCAGTGAGCACAAACTTTCAGAATTTGTAGAAAATGAAAGACATTATCAATATTAGTATCAACAGAATTGTATATTATTTAAAGACTACATTAAAACAGAATATAAAACAAACATTTCATATTACGAAAATGCCGAAAAACATTTTAAATAAAGCACGTATGAAAGCAAAGGTACTCAACAGAAAATATAATTAAAGCAATTCCAAAGAATTCAATTATTTGCTGAAAGAAAATTAAAATAAAAATTGAGGGAAAATTGACACATTTATAAGAAAAATCTAATCAATTTTTAGGATCTAATTATTAAAGAAAACATTTAGTATTTAGAATGACATAACAATCATTTATTTCTTATAAAAATTTTATATTATGCTGTATACTTAAAAAATCACATCTGAATTCACATTACAGATGAACACAAAAACAGCACATTTCTTTATAAGGAAATTTGTAATGAACCAAGTACTGGAGTTACTACACATTGCATTTAGAGAAATATGCAATTTTATAAGTCTTGCAGGTGTACAGGAATTAAGAAAGCAATCACTGTCAGTGCATGTAAGAGAATTTATAAAACACAAAATAATTTGTGTGTATATATATATATATATATATTTAGAATATATTCAAACATAATTATGTTATGGTATTATTAAAACTTTACATTGTGAAATTTATATTACGAAATTTACATTACGACTAAGGGCCCAGATATTTATGTCTGTATTTTCTTTTTATTTGTGATTAAAATTAGACTTGAGGGAAGATTTTAGTACATATTGATTAAAATATGTGCTTTTCATTGGTTATATAATGTTTGAAGTCATAGTACAATCTAAAAGCACTTTAACATGCAACATTGTAATATGGAAAACAAAATCTTAAGTAAAAGTGTTGCATTAGGTTACTGACATTGTCCATTTAAAGATTTACAATCACCCTAAGCAAAACAAGATATTAACAAACTTGTACAAGATCATGTTATCAGCTAATAAGTCTGGGAAGACTTTGTGTGCACTACAATAATTTTCTCACAAAAATAGGCACATCCTTCGGGAAACAACACCAGACAAGAACTACGTAACTACTTAAAGATTTTTAAATTGAATAACATCCTGCATTGCTAATACGATCTAGGTTTGTATGGTTGATAGATTGCATCACTGATTGTGCATAGCCACTAGTGTTGATGAAGAAATGTTGGTGGCTACAAAAAATTAAAATTTAGGGCAATATTAACTTGTGAGCATTCAAGCAGGGTATGACATACCCGAGGCCATGTTTATTGTTGTTTATCTCATTCATTGAGATGATAAAATTTATGAATCTAAAGCAGAGGTTCTCAAACTTTTTCAGTCATGGAGCACCTTTGAAATTGGAAATTCAACGCGGATCACTAAGTTTTATCTCGCAGCTATATACTGTATTTAGTAAATAGAACGACAAAATAGCATTGCCGATACAAGGTAGTTTCGTCATTTAAGCTTGCAGGACATTAGATTTCACTGTTTAATTTTTTTCTGCACTAATTTCCCATTGCAGATGGAAAACACACACATGAAAAACAAAACATTTGAAAATAAATTCAGGACAAATATTGCAGATCCACAATTTGTTATTTTATTAATTTGGCATTATTACATTTATTACAAATTTTTACTTGGTTTCGTGAAACAGAATTTAATGAGAAGGATGGGGCAGTTTCGATTTGCACAATGAGATTATATCTGACTGAATTTCGGATAGTTGCAACTGAATATCTTGCTCTGCATTGAGAAGTGATCTGTATTGTTTTAGTAGCAGCGTATGCGGAGAATCCTGTTTCGCATAAATAAGCGGTTGCGAAGGGCAAGAGAATAAGTTTCGCTTTATCTGATAGGATTTTAAATTCATCTTTTAGTGTACACCAAAAATCTGAGATTGATTTCTCAGTTTCAAACTTCGATCTTATCGCTGTATCTGATGTCAAATCAAGCAAGCATTCATATTCCTGTGATGTCAGAGAGGATGGTTTTTTGGATATAGAGTATGGTGTTACAACCCAAACGTTTTCTTTTATGTTTTCATGCAATCCTTTTGGAAAATAAGAGTTCAAAGTATCAATCACACGCAAGAGATGAACTTCAAATTTGTTTAAGATATCCGCAGGAATGTCCGATTCGAGTTCTCCAAATCCTTTTGTTAGTGGAAAACAATTCAGGCTTCCGATTTTGATTGACTCTACCCAATACTTGTGTTTCTTTTTAAATCCTTCCACTTTATCAGTAGCATCAAAAACAGTTATTGCTTTTCCTTGAAGGGAGAGACATAAATTATTAACTTTTGTAAAAATAACTGCCAAATACGCTAATTTCATGAGCCAACGATCATCACACAACTTCTCTCCCAAAGCAAAATCATTGTCACTTATGAAGATTCTGACTTCATTCCTTAGTTCAAAGAGGCGCATTAAACTTTTACCACGGGAGAGCCACCTTATTTCTGTGTGAAGAAGTAAAGACATATGCAGACTCCCCATGTCATCACATAAGATTTTGAACAACCTGGTATTCTTAGGTCGTGATTTTATAAAATTTATTATTTTAACAGTTTCATCAAGCACTTCTTTTATAAAGGGTGGCATTTTCTTCATTGCAAGAGCATGTCGGTGAAGTACACAGTGGCTACTGCTGCACCCCTTGGCTTTTTCTTTTATTTTTGCGATTGCACCAGACACCTTACCAGTCATAGCTTTCGCTCCATCTATGCACACATCAGTTATCCCATAGGATGCTATTCTCTGCAAAAAATTCATCTAATAATTTAAATATTTCACTGCCACTTGTGGTAGTCGGTAATGGCTTGCAGAGAAGTAAATCCTCTTGAAAAGAGTCCAAATATGGATAGAGCACAAATACCATAAGAATTGCCAAACCAGCAACATCAGTTCATTCGTCCATTTGAAGCGAAAATTTAGTGGATTTTATACAAGAAATTAAAGTGAGTTAAAGAAAATAATAAATAACATATAATGAACTTTATAATTTGTCGATTCTCGACTGAATGCTGACTAAAATGCAACTGATTTGAGAAGTGAGTAAACCACCAGTTTTATATGCAATAAAAAAATTCCGATAATCCTGGAAAGGTGTTGTAGCTTCTAATTGTTTCTGCAAACGCAGAGATAGTGAGTCCAGCCTCTGTCTGGCTCCGTGTTGTCTGGTGTTGCTTTTTGACGTAAATTTGTTAATGTCGACTGGCGGACGAGAAACTGACACATTGAATGCCGACTACCTTTTTATATAGTCAATGTTTCACCTGATCGGTGATAAATGATTTGTACTCGATTTTTTTCTTACACACCGAGAGCGCAAAAAAGGTCATAATATTAAAATATGTTTGTCCCATTTTTTTAGTAAAAGATATTTTTAATTTTAAACTTTAAAATATGTTTAATAAAAATTTTTTAATTTTAAACATGTCCTACCTTTTCGCGGAGCACTGGGAATTGTTCTGCGGAGCAGTTTGAGAAACGCTGATCTAAAGGAATGTGCAAGAAACCTAAAATCATTTTTCTATAACTTGACAAAAGATCTTGATGAAATGAGAGCAACATATTCAAGTGCAAGAATATCTAATCGGTGGTCTATGGTGATAGTTTTTTCATCATTACACATTACAGCAATTAATATGAGGATAATTTCATTATCAAAAAAGAGCCACATACTGAATTTTGGAGAATGCACTTATAAAATTCTTAGGACATTATCATCTGGGCTTTATTTTTATCATGAAATTATCTTTAGTAAATCTTAAACACACATAGCTTATTTTAACCTGTTTAGCAATGTTGTACACTATTCATCAATACTTAATTTGTACGAAACTGTCTTTCCCTTTAACCCAAATGTTTCAAACTTTTTATAAAAAACAAACTGCCCTTTTTGAGTCCAGATCCACTTACATAAAGACTTATTGTCTAACTTACAATTACAATCATTTCTATCTGACAACAGCACAAAAAGATGTTTGATTAAAAAGTCTTTCTTGTAGGTAACATGGAAGCATTAAATAAAAACTTAAATTGTTAATTATACAAGGTGACATGCTGAATTTGAACAAGTTCATGGTATAATTACCAGGGCCTGGATTTCGATTAAACATTTTTATTAGCGCTTCATAGACATGGAAATCCGTGGACAATCCCGATTCTAGATAGTGTTTTCGTCACTTTTAGGTGGTTTTGACTATTAGGTCATTTTCAAGGTTTAAGTATATTTTGGTCATTTTTAGAGATTTTTAGGGCATTCTTTTAACTTTTAGCATGTTTTAATTTTTTTGTAGGTCAAACTTATGCTGGAACACTCCAAAGCCATACTCCTTCATCCAGTTTGATTTTTTACAAGACATTACAAATTATTCATTATCTAGCTTCTGATACCAAAACAGTTTATGATCATTTTTACAAACAAAACATTGCAAAATAAATTGCAAGATTGTCTGTTAGAGAGTGAATCATTGACATTGAAAACAGTGGGGGGGGGGGCGAGGTCTCCAGTCTTGACAAGAAAAAAATATATTATTTTACTTTTGGATCAAGGTCAAAAATCGAAATGTTTAATAACTAAGAATCTATCTAAAAATACAAAAACAACATTCAAAGCAGCATTTCCCAAATTGTGGTTCCCAGGTCATTATTGGTTTCAGGATAAAAATCAGTTCTCCAAAAATGTCTCGCATGAAAACATCCCTAGTACAACTTAGATTGATTGAAATGGTATTGCTTCGGAAGTTGTTTATATTTATCCTATGAAGGGTTACATATTTATCCTATGAAGGAATTACACGTTTGGATGAACACAACTGGTCAGTAAGTTGATTTCCTAATTGAACTCTTGCAACACTGCTATAAAACATTAACTTTGAGAATTTCCAATTTTTGGTTGAGTTGTCAAGAAAAGTATCCAAACTTGTATGAAAAAACCCTTTGATTTTTAATGCCTTTATAAGAAATCGAATTTTTAAAGCCTACATTTATATGTGTGAGAGAACACTTAATTTATTTCTGATCACTTGTCTGAAAAAGAAAACATTTTGCTAATCAAGAGAAATTTTTTTCAATTCAATATCATATTTTTAGATTAACGAAATCCAGGTCCTGATAATTAAAATAACCCAGAGTTGACCTCAAAATCACAAATCTCAATGAAGTAAGCTCATGAGCATTTTTCCATTGGTATAATATTTTAGTACTTCTCCATCAAAACCAATAATCTAGATTATATAATAAAAATTGAATTTTCTTACACATTGCTTAAGGAAATGCTAATTCACTAAAGAACTATCCCAGTCAATAAGTTAATATTTGCACAAACTATATTTTAGATACCAAGTTGATGCAAAAAGTAGGTGGTTATCTCAGGGCTGCCACATCTAAAGCATTTATGGAATAGCATAAATTATAGCAGTAAAAAATTAGTCTTCTCTTAAAACTTACTTTACTAACAGTTTTTGTTGCCCACAGTAGTGCCTTCAAAAGAAGCTGAAGAGTAGAAGTACAAAGAAGCATTTGGCATAGCTTAGTTAATGCTTACTTTTAACAGAAAAATACTTTATGCTCTGTTACACACATGCCTCATTGAAACAACCAGAAAGTTTATATTTACCAAATGTTTTCAATGGTAATGGTAATTAATTAATGTCACACTGGAGCAACACAACAGGCTATTGGCAATGGTCCGGGAACAATTCCCAGGGGAAAGATCCGAGAACACCGCGTAATTCTGAACCAAGGTCAGATGACGAGATCAACATATGAGCTGGCACCCCACTCTCCAAACTTCCACACCATGTCAACATGAGGAATTTTAGGCAGCTACAGATTTAACGTGCACCAGCCCTTGGGTACATGATGGTCTTTGGTTGGACCGAGTTTCAAACTTGCAACCCTGATTGCTAATACGTTACTCTGCCAACTGGGCTACCGTGGTACCCAAATGCTTTGGATGCCATACCTCAAATTATTGAAGCAGTCAGAAAGTCATAAAAACATTTCCTCCAATGATGAAGCAGAAGGCATGCATTTGGACTGAAACAAGGATATGTGTTATTGCTTAAAAAATGCTCGTCTTAATTTTTGTTGATCTAAGGTGAATTTTCAAAAAAGTGGCCAAAAATTTGAAAATAGGAGCTTTTGAGATGATTTTGCTTAAAAAAATACCCATAGTCACCAAGGTTGAAAAATAGTAATCTTTTAGTCGCTTGTGGCAGCCCTGTAAGAAATTGAATTTAAAGCTGCAGTTGGAACAAAAAGGACAGTTTCATCAGCAAGGTCGATTCACACCAGGATGCAAATTATAATACCTGTTACTGAAAATAAAAGGGCAAATGTGAAATGACAAAAGTGAGTGCAGTACAGATCAGCTCTTGGTGAATTCAGGTGGAAAAAGGAGGTCAGGAAAAGTGGTGCAATGTTATATCACAGTTGGTAGGAAGAGAGATATTACCGAAGCAGAAGTTATTTTTAAAAGGCATACACTCATGTCATGGCATAAAACCACAAATATAAAAATAAAGGTTAAAATATACTCGTCCCATGCATTTCCATTTTGTTACATTCAATCAAAACCAACTTAAAACATACATTGCAATACATTCCTTAGTTATTTGTAGAGCAAAATTAAATAATAAAACTATAAACACAGATATGGCACTTAGAGTATCAGAGGGCATGAACAACAAAATAATGTTCAAGCAAAATTCAATAAACCTTTTAAGATTTTAAAAAGCATAACCCCAAGCACCTCAAATGTTTTAAAATACTAATGAATTAAATTAAGTAGGTCTTCTCCTATGTAGATGAGACTAAAAATTAAATTTTAATATTGAAGTATTACACATGGAAAAGGGTATCAGTATTTTCATTCTTCAGCCCTAAACTACTAGATACATCTATCTACCCTCCAATGCATTTAGATGATTAATTTATTATATATGCATTAAACTTATTTCCTACTTTCAATAATGGAATTTTAATTCATACTATAAAACTTTACACAATGAATTTGTAAAAAACTATAGCAATACTGCAATAAAAAAATCAACTATTAAAATACTTCAACATTTATCTAAGTTTCTACTAATATTTTTTTGACTTTATGTGCTGCTTCCAAATAGTTATGTTAAATTATCTAATAGGATGTAAAATGAATAAATACTAGTGGTAACAATTGTTTTATTCCATAATTTAGAAAATGGCACATATATAATGAACTTTTCAGAGTGAGGCTAACTCAAAGAAACAAAGCTTAAAATATTTCATTGTGAAGGAATTCAGCTACAGAAGGGAAATGGCAACCGAAATCAAATATCTTTATCTTAAAGCTAGCTGCAGGTCTCTAAAAAGTATAATGGACTACATGTGACCTACAAAAGTAGCGGCCAAACTTACACTACAGAATATAATGCAGTTTCTTTAAAGATAATATTGCAAAATCCAACAGTAAAAATCATACAAGCTCATTCTGTTTAAGGTTCAGTGTAGGTAATCTATCAAAAGTTTTGTTATAGATTAATATAATGAAAATTCTATTCTACTCTACTCTAGAACATTTAATTAACTATCCATATAAACTCATACATAAAGTGTTCTACTCGATTGATTTAAAGAGCTACAGGATCTGATATCAACAGGTGAAATGCAAATACATTAAAGGTCATAGCTACCAAATCAAGTATAATGTACTATATTTTAATCTAACATTAAGGTAATTTTTTCCCATATATAGTCATGCAAATTAGCAAACATTAAAGGAAGGAACTACATAAAAATTATTAACAGAACAGGTAGATTTAAGTTTAAAAGAGAGTGCAATAACAAAGCAGGGCAAGACAATATGGACAGACATGCAAAAAGATAATGACATACCTCACATCTGTGGCAACCTGTCCAGGTGGGGCAGTACTTTTGTGTGTGAAGTGTGAAATTAGCATCAGTATTTAACCCATAAAATACATATTTTGAAATATATGTCGTTACATAGCCGTACACAAAATTTGCAAACTCTTACTGAACAAATAACTTACTAAGTTTTCCATAGCAAGCACGTGACAAGTTTCAATATTAGTAGCACATGAAAGTATAATTACACAAATAAGAAAGTACATTATGTATTAAATGCGTTAATAACTTTTATTTTCAATGAAGCATGAAAGCGTAATTAGTTACTTAAGCACAAAAGATTAACAATAGTTAGCACATGAATTTATAACTTTTGAAGTTAAGAGTAATTTAATAGGGATAAACTAGTTGTTTGCAGTAAACCACCTCAAAAGTCACTGAACTTTATACATTGGAATGATCAAAATTAATGTTCACACATACTATTTCAATTCTAAGATATCCCATGAATTCACAGATTAAAATTAATTACTATTGAAACCATGCTGCTTTAATTCATGATTTAAAAGATTGTATTATAAAATAATAGAATGGAGCTTACTGGATATTTTCATATTTTACTCAAATCACACAACATTTTCATTCAAAAAGTTCATACAGTAATACAAAAATTATTTTCTATTTTAAATAAGCAACACATTTCATAACTATTGCACGTTTATGACACTGCATAGAAGGGAAAGCACATACGATATAAATAACAAATTTGTTAAACACAAAAATATATTCTACCAAACATTAATTATCTGGTCAATAATTTTAACGCAACTGCTTTTTATAATTTAATGTCTTGAAGAATTTTAAAACAAGATACCATAGAAAAAATCTTGAATTAAATGTTTGAGACAATACTTAAATTTGGTATCTAAGATAAAGCTGAAAATAATGGGAATTCAGTCGCAATCAATCTTTTATGTAATAAAATCTTGCATAAATTAGGAATATGAAATAAAAGGGGAAACCGACCTGTTCCCGTGAACATGTGAGGCACAAAACGCATAACTGTAATGTATTAGAGTAGGGTCAATCATAATCGATTTCTCTGCTCTATCCAGTAAGTCATGCAGGTAACATAAGTGGCGATAGCAGCTACGGACTCCATATCGTGCACAATATTCATCCAGAACGAAAACCTGTCCTGGGCTAAACCAACCCTGAACACAAAAAATATTTGATAAAACACTTACTTTGCAAAATCATTTTACATTTAATCTATTATTAAATTATTACTTTTTAAAATTACATTTACATTTTACAAAATGCATTACAATTTGCATTGTGCAGCTGAATTTGAAAAGAACAGTTTTGAATGGGCAATAAAAGTACCCAAGTACCAGGAGCACTTGTATTAGGGAATTTCATACTTGTGGTTTTTAATTCACAGGTATTTACTATCTGTGTTCAGTTTCACTTCATGCCAAGGTTCCAAAGACATTTCACTTAAAAAAGTTTTCACTAACATAATCAGAAGGTTTTTAATTCTACAAGCAACAATTACTTTGGTTACATGACAAAAAAAATTAAATGAAACACTTGAACTCAAATAATATTGGTCTAACAATTCTGTTAGAAACATACCTCTCATGTTTCTAACAATTCTGTTAGAAACATGAGAGGTCTGCATTTACAGTGGACATTGGAGAGAGCTAAGGCTTGGTGAAGTGTAAAAAGTGATTTCTCTCCAACAGTTCAATTGAAAAGTTATGGTGTTATTCTAGACACAAAATTTCAAACAGTTGAATGTTCCTTGTTTAATATACATGAAAGTGGGATATAATTTTTATAAGTAAATAAAATAAGCATTTTGATTTTGCTTGCATTCTGAAAATATAAATGGCTTCTGCAGTTATCAAAATATGATTATCTTATCAAATTAAAAATAGAAAACATTAGGGTATTATGCAGTAAAAATTAAAGATAGAAATACAGAAAGACAAAAAACTTTCATTCTACAGGGAAACAGAATATATAATTAAGTCGTTTAACTTGCTTTTCCTTTGTGAATAGAACAAATTAGTCTTAATAAGCTATATATTCAGTTTGTAAATACCAGTGTATTATAGTTTTTAATATATATGCTATGCGTATCTGTAAGCCCAGATACACTGATGCCAAGACTTCAGAGATTAAAATACATTAATATTCAAATGTGCATGAAATCATTCTTTACAAAAGTATAAAGAAATGAAACTATTCCCAGCATTTAATTGATTTGACAGCATTCAATGCAAACTAGTACCCAATCTATCAGTCTTAATGTCAAACAAAATAAATGCAATATGGACCAAATTACTGATTACTAATATGGCAAAAAGTAATATAATGAGTAAGGAAATCATTCTGCCAGAAACGGTTTAGTTTAACTCCTTGATTTTCAATAGTAGTATGAATGGGAAGTTGTGGGTGACAGTTAGTTGTTCAAAATGTACATGTTTCAGGCTATTTTAAGGCCTTAAGCACATGTTGCCATTAACAATAAGCTCGTTTTTACCATGTAACTATTTGTGTGTTAAGTGTTATTTTTCTTTACAAAGATTTGAACTTCCCTTGAAATTAAGAGCAACTATACTACTGTAACAATTTCTTCTGAGCATCAAAAAATGATTCAACTTAATTTCAAAGAATGACAACTTTTGTAAAAGGTGAACATTTTTGAGATTTCTCCAAATGAAGGTAATCACAAATTTAAGATGATTTCTTCTATCACAATCCAATAAATTAAAATGGGATGCTTATAACTCGATAGTATTGTTTTAAATTTTCAATGGCAAGGAAATTGACATACATTCAAACAGGAACGTGATGTTCATATTACAAACCGAAATATCAAAAATCTAATTTTGACAAATACAAGGGTCAAAGTCAATTTCTGAAAACAATATTGGTGGGAATGTAACTTAGAACAGGAAATACTACTTAAAAATGGGGTGAAATAATTGAGGAATTTTAAAGAATTTTTAAAGACAAACATGAATGATATATTTAAGGAAATACAAACCAAAGAACAATATGGATCGTTCAGACGATAATCCAAGGTGGTGGTCTGGAGAGTCCGAAACAAAGTATGGTGAGCAAATTTACAAGGATCTGCTGAAATGAATTCATCCATGCCATGTTTTCTAGCACGGTCAGCATCTGTTTTAAAGATAGAATAATTTAATTAAACAAAAACATTCATTATAATATATTAAGATAACAAAATAAAAACAAATAATCATAAGTTACTTTCTATCATCAATACAGTCTTCAAACTACCACATTATGCACTGAACTAACCAAAAGCAGCTTAATTTTAAAAAATGAAGACAAATTTTTGTTCAAATCAGTTGAAAAGGGAATATCTTTTTCAAGGTACTCTTTTCTAAATTATATTCTCAACATAAACACAATATTTCTTTTATCGACTAATATATACTTAAAAAAAATAACTGCTGTACTTATTCCTTAAGGTCTAGTTAAATAGATAGACCAATTCCATGAGTCTAAATATGCTCAAAAAGTCCAACATTAGATCAGGACTTCCATAGAGATCCTCTTGCCAGACCAAAGCAAGGCAAAAGATGACTTGGGGAGATTTGTACAGTGCAACATTTTAGGTAAGTTGGAAAAGACTTATGGGCCTGAACGAAAGATAGATATCTAATATACCCTCAAGTTTAGAAAGGATAGTCTGATATTTTGTATCTCTCATATATTTGAGCAAGGTTCCAGGGAGTTTGGAGTATCCCAACTTGTACAAAATACAAGTTGGGATACTCCAAATTTTATTATTTGATCTCTTTTTTTATGGTAAATAACTCTTGATATGTATTTAATGACAATACAGATGTATCAGTATCAGGGTATGAAAAATATATTTAAAAAAATCATAAAAATCAGATTTATTTGAATTAAATCAGATTTATTTGAATTGGATTGTTATGATTTCAATTAATCCCTTGCACATACAAGATTAAACTTGTTGGACATGAGACACACAAATCAGTGTAGTTTCTAGATAGCTTTGATTCATGTTAAACATCAATATTTATGATGAATAACATTAATGTATTAAGAAATAAAGCAGGGTAAATTTTTGAAAGATGAAAGTGTGATGCAAGAATTAGCAAAGTTAATCACATGATAGAGTAAATAGAACAGCACAACAAATGCCACACGCGTAAGAAATGTTTTCTCATCTGGTTCTCGAGCGGTTAGATTAGTTTGATTTTAACCCATAACCAGTGGCATGAAATTTTTTGGATGTAATAAATAAGGTTGCGGGATCTCACTAACACCATATTATAAATCTTTGTATAAAATTAATCAAAAATCAGACAAGTTTCCGAATTTTTTGCATTATATATTTATCATATGTGAATAAAATATATAGAAGTTTTTATTTTTGTAATAAATAGGTTATAGATTTCTTTTTAAGAAAAAATCATGTCACTAATAGAAAATAAAATAAAAGGAATTTGCACTAAAATTCGTGAAATATTCCTCCATCTCATTAATATTTAGCTTGCAAAAAGTATTTATTAGTGAAAAAATATTACTTGTAAGTATACAAATTGAAATCAAATATGCCCATTTTAAAATTTTCTCTGAGCATTGATAAGTATCAATGCTCAGAGAATGCTCATTGATAAGTATCAAAGTTGTATTCCAGGCACACACAAAAAGGGTTTATACATAACATACAAGAAATTACGCTTTTCTCTATGAACAGCATAGAATAAGTAATAGCATTCCCCTAGAACATGCGAATTGAGTGGAATTTTGAGCTTGCAATAAAAAAAATCATCATAATCATTAAAATAGCTTTCTGTTTCAAGCAATAATCTATTTCGTTAACATACTCAATTATCAGATGGGCGAATTAACTTTTACATTCCAAATTTCAATTTCATAAATACAGAATAGTTATGCTAGCAGTGTAAAGAATTCTCTTAAGGATCAATGAATGAAATTTCCCAATTCAATTTAAATAAAAAAAAAAACATCACAGAAAACAAAATGAAAATATTAGAATTCTCAATTATAAATATCAATGTGCAAAAATGGAATGTTATTGTGATAAATCAGACTTCTTAACTATTCAAATAAGTTAAGAACTATTCGATATAGTTCTTAACTTATTTGAATAAAATAACATTTTATAGTTATTTCATATTAACTTAATGCAGAAAGAAAAATGAAAATTAAATCAATGATTTTTTAATAAAAATCACTTGATTTAAATCGTGATTTAAATAAAAACTGATTTAAATCGGCATACCCTGATCAGAATTAAATAAAACCATTTCATTTAAATTTTTTATATTTAAATAATTTAAAATTAAATTTTTCCATTCTTACCAACTTTACCAGTCAAATTTGATGAGGAACATAAAACCTATTTGAACCAATTTTGAATAGCTTTCAGAAATCAATTTAATCTAATCACATTTAACTTATAGCAGATACACCTTTCAATAGTAGAATAGCATACATACCTCCTTGCAACCTAGAAATGGTGGAATTTTTACTGGTTTGTGGTTGAATGAGTGGTGTAGGTTTATGAGATTGTCCTGTTGCTCTATACATCGCCATTACCCACAAATGACACTCATTTTCATCATCACTTGCATACAAAACACTGTCCCCTTCTTTTACCGCATTGAAGAAAAACCTCCCCCCTTCGAGATCTAGAGAAAAAATAATTCCAGACAAAGATTTACAAACACTAAAATGTTCAAAATTTTAAAAATACAAATTTAACACATTTTAGAAGACATTTTTAAAAACAAATTTCAAATTCCAAGATAGGGCAGGTATCAATATAGTTACAATTAATATTGGGTCATCTGGAAAGTTCTGCGGTTTTTCAAATCGAAGTGTGCTTTCTTATTACTACTTTGCTACCGCTGATAAGTAGTGACCTTGATTGAAACAGATGTCTAAATTCGGTCTTTTCTGCTTTCACTGCATAATTCTACCTTATGTTGGGGCACAATTTTTATTCACTGCAGTGCTAAGAATGGAGAACCAAAAAGTTCATTTTCATCATATTATGCTTTTATTAAGAAAGCAAAAATGCTAGTCAGACTGCTCGTAAAATTTGTGCTGTATATGGACAAAGTGCTGTTTCTGATGGCACAGTTCGAAGGTGGTTTGATAAATTTAAGCGTGGAAATTTCAGCCTCGAAGATGATGCCAGCTTTGGACGACCATCCTCTGTAAATGAGGACCTATAAAAAGATGCCATCACTGAAAATCCACGTTACACAATTCAGGAACTATCACACAGACTAAATATTCCAAAAAGTACAGTTCATGATCATCTGAAGAAGATTGGGTATGTAAGCCGCTACAATGTATGGGTACCCCACCCCATACTTTAACACAATAAAATATGCTTGCTCGAATTTCGGCATGTGATTCTTTGCTGAAACAAAATGAAGAGGCTCCTTTTTTGAAATGGCTCATTACTGGAGATGAGAAGGGGATACTATACAATAATGTTACAAGAAAAAGATCATGGGGTAACAACGAGAGTGGGCTGCATCCCAAAAAAGTAATGCTTTGTGTATGGTGGGACTACAAAGGAATTGTTCATTATGAATTGTTGCCACAAAATCAGACCATAAATTCGGAAAAATACTGTTCTCAAATGGCAGTATCAAAAGCAGAAATCGAAGCAAAGCGGCCAGAACTGATCAATCGTCGAGGTGTTGTCTTCCAGCATGACAATGAATGTCAGACAAAGACTTATTGAGTATGGCTGAGATGTTTTGTCACTCCCCATATACACCAGACCTTGCCCCCTCAGATTTTCACTTCTTCAGGTCACTTCAAAATTCTATGAATGGCCTAGAGCTCAATTTTTTTTTGAGACTGTCAAACAGCACCTCGGTACTTCTTTACAAATAGGCTTAATGACTTCTTAAAAAAGGAATTTTCCAGTTGCAGGAAAGATAGTAAAAAGTCATAGAACAAAATGGTACTTATGTGATTCAATGACATTTTCTTAAGTTTTTGTACTACTTCATTGGTATTTATAATAAAAAAACCCGCAGAACTTTCAGGATGACCCAATACATCCATTTGCTTATACATCCATTTGCCAATATTTAGAAATTAAAACTGTTAACAACCATTTATAACTTAAAGGCAATTCAAAACAAGCGACTAAAACATATTTTGAAGTGATAAGTATTTTATGTATATTTTTGTAAGATAAATAGTAAACATAGAATTGAACTTTTTAAACAGAAAACAAAATGGAAATGATATTGAGTTTAGAAAGCTAATGTATCCTGTATGATTAGAAAGAAAACATTGAAATTTACATGCAATGATCAAGGCAGAATAAAAAAGAAATAACTCCCAGATTAATTGATTAAAACAGCTAAAAGGAGTAATTAAAAAATATCTTTCTTACTTTAAGATGTGAAGGTACTCAAAACCTGAATAACAATATGGCAAAGTTAAAATCCCTTATTAAATTATTAAAAACTGAATAGGAAAGAATAACAGTGGAAAGGCAAAGCATAATACTAGCTTTTTACTCAAGACAGAACTTAAGTATATGTTAATATATACTTTTTTACTTGAAATGCTTCCCTTCAAGGAAAATTAAGTTACTTCAACAATTCTAACTATGATATGAAATAGAAAATTTAAAAAATTCTGCTTGAAAATTGCTGTGAGTTCTACTAAAGGGGAGGCTACTTAATTTAACCTTTAAGTAAAAAAGAAAGCGATTAAAAGTTTAAGTAAAGAAAAATTACCGAGCACTGGTTCAACGTAGTCTACAGTATATCCATCTAATTGCATCATTTCAGTTGGTTCGGACTTTTTTTCTCGATAACTGCACATCGCAAAGGTATACTGTGACACCTATGGCATAAATGAAAAGACAATTTTAATTCTTTATTGATGCTTTATAATTAAATGGATAAAAAATTAAAAATTTAGGCTGATAATTGATGAACCTTGGCAAATTATAGAAAAATACAACTTTGCACATCTAGTTTTCAAATAGTTTGTTTTATTACAATCATCTTGTAACAATGATTACTCATCATTTTTCCACAAATGATTGCTAAATTTTGTAGGTTTAATATCAGTAATAAACATTTCAAAAATAAAGCTTGTTCAAGTTCTTATTTGAGAATGCTGAATAATTGAACATCTAATGTCTGAGTATTCAATAAACAGAAAAATTGTTCAGGAATGATTCTCATAGATATTACTGAATAATAAACATGATATTTTAAAAAATAATACAAAATCTGGAGTAATTAATGAGGCAATAAAAATAAGCATGAGCTGTTTGGAGGGAAAATTTTATCTACAAAAAGGCATATAGCATGAGTACTTCAAAAAATTAAAAATATATCAAAGTATCGAAACTCCCAAGATGGAATTTATAGTTGCAAATAAAACACATTGCAACAAGTACTAAATTAAATTTCACAAATCATAGAACATGAATATTTTTTAAAATACTAACCTGAACCAGCAGAAAATATCTTTTCTTCCATTTTTTCCAAACTTGCTTTCCCTGCGCGAACAAATACCTGAAACAAACACTTGTCTTTACAAAACTGGACATAAGAAAGAAATAGTGAATAGAGATGGTGATAGTTAACTTATCACCATCTCTATTTATAAATTATTATAAAGTATAAATTTTATACTTTCAGTTAAGCAATTTAATAAGTAGAAGCTTTTAAAACTTTTTAATTGAAAAAGTAGACAGCAACTTCACTCCAATAAAGTTAAAATAACTTTGATAGTCCAATAAAATAAATTTCAATAAGTTTATTCACTTCTTAAAAAGCTTATTTGTTTTTATTGAAACAGATAACAAGACAAAACAAAAGATATAATTATATCAACCAAATCTTTCTAAGTATGAATCAAACCAATTTTATAAAAGTTCAACCACAATATTTTAGAGGATCTGATGCAAGTTTAACTTGAACATGATCTGCATTGCATAAAATAATTTTACATTTTCTGGTTTCTTGATATCATGTAAAATTTTCCAACTACTATATTTAAAAAACATCAATTATGTAGCCTCAATAAATTTTGTTATTCAAAGAACAATTAACTATGAAAATGTCATAGCTCACCCGCAATGTTTCATGTTTAGAGGCTTATCCATGCGGACCACTATTTTGATACGCAAGTCTTGATCAGGTGCATTTTTAGGAACAATCATTTTGTACCATTCTGGTGATTTGGGACTCAGCGGCGTTGGTTTAATTATCACCTGTTACAGATTAAAAGAAGGAAATTTAACAAATGCAGGTAAATAACAAATAGCAAAGCTGAACTTTAATAGCAAATAACTTCAGGAATGACAACGTTTTTGAAACATGTTAGCAAAAAGAAAGGTCCAATTTACTTTTCCCAGTTCCTTATCATCCAGACTCAATAGGCCCGGACTTTCTGTGTATAATTTTACTTTCACTATAGGCAAGGCATGGGTTGTAGTAAAATCGCCTTGTGTATCCCACCTATAATGAATGAACAATTGATATACATCATGAGCATATACTTTATTAGAACTATTCCTAATAAATATAATGAAGAATTAAATAAAAAAATTACATACCATATGCTAAAAATGTTATAAATATAATTAGGGAACAAAATTTAAAAATTATGAAAACTTGCAACATGTGTTACAAATAGTATAATACAAACTATTTTATTAAATTATATTAATACCAATTATTTTATTAAATCATTTTATTAGAGAAACTAGTATTACAAACAACTAAATTTGGAAACTATTACAATTGACCAGGGACTAATGACTGTCTTGAGACTTACAATGTGAAAATCAATGGGATTTATACATAGGCTGACATACATCCTTGAGATAAAACAGGACATTGAAATGACAAAAAAGGGACAGGGGTTATGTAATGTTCTGTGTTCATGAAAAACACATTCAAAAAAGTTTCATGAGATAAAACATATTGAGCATTCCATTATTCTTCGGTGGCAGAACCCCCCAAAAAATTTAGTATAAGTGTAGGGAGAGTATTCCACGATTGTACCATGAATATTTCTCCAATAGAACATACAGCAACACCTTATGAAACTTCTTACATTCCAAAACACAATTTTATCTTGCAACTAACATAACTTACACTTAATCTAGGTTGTCTTAACACTTAATCTAGATTTTTCTTTGACTACAAACTCCTACTTTCCTGACTACAAACAGGACAAAATTGACATTTTTATTAAAATGATGGGACAGTCAGGAAATATGAAGAAAACAAAGAGTTACTATACCGGTCAAAATGTAGAAACATGTCCAAAATATTTTAAGATTTTAGTCTACCTTCCACCCCAATCATTATTCTTTAAAATGTTTGGTGTTCTTTTAAAATACCAGTTAAACCTTTTGTAACTCACATTAACAGATAATGATAGCAAGGAACTTGAAAAATTTAAGAATAAAATTTTGTTAACGAAAAGTTATTGATAGAACTAATATATGAATTAAACTTACATGCAGAAAAATCATGAGTGAACAAAACTTACAACTTTGGTGTAAAATGTATTTCATGTACTGTCAATTACAATAGACTCGCATAACAACCCTGAGGGGGACTTTCGCACCAGGGACTTAATATTAAATGGTTGTAATTTTGAGCATTTCTCTTCTGGTATTTTGGAGTGGTGATGGTGGAAAAGGGAATTTTGATTTCACATTTTGTAATTTCAGGAGAAATCTGTTGCCTAAAAAACTATCCTTAATGAATAAAAGTGTCAAATAAGTCCTCTAAAAGTGCCTTTTTATAAGTAGGAACTTTGATTTCCTGCTCAGCTTTCTGTTTGGCAGCCCACTGCAGCTAGCAATATGGTGCTTCTGTTCATTACTATGGAAAAGAGTGCTTTTAGGAATGTCAAACAGTTTGGCAATCTCCATTTTGGAAGGATGTTTTTATGAAGATTTTCTTTTTGCATCAATGGATAATGCTGAAAGCTTAGTCTTGAATAGATGAGGTATAGATAGCTAACTGGCAAATAGTTGTTTGGTCTTTACTTGAAATATGTGATTGATACTTGAAAAACCCACGCAAAGTGAGGCATTTGACGATACTGCAAGACCAGAGACGCAATTAGAGGGGGGCTGACGGGGCATCTGCCCAGGGCACTAAATTGGCTGAGTATTTTTTTTACTATAGATATTTACATAAGATAAAAAATGAAGAGGAAAAACTTATTAGTAGACTACAAAAACCAAAAACTATAAAAGGAGCTAAATGCAGAATGTGTGAAGAAATAGCAGGAAAGCTTAACCTAGATCCTCTTTTTAAAGAAGTAAGGAGGAAGAAGCGGATGTTTGATGAGAAGGGCAAAGTTGAAAGCTATGAATTCTCAGAAGAAAAAAGTTCAGATTATTGATTATACAAATAGATCGGATTCTGAATGAACTGAGGCAAAGGTTTCAAGTCATTCAAAACATGAATAGTTTATTTGGTTTCCTCATTGGAGCTCGGTTTGAAATAATGAACGGAGAAGAATTGAAGAACCAGGCACTTCAGTTAGCTACTACATATAAAGACTTAGACAAGGACTAGCTGGCGATAGAAGTGGGGAGTTCTAAGTATCATGCCTTGGATTTAAGCCCTAATATGAAAAAGGTTACACCATCAGATCTTCTGACGTTAATATACAAGAATGGACTTGAAGAAGCGTCCAACATAACGACAGCGTTGAAAATTTTCCCTTACAATACCAGTCTCAGTCGCCTCAAATGAAAGGAGTTTTAGCAAAAAAGTTCATAAAAAATTACCTCAGAAACTTAACAGGACAACGACTAACCAACCTGAGCATCATATCAATAGAGCACAAGTTAACTTCAAAGCTATCTTTTGAGGACATTGTAAAAATGTTTGCAGCCAAAAAAGCCCGTAAAGTTAAGTTTTAGTTCAAGCTTTCTGTGTTTAAATTAATTTTTTTCACATTTTGTCAATAGATTGAGATTGTGAAAAATGTCTAAGTATAATACTCAAGATAATAACTCGAGTAAAATCTGTTATTAATTCTTGTTCCAGTTTTCCAAAATCCTTGAATGGTTTTCGGTCGACGTTTCGATAATTCTCATTTTAAAAGTCTAAAAGCACAAAAGTCCATGGGTGAGACATCTGGAGATTTAGCAGGAATATCCGTAAAGGGTATTTATTGACTTGATACCAGTTTCTTGTTCCATTTTTTCCACGAATTTAATAGTGGATTTAGATGTGTGGCTGCTTGCTTTATCCTGATGCAGTTCTATTGATTGTTGGCACTTTGGGTAAAGATATAGTACTTCTTTTTTGAATATTGGGAATAAAATAGGGTCTTGATAATATGTGGGAGTTGATTTTTACATTCCCCCCTCTTTTTTACTTTTAATTTTCCATTATATGCAAAACCAGCAACAATCGTAAATCTCTTAGAGAAAGTTCACACGTTTAAGTTACAAAGTTGAACTATGTTTTAAGATCTTTCTCCTCTTTTATGAGAATAAATTGTTCTTTTTTATTGCAATCTTTTAAATACACCCATGCCTCGTCACAACATTTTTCCATCTTCCTCCAGCTAAATGCTTCTCATACAGAATTCTGCAGCGAGTTCTGCTTTCTGCAATATGTCGCGGAGATAAACAATGAACATTGTATTTTTTGGCCTTTTTAGGATTCAAATCACTGTTAAATATTTTATTTACAATTGGAACTGAACTTTTAATGGCTTTGTAATAGCCTTTGACTTGGCGGATTCTATTTTAAAATTAAAGATCTTAAATTACAAATATTCTCAGAAATTCTTTTCTTTTTTTGGATACGTATTTGGAAGTATTTTTCCACTTTTACGCGTTTATTCCTTTCTCATTAATATTACTTATACCTTTTATAGGAAAAACATGACTTTTAGTGTTTTTGAATACTTGAATAAGCATAATTCTCTTCGGAAAGAGTGGAAACATAGCCTTCCATCCATTGCTTATTTAAAAGCGCCATTTTGAAAGTAAACAAAACACTGAGTTAGCAGACGATAAGTTATACTTGAACAATTTAACTACTGCGAAAATAAAATTATTTCGTAGCATACAATTTTTTTTACAGCTCATCAAAATCATTCAAAAAATGTTCGAACAGCCTCTGTATTTATCATAATTAAATATCCTATTCTAAAGCAACAGTCTGTTGATTTTGATGCAGCCCACACATATCCAGATATCATTTGATAAAACCTATTAATTTCATTTGCAGCGATTATAAGTATGAAAGATTATACCAAACATGCTACTCTTAGATTATTTGTTAATGACATATCTTAGAATTAATTAGGTATTTTATCTTGTACTAAAAATGAAATTACTGCAAATTAATCTATTTACCTTTGAAATCATGCATTTACCATCTAAGTTGAATAAAAAAATTTGGACTAGTGGAATTAATGTGTGGTTGGGCGATATCAGGTGTTGTCAGGGTTTTGGTTTGGTTGGTCGGTGGGGGGCGCCAAGGCAAGTTCTTGCCCCGGGTGGAAACTAGCCTAGTTATATCTGTGCAAGACCTGAAAACAGTCAAATTGTGCCTTTAAGTCCCTCAACAAAACCTAAATACATTAATGACAGACATCAACTGCAATGAGGTTTTTACCTTCCCTGTGGTTGTTACAATGCTCTTAAAATAGTATTATGTAATAGAACTGCCAGGACCTTATCATCTAGTCATTGCATCGCTGTGAGACATTAAATAGAGGGTTACTATAGAGCGTGTCTACTGTATTATAATGAGGAAAATTAAACAAAAACTGTAAGTAGAGTATGGATAAAAAACAAAAGTTTACATAGGCTTTGATGCCTCTGCGTGGTCGGTTTGTAATTTTTCACCTCCTTCCACTTCCATTGTACAATAAACTATTCTATTGGGTGCTAAGGATTTCAGTCCTTTGACTTCCATAACTACTACCTGTGAAAATCAAATATTTAATAAAAAGTGGGTGATAGATTTACAATAATGCACATGTGAATCATCAATAATCTTCAGACAGAAAAAATTTCTATTAACTACTCCAACATATATCCAACATATGTGTGGATTTATTTAAGGAGATTAACAAAATAAAATTTTATATCATTTTAAGACTTCAAATTTAGTAAGAATTGTGTTAAATTTAATCAATGTACCTTTGCATCATCGTTTTAAAAGACAATAAAAACATTTAATTAAATTCACACACATTTTACTATCTGTCAACAACTCTTAATTTAGTGAGTAAATAGCTAAATTATATGTATTGTAATTCAATTTGTTTTGCCTCTGATAAAGAAAGTATAAACAATCTTTCTATATTACTCATGAAAGGAGGGATGAACTTGCCCAAAACATTTTATAAAATTTGAGAAACACCAAATCTAAATGCTTATGTTGCATTTAATCAAAAATATGAAAGGATTTGTAAAAATTATTTGCCTCATAATCCTTACAATAAAATATTTAAGATCTTACAAGAAATTAATATTCTGTATCTAGAACCACACATTACAGAACCTCTCCACAGTACAAAAATGCATTAATTCTGAATTTATTCATACTAGAATAAAACAAACACAAATATACTTATTTCTTATGCAAAGTAATTCAATTAAATGAAATTTACTTTTTCTAGATATTGAATATTAATTTCTTGAAATTCTATCACATTAAATAAAATTTCTAGACTTTATGATTTGTAATTTAATTTTGATTTGAAACAAAAACCTACAATACTTTTTAACTATTCATTGATTACAATAAAATATTTGGTTTTACACATACCACTACACTTTGGCTCCAAAATATTCATCAAAATTTTAATGAATGTAATGTGGACTTCAATATTTTTATAGTAGGAAAATGGAAATATTTAATGATTGCATGCAAGACACCATGGACTATTTCCTCAAAATGACAAACCTGAGTACTTCAATTTAACAGATATAAATATTTATTGCTATGAAAATGCAGTAAGAGTAATTTAACTTCAATAATATCAAGATTACAATAGCAGTTTGTTCAAAAGAATAGTTAATAGATGTTTTATTTATCTAGGACTGATCACCTCTATTCAGAGTGGAAAAGATTCTAAGTCAAAATTAGAATGGTTTTGGGATTTCCAATACCTCATTTACAATACATTTATGGCTGTTTCAATGAGTTACCCAATTAGTTTTTGCAATACACATGTGATTTCTTAGAACATAAATAAAGCATTATCAACATTTATAGATTTGAATGTAAACTGTTGAAACAATTTATAAACATTTTATTGAAAATTATTTGAATATGAGATTTATGGAAATATATTCCATAAAAGTACATATTAATTACCTCCAATGTGAATGAAAGAACAACATCAAGCTTAGAGAGCGAGGTTTCTCCGTCTTCTGTCAACGCTTCCTTTGATAAAGATGATTGGCTCCTGAAATGTAAACATACAATTTTTTCATTGATAAAAATTCATTTGAAGTAGAAAACCTCTTCAACCAATCAGTCTTCACATTTGACCTTGATTATTTAACTAAGTAGTATGTGTTTTGTCCTTTTCGTGAAAAATGAATTAAGTGAAAGACGATCCAATATTTTGTGCAACACCAGAGACAATGTAAATAAGAGCCAATATGAGTATATATTTTGAATTGTTAAGATACATTTAGTGGAAAGAATAACCATTTTGGTTGTGGGATTTCTTTCTAACATGCATTTCATCTAGCTTTACCTATATTTAGAAAACAATTATCGACAATACATCCAGAATAAAAAACCTATTCTTTCTGCCAATTTTAATCAAGAATCATAAATTGATGTATTTTGGTATGTTCAATAAATGAATTACATATCGAACAGTCTTCATTACTGAACTATGAAACAAATGCTTACATTCTCACTGCTCTTTTCTAATTGAAACTTTCAAAACTGCAGTTAGCAAGCAATTTTCTTGAGTTAAATTCCAATTTTTTTAGTTATCTTCTGTATCTGTCCTGTCAGTGTCCTTCCAAACGATTTTGGAAGGTAGGTATTCTAAGGCCTATGAACTACAACTACACTTTTGTTCAATTAAATGCTTTTGAAAGCCTCACATTTTCTACATTTCTGATGTTCTTTGAGGAAAGTTTTTATCTTGCAAAATAACTTATGTATATAAAAATTACATAAAATTGAAATTCTAAACTTTTTAGCATTTTAAACAGTACTTTCGTTTTGATACGTTTGCAATAAATGAAAACTGTTATTCCATAAAACGATTTTAGGATTTGAGTAAGGTCAAACAAAACCCAGGTGTTAACAAAAAATTAGAAGAAACAAGAGCATAAGCTCTTGATACTGACAATAGTTAATTTTGAACTAAAGCTTTTTACTCTTCTCAAAAAAGTGCCATGTCTTTAAAACTTTATTTACCAAAGGTTAAATACTTAAAAATCTAAGTATTGATTTCCAAATTATGAATTTCACAAAAATGTGCAGAAGAGTAAAAAATACTAATAAAAAGCTCATTTTGTAAAATTATTTTTTCTGCAGGGATAATAGCAATTTCTTTGCTCAAATTTGAGAAGTGTAATTTTATTCGTTATCATACTGAGAACAAGATTTCTTGATTAACAAGAGAAAATGCAATCATAAATTACATGAAAAAGTAGTGTTTGTAATGGATTGCAGTAGTGCAATCTGTGCAATATCTGAATAGATATATTTCAGCTAAAGCAGTGAAGTGATGAGAAGTGAATAAAATGTTGAATGTGAAGGGCAAAGCAAAGAAATTCTTAAATCACATCCCATGTTTCTCCAATGCATTGTGTAAGACTGGAATTCAAGTTATTATTTTGAAAGTAGTTGAATTTATAACAGATCCAGGGTTCAAAACCAGTTGTCATTAGTAAGGACATTCTACTAAAAGTGAGTGATACATTCTCAAATTCTTGTCAACTTTTTAAGGCAAAGTAAACTTGAATGAAATTAACCATGAAGAATTAATAAAATAACTACTTTCTGTATAAACATATTTAGGTATGAAAAACCATCCCTCATTCCAAAAGAGATGGTTGGTTTCAAGTTTGATAGTGCAAGGGAAATATTTGGCCAAAGAAGACATCTGGGATACAACGTTTTTGCAGATACCAAAACACATATATATCTGCTTTCACTTGAATTTTCATAATTGAGAAATGATATTCAATGAATATTTTACAAATATTAAGAGATTCTATTTAAGCTCAGCTGATTTTCTTCAAAATTTATTGAAAAAGATAGAGGAAGTTAGGCAACCAGTGCTCATTTATAACATACTGAAAACAAATATCAAACAGTAGATTCTTTTATTAAAAATTGTTAATTCCCACTTGAAAGGGCATCAGTTTAACAAATCTTTCATATCAAAATTAAACAAAAACATTATGTTGCCTGTATGGACTGGACCCATATATATATATATATATAACAGCCTCTGATGATAAACAGATTAGTGAGTGGCTCATTTTTAGCAAGCACGAAGAGAAATATTTCTTGGTCAGTTGTCACTGTCATCACAAGACAGAAACCAACTCCTAGAGGCCCGAACCGCTTGCATCCCATGAAAGGGAGAGGTAAATATTTCCAATGAGAAACTAAATAAGTAAAAAAAGTATGCCCAAGGGACCCAGACACCTTCGGAATCTTAAAATGTTTAGTACTTGAGCCTAGGACCTCCAAATGTAAGGGAAAATTATTACAAATATGAGCAACCAAATATGCAGTGATTCAATCTCATATATTAGGTTGCTTTATTAGAAGGGGTACGTAGGCTTTAAGACCTGAACACCTTGATTTTCCTGTTTGAGCCCCTCTCCAGAATGCAATGTAAATATTGCAAATATACCGATAATATTGGTAACGATCTATACAAACAAAACAGAGTTCCATAAAACATTTATATATGAAGCAATTGGTGTTTTACCTACACCCCCAATAATTTTTTCAAGTTGGTGCCACTACATCCCCAATCAATATCATTTAGTGTTTTAAAGTAGGAACCTTGACAATTTTAGCTTTTAAAAAAGGGTCATACTAGGGTGTTACTGTGTAGAAGAAATTTTTTAACTTATTCGTAAAAAGTTATATGTAACCCAAGGTCATTCGTTTTCATTATCGAACTTCAATAAAGTAAAAAGCAAAAAATTTAAAGTTGGATTTAAATCATGTTTTTTAAATAAAAATCACTTGGTTTAAATCATGATTTAAATGGATATACCAATATTTAGCATTGATATTTTACAAAAACTCCTCAATTTAATTTTCGATTCCTCTCAAAATTAAAGGAAGTAGCCTTAGTTGAGCTTTATAAGCCACTCCACTGATATATATTCAGAATGAAAAACAATTTAACACCAAATTTAACATTTTTAATGCATGATGGCAAGATGTTTCAGATATAAATACAAGTAAATGAAAACTAAATATTTTGTAAATGAATAGGGATCACAACTACAAATTACTTTATTAAATAAACACTAGTGGTCCACCCCGGCATCTCATTGGAGCAATTTTGAATTAACATCAAGTCTTTTTTAACAGAGGTAAGATTTTCTTGTAGACAAGATTAGTCATTTTTCCTCCTGATGTCAATACAAAAGATTTCGTTTTGAGATAACAAGCTAAAGGACCATTTACAGTAGCTCATGAGAAAATCATTCTCCACTTAGGTCACAACTCCCGGCACATTTAGTGTCTGTCCTTGTGCTTTATTTATTGTTATGCCAAAACAGATTCTTACCAGGAATTGAACTTGTTTGAAATTAAACAGGGAATCAATGGAATTCTCAGTATTAAAATGTCTTTCTAGTGTCACAGCCAGCGAAAATAGTAGCTTCAATCAAAAAGATTTGATTTTTTTATTGTGCTCCATAGCATAACTATAAAATAAATCTGGAGGAATTTGTGAGCATTAAGATCACAAAAGGAAACTAACTACCTGTCAAAAGGCTTACTTTTCATTGTAACTTAAATGTCAGCATAAAGTCATATTACTTGTAAGCTCATAAATGAGGTAATTTAAAATACATTATACTGATGTATGTGTTTAATAAATTCTTTAGTTTAGATGTCACCTGTAAGAAGCAAATGTAATAATTCAGAAGAAAGGGTTTCTTCTAATTTAATTTTCCTCTGGAAACACATACTTTTTAAATCATCTTTCCATTTTAGAGCTGATTGATGGGAAATAGATGTAGTACCTTTAGGGACTGAAGTATAATTTTTATAACTAATGGATGAACCATAATTCATAGTGGAATGCATTTTATCTCACCACAAACCAGGAACATTCGTTATTTTACAAGTTACTAGTCACCTCTCTATCAGATTAACATGTATGATCCTGTTAGCAGATAAATTATTGTTTGGCTCAGCAGACAATTTTACTTTCTCTCTGAGAATTATGTCTACTTTGATCTAAAGAGATAACTGTCTTCTCATAAAGCCGTTCTTTCTGTCACAGGTAACTGCCTTTCTCCTTGTAAAGCCATTCGTTCTGTCATTTGACAATCAAGATTATCTTCTTTGGTCAGTTTCATTATTACAGGAAAGACTAATTCATTTAGCATCCAATGTGTAGTATGACCGATATTCAGTCTCAGATAAAGATAATAATACATTTAAATTTGTAAACATATTCATAAATATTTACAAAAAAAATTTTTTGTTACAAAAGGTCCCAAATTTGCAGCTCTCAGATTTGTCGATCTAAGATGGTACCCACTTAGCATATTTAGAAATATGGCACTGATTAAATAATTTCAGAGACACTCAGTGTATACTGTATAATTTACTACTTCTGCTTTCTTAAAAAAACATTTTTCTTTTACCTGGACTTAAATAAAACTTTAGCATTTACATGACATACATAAAAACATGTTCAATGATGGCCTTTTTGCTCATTTTCTTGCCATATAGTGCATTTCTGTATATAACTAAGAGATGATTTAGTAAATATATTCCATGCACCTGATTTTAATGTATATGGGTTTTTCAGTGGACATCACTTGAGGAACTACTAGGTATTATCATTAAATCGATGGAAATACTTCAAACATTGAAGTAACGAAAATTAAGAGAAGCTTGAGTTTTTAAACCAACTATATATATGCATAAAACCATTCTACAACCTGCAGTCATTACTGCATGACTTCTAATCATGTTTGGTCTTATTAATCAAAAGGATGCTAATTAGGATTTTTTCAATGTGGTTATTTAATCATTGAATGAGTGCATAGGGAAAAAGAAATAAAACACTACTCAGAAATCTTGTGACAGAGGGTCGATGTCAAATTAAAAGAAAAATTAAATTTTCCAGAAAGCACTTAACCCTCTAAGTGGTTAAACTAAAGTGCATTGGAATTAACCTTCAATTTATCAGCTTAATTATTTAGTACTTTTCCAATAGATTGGCATAAAATTGCTAATTTTAAGAAAACATCCTTGACAGCTTTTCGTACTTAGATTACTATTTTAATAAGTTTCAAAGCACTGAGATCAATAGGAAAAAAATTCAAAGTATGGGAGCAATGGAAAAATTTTGGTCAGGAATTTATTTTAATCTATACTGCTTTTTCGACAAATGTTCAAGAAAAGTCATCTTTTCTTATTCTATGAATAAAAATCTTACATGAAAAATTGCAAAATTTTAACGCAAGTACTTAAGTTAAAAGTTTTCATGTTTTTAAGTGAACCATTTTAATCTGCTGACTGACAACTTTCTATTAACATAATGAAGGTACAATTGAATAAAAAAAATTTATGTGTAATTAAAAATTTATAAAAAGCATAACTAAATTGATTATATCAATAAAATGTATTGAAAATAATAAAAGGTTTGTAAACTTTTGACAATTAAATTTGAAATGCCTATTTGCAAAATAATCTCTTGAACAATGCAGGTTGTCATTAAAAGTGAAAAATAAGATGTTGCATTGATTTTTATTGTCATTATACTATAAGGTTGCCATTAGGAAGGAAAATTACATTTTTTATTCAAATTTACAGATGTTTTATTTCATTTTAGTCACATTATAAATATTGGTAACGTAAAATTTAAACTAAACCAGAGCCTAAATTAACAGAAATTCATGGTTTTTTCTTGATTTCTTATAAGTGGATTTTTTTTATCAAGAGGAAAGAATTGAAATATTGATTTTCTGTTTCATTCTTTATAGATCTTTCAATTGGAGTAGATTTATCAATGAGATAAATAAAAGGCAAAGCAAAAGAAACAAAAGCCTACATGTAAGTAAAAGAAAAGACTAGTGCATTGTAAACAATAATCCAGAGCGGAGCTTGAAGGCACATTAGTAGTTTAAGGGGGCTGCAATCAGGCCATATATTTGCAGATGCTGAGAGATAGCTAAAAATAAGGCAGAAATTAATCAATAAAAATCAATGCATAAAAAGCAAATTACATTTTTTAACCATATTCAAAGACAGTTTTATTTGTGAATAAGTACCTTTTTCCACTGAAAAATATTTTATATTTTATATGTAAAACATAAAATATTTTATAAACATGAAAACAATTTGTACTATTAATACTTAATGGAAGAGTTAGAAGAAATAAAAATTGCATATCTTTAACCATATAACATGTTTATATTAAACATTTTAATACGTTCAAAATATATAAAAGTTTAGTATCAGACATACAAGGAAAGATTTATACAATTTTATATAAAAACTGTTCTTTGAGTACAGTTTCAAGGTTTGGCAGATGAAAAGCAACATTTTTGCATAATATATCATAACATAAAAGAAGCAACTACAAATAATTGACATGCAAATGTAATCAAATATCCAAGCAAAAATAAATTTCCTACTCAGATCTACCTGCCTTAGAACAGAAGAACGACGTCGACTACAAGCAGCGTAGGAGAAAAGGAGACGTTTAGGTCAGTGAAATTAAGGAATTGCTATGGTGTAAACATTTATAACACTTACATAAAAACTTTTAATGCATGCTATACACAAGATCCTTTTATTAAATGAATTTGTTTGTATTAGCTGAAAATTAATTTGAAATTAATTTGATTAATTCACATAAAATCATTTCCTATACCAGGATAAATAATGCTTAAGACCTAATAACTTCTAAAACTCTTTAAATATGTTAATGTATTCTTGAGATAAGAGTTAAAAAACACTGTTCTAAAATAAATGCTATAGTCGACAAGCTGAAAAAGAGTTATATTTAGTATGCCCAAAGTAGATAAATTGATGTATTTAAGTAGTTAATTCCAGTTATTTCTGTTTTGTGACACTATTAGTAAAGTGTAAAAGCAGCAATGGATCTATAAACGTATAAAGCAAATAATGAAACAAGAATTCTATTCTAAACACATGCAATCAAATATAAGTTATTTTTAAAATCTTATCTCTTACCTTTTCTGCATGGTAAAGAGAGTGTTAAAAGTCATGTATTCTAAAACACAATCTTTTTAATTATTCCAATGCATAAATATAATCTTGTGTATTATGTTTTGATTGTACTTTCTCAATTGCAAACTGAAAAGAATTAGACAGAAATGAAAATAAAAGCAGACTGATTGTATTGGTTTCTACGCTGTTTTATTGTCAGAGAAACAGACTACTTTCCACCGCAAACAGATTTATTCAATATTGAAAAAATGAACCTGCTATTTTTTTTGTTTTAATAATCCAGCTGTTATTCAAATGTTAATTGTTATAAATTACATGTCCAACATTCTTATTAATTTATATACTGATTTCCTTCAGTTGTATGCTTTATACTGAGTTTTAGTATGCAATATTTAGATGTACCTGTATTTTTAGTTTTGGGGGATTTTTATCAAAATTTGGGATGCAGGTATTGCTTTGAACTTTAATCAATAATTTTAATAATAAATCCAATAAAGAATCTCCTTTCTTGATGTGTACCATTGTTAGGGAAGAAAGTGGAAATTTATTTTGAAATTGCAATGTACTTAAATCAGTGGCTTTCAGTGTGCCGCAAGAATGGCATAAGTATGCCTTACGAATGGTGAAATGGTTTAAATTGTGTAAGATTTATTTCATTCCAATGGTTTAGTTTTGAACTTTTGACAATTTTGTGTTCACAAAACTTTCAAGTACTGAAAAAAAATTGAGTATTATTTTTTTATTACAAAGAAGTATCATAAATAGTTTCAAAAAGATTTCTTTTAATGCTACTTTGGTGCAAAATTTGTAGGTGCCATTTTTTACGAACTAATAAAAATTATACTTTTTTGTCAGATTGGCGAAATATCTTATATTTTCTTGGTGTGCTGCAGAACTTTAGTAATTTGTTTATGGGTGGACGATATGTTTAATGTTGAAAATCGCTGTACATGATTATAATTCTACATAGTACAATTGATTATTGAGTCAAAACATATCAAAAATTGGAAAATCCCTTTTTCTGAAAAGTCAATATTAATTTGGAAAAGAACATATACATGCCAACTTAACTAATTTTAACATTTTTATTCTATTTATCAAAATTCAAACTCATAGGATAACGTGTTATAAAAACGTTAAAAAAGCATTTAACATTTTTTGAAAAAGTATCTATATTGCATTTAAAAAATGGCATCTTGTTTTTTATAATACTTGGTTTCCATTGAAAAAGAAAATTTGTAACACAATGCAATCGAAAACAAATATATTATTATCACCAAGTATAATAATGGAACTATATTGATATGCATATCATACTTACAATGCTTTTAATCTACAATATCAACACAAAAATATCAAGATTATAGTATTTGTTCACATAGGTAGTTCATAAGTACACATTGATAATAGCATAAAGAACAATCCAGGTTCTTAAAAAAGTCAATTAAATAAAATATTGAATCAGCCCATTACAATCAAGCTACATGTTTTGATAAAAAATATTTTATATAACAATAACTTTTATGTCACTATAATTTTAGTACAAGGAAATTTGTATTGGCAGTCTAACCTATATTTTATTATCATCCCCAAAAATGTTTTAAACAAAAATATTTGAGAAAATGAAGTAAGCATATCACCAGTTAAAAAACAACTGCTTAACGAATTTAATCATATTGCAGTACTGGCAATCACCATATTAGAAAGAGGAAATCAGGACTTATAATCATGCCCAAAATGGCTTATTAAAACCATATCCTGAAGCAACAAAAATCACCTATTTTGATTTAGTCTTTATTCAAAGAAATTAAAAAATACTTTTCAAATGTTGTGATTCACTATCTTGTGACAAAAAACTTTCCTCTTCCAAAAATATAAATAGTATCCCCTCAATATAGTGTTTCTCAAAGGACGAGAAAATAATCCAGTCGAAGTATTAATTTTTTACCACTTGGAACATTACCTAAACAAATCTCAAAATTTTCTAGACAGCTCTAGTTAATTTTGCTTCATACTGTGTCATATACTGTGCAATAATGTGTCAGGCATTAACTATAGAAGAGTACACGTCCAAATAATAAGTTGGTGTCCCACTAATGACTGCCAATATACAAGTTTCATTGTAAATATCTAGTAAGAAAAAACAGAAATTTGTAATACTTTTAAAACATTTGAACAACGATTTGTTTTAATGCAAGCAGTAAAGCAATCAATAAAAATTACCTTGATCGACTGTTTTCAGCAGCAAGAAGAAAAATGGAAATTAATACAATTGATGAAAAGAAAGTAATAAATAAAGGCACAAAAAGAGTTGCTGAAATGAAAAGAAGCACTTTGATAGTTTAAAAAAAATACATAATATTGATTTTGAATTTGCAGTTTTTGGACGCACTTACAACATATTTTCAAGATTTAAACCTATTTAAAATTAAGAGCATAGTTTTTAGAGTTCTACACAGACAGCAAGAAATATTCTAGGATTGAAAATAGCAAGCAAGAACTGCCACCATAAAAACAATCACCTGTGATTATATCGCTTAAGTTTTTGCAGACCATATTTTCCATCTGCTCCTCCTTTTGATACGGGCAGGCTTTCAAGATTAAGCATCAATTGATTAATGGAAGAACGTAATTCTTCTATATACAAACTTTCCATTTCCTTCAACACAAACTTAGGCATCAGCTTCCGGTTCTGTAAACAAATTGGCAAATTAACAAATCTTATTTCTGAGATGTTTTGTCACTTTTAATCATGTTCAATAAAAATGCCTAATAATAGTTTAAACCAAATTTTATTCGTACTATTAGAAACAATTATTTGAGTCATAACAGAAAAGCTTGAAAATAAATAAAATTGCATATTGTTACAAGTCAGAAAACATTAACAGCAGATTGCAATTATCAATACATATTATAAATTAAACTTATGAAGATAAACAAAGGGACAGAAGATTAAAGGAATGATTTAAGATAAAACAAGGTTTCAAATCTATTATGGCATGTGCTAAAGCTTTTCATATTGCAAGAAATGTTTGAAACTTATTTTATTAATGCCAATATAATCATATCATTAAGTTTTAGATGTACATATAATCGGCAAATGCAATTTCAAGAATAAATGTTCAGCAGCTTACATTCAAAAATCATTTCGAAACTAATTTTGACTTTTATTTTATATGTAAAATGTAAGAAACCTGCAATCTTCTTGTTTAAGCAATGACAGCTGTTGATTTTTCTGGTAGACAAGAAATGCATCAGTAAAGTGAAACATTTAATTAAAAAATGTCAAAAAGATTTGTTGCAGAAATTATATATTTCCAATCACAGTACAGCAACAAATAGGTCAATGAAAATAAGAGAAAAGATAATTTTTAAAGCAGAAAAAATGAGTGTAAGGTTGTCTTAAAATATCTGTTATTGCTGAAATAGTTCCTTACATATAATAAAGGTATCAAAGGTTAGAGCTAAAATTATTAACATTTTAAATTAGCATTCAAAACATGATACATGAATCGAAGTTGTGATGAAGACAATGCCATTTCTACAATCCATACAATTAGAGGGACAACAAATATTTTTCAAAATTCATAAAAAGAACAGTAAAATTTTCTGTTGATTGTAGGTAGCAACAGGTTGTAGAAATATTGTTTTAAAATGACTATTTTTTCTTAAATTTTTATATTTAAATTAATTATATAGAACACTTTTTACATTTTAAAGCTTATGTTCTGTACAATGGAGTACTCATAGAATTGATGAATTAACTTTTTGTAATGCTTTAGTAAATTTCAGCGCATCAAAAATGCATTTTATAAACTAGTCTAAAACCTTCAACTGGGATTTGAAACAATCCAAACTAATGCTAGACATCTTATTGCTGTCTATGATCTAAGAAAAGATATTTTTACATGAATTTTCCAGTTGTTTGTGTTTTAGGGGGTTAAAATAACCCTAAGACAGCTGTCCCTTTGCCTTAACAGTTACAAGTCATTTTGTGTCAAAGTTCATATTCAGAATGTCAACTATTTTATTGCTCAATTAATTTGTTTCATCTCTTACCCAAACTAAATAAACAGAGAAGTACACATGGCAACTCGATAATCCATGAAAATTAAAGTTCTCGAATCACTTTTGGTATGTTTTCAACCTCAGAGCTGTTTGTTCTAGAAAGATGTTAGTAAATGGGTCAAATCGAACATTCCCACATAGTGCCAAAACTTCAACAACCATTAGACATGGAAGTTATTTATCCAGCATAATGAATCATCATATAAATAGGAAGAGATGTTCTTATTTAATGATGTCCAGACATGCTCTAAAGAAATAATATAATTTTCATTCCATAAGCAAAATGGTTTATGGTGCTTGTGTTTAAGTAATGAAAAGACTCAATGTACAACAAATCATATTTTAAAGAAAAAAACGATTAAAAAACATAAGTCAATAAATTTTTAATAAAACATGCAAATCTTTCAATTCAAGTAACTTTCATTTCTATATTCCATAATCTTAGGGGAAATGGTTAAGATACTTCGCTGATTTACTCTTAAAGAGAATGCTTGATGGAATTTTCCAAACTCATAGATCAATTGTTCTTTGATAGATTAAGAAAAAGGATTGAAAGACAGCGAAATTGTCTAACTGTTTATTAAATACCAAAGGTTTTGAACTTTTTTGACTGATTTAAATATGACAAATATTTTTGGTATCAGTATTTGAAAGATTTGTCTGATAGATTTTAGAATTTTCTCTCAGCATAGAAATATGAAAAGCAATCATTCTTTTTACTCACAAGTTGTAATATGCATTAATTTCTAATTATAGGAAATAAATGTTTATAGATTCTGATACAGGGATATACACAAAAGTGCCCGAAAAACTGGTACAGATGATCATATGGAAAATACATACCAATGTCATCTATGCACATCATTGGTTGTGTCTGCCAGTGCATATATAAAGTGATAGACATCTATAAAACATCTAGAGCTGTTTCCAAAATGATAATGACAAGTTATATCATGATTTATGTGATATGCAGTTTAGTAGTTGGAGCTCATGAGACGAGTCATAGCTTTCAGAGAGAAGTTGGGATTTTAATGTACCATTTCAAGGGTGTACTGTGACTACAAGAATGCTGGTAAAACCTGTAACTTATAACAGCAGTGTGGCCATAAAGAGACTGGATGAACATGACCAGCAAGAATCATTACAAGAGATAACATTGGAATTACCTAAAATAACATTGGAATTCAATGCTGAACCCTCAACAAATGTCAGCGAGAGGATGTGAAGTTCCCTCAGAGATAAGAGTTTTTTAGGAGTCGAGCCCAACTTGAGTTACCTCAAATACTCAACACAACTATGTGCCTTGACTGGGCTCAGGAACATCGCCATTGGACACTTGAAGACTGGAAATCAGTAGCCTAGTCTGATGAGTAGTCTCCAACTCTTTTGGGCAGATGGAAGAATTTATGTGTGTAGAAAACGCCATGAAGTCATGGATCCAGCATGGCAACAGGGTAGACTGGTGGTGGCTCAGTAATGATATGGGGTTTGTTTATCTGGCATTCAGTGGGACCCCTGGTACATTTACAAATGTCTGACAGGTGAATGCTATGTATGCATCCTTTCTGACACAAGTTACGCCTGTGCAAGTTTTGCATTCATTCTGATTGTTTAATTTAAATTTGGGATAGGAACTTATAAATGTCTCAACTGTTTGAAAGAAATCCTGATTATAGCACCAAATATTCTGATTTTTTTCACCTTTAGGAAGCTTATTTGGGGATTTTATTACATATACATAACATTTTAATGAGTTTAAATTGAAATTACCTTTTCCATTTCATTGGCCTTCTGCACTCTTCCATCAAGCTCCCGCCGTATAGCAGCAGCTTGTTCATCTTGGGAATCCAGCTGCAAGACCAGGAAAAATATTACTAAAAAGCAGATTTCATACAAATCACAATTTAATTTAGCATAGTAAAAAATCTTTAAAACCTAGAATTAGCTAAATAAAATTATCAGAAATGTATTAAACAAAACTCAGTAAAAATTAACTCCATTGAAACAAACTCAGTACATTAACTTTTATAACGAAGAGTTTCTTGAAGTCATGACAGTGAGACTTTCTTGGTCAAATGGTGGAGGAAAATGTAGCCATATACCGACCTCAGTTGGGGAAGACTGAATTGTTAAAAGGAAAATATGCAACTTTAAACAATTTGACACCATTTTTTATTTTAACATTAATTCATGGAAAAAAATACCTTCAATTCCTCACATCCCAACCATCTTTTTCTGGGCCGAAAGCCTTTAGACTTCTAGCACCTTTAACAGTTTATTGCCTCGCAATCAACCTAGCTTTAAAGTTAACAGAAAACTAATGCTAGTCATATTTAGAGTGGTTTTATTACTGATAAAAACTTTATTGTTTTTCTAATTGGAAAAACATTTTAAAAAAACTTTCCTTGCCCCCCCCCATATCATTTTTCTATTGAAAGCTCTCCAAGAAACAGCAGCCTCTTGTGAATTTCCCGATTTCCTGGCACAGACCTGTACACCAATGATTCACTTATGGAAAAGTATTGCAAGTTCACAAAATATTTTGATAGAGGAAAACATACCTTGGATCATTTCTTAAATTCTAGGGCCTTCCAATACCTTTTACTTAGAAATCTATCTTTAGCTTAAAGAAATGTATGACTTGAGCGAGTTAGATATTTTTTATTCAATTAATTTTAAGATTGCTTTTAAAATAAAAATGCTACAATCTAGTTAACTTAAATTTCAAGGACAAAACAAGACATTTTTAAATAAATTATTTTAGTGCCCATTCAACAGTATAGGTTCATGATAGATCTTATACAAGTCTTCTGGACAAACCTGATATAAATTCTTACAAAAATAATCAGTCTTGTTTCAAAATTTTCTAAAAGATTGGTTGAGTTTTTATGGTGCAAGGGCCATGCTGTGCCAGACACAAGACATACCCATCAAGTAATACCATACACATACAAGGAAAGTTTTACTGACAGAAGATAGAAATACATCCTGGGAAGAATCGAACCTGCACCGCCTGCAACTCTCAAGTTGCTAGCACAATGGACACGCCCACTTAGCCACAACAGCCCCTTTCTAAAAGGATTTTTATTTAATTCCTTGTAAACAAAATAACACTATTAATTCAACATATTGAAATGAAAATTTATCATATGAACTGAAATATGCACTTTGAGATCAGTAAAATCAACAAATTTTATTATTCCTTTCAACTTTAGAAGCTTAATTAAACATCTTAGTGGCAAATCTATTTTTTGGGTATCTATTCAAACTACCTTGCAATGTCAAATAAACCAAATTTCAGTCACCACAAGAAAAGGGAGAACTGCAAGTAAGAGAGGGACTTTCAATGACTACAAAGAGATAAATTGATAAAAGTTTGCTTTTCACCTAAAGTTTTTGACTGGGGTTTATTATTTAAGACCCCGCCCATGTTCACTAAATAATTGAGGTTTACTTCATATCTTCAAAATAATTATACCATTACACTAAATTAAGGAAATGTTAGAAAGATGGTAAGCACAATAATAAAACAATTATCATAATGGGGAATTTTGATAATTTCAACTTTTACCATTGATTTTAAATCTTGAAAATAACCTATAGCCAAAACAGTTTTCAAGATTCTGGGTGGTAAAAAGGTCACAAAAAATACAATAAAAGAACTGCTGGTTGCTGGGAAAACAATTTAATGGCTCCATTATGAATTTTGGATGTGAATTTGTACACAATATCTACTTCTGAGACCTTAACATGGGAAACATTCACTCTACTATAAATTTGCATTAGAATTTAATGATGGAAGGTATCAAAAATATATTTCACAAATCAAAAATTTATTTATCCAAATTAGACGTATTTCTGAATAGTAACCATCAACAAATTGACAAATCTGAGCAGATAAAAACATAACTGGTTATTGGGCATAAAAAATAATAGAAATATAAGTTTTTGAATACTTTCTTAGATCTGTTACAGAATGAAAAATCCTTAATATGTTTTACAAGAAAATTTTCTGGTTGCAAAACCATACAAATAAATTTGAGATGATTTCAAGATGTGTAATATGTAAATAGAATCCTTGGAACCTTAGGTACTACATAGAGTATCCAAAATATTTTTCTCAACTGAGAAAAAGAGGAAAATGTAAAAATTCCATATTAGAACTTTTGTGTCTGAAGCTTTACTGGGGAATGTGAGCTTTCCCAATTTATTAGTAAGTATAGTTTGCAGACTATACAATGTAAAACTAACAGCAATTTAACATTTCTAAAATCATTGTCATTCACTTCAAGTAAATAAATTGTCAAATTACTTGTTTGGGTATGCAATCTCAGATTTTGTTATTTGGAACTTTACTAAGGAATGTGGGTTTATCTCAATTTCTCTAATTGATACCCTAGTAAATCTAGTTTTCAACTGATACAATGCCAAACATAATTTCAAATTTCTAAAAACATTGCTATTCAATCTTCAGGTGAATAAGTTAAATTCAGGTATGCAGTCTAAGATTCTATTATGAAAAACTTAGATAACAAGTGTTACAAAATATAATTGAATTACCCATAAGGCAAATATTGATTATTCTGATACTGACCCACAAAATTTTACCTGAGCATGTTACATCCATTGAATTAAGTGTAAAGTTGGGTGATATTGTATACAATAAAATAATTAATCTGTATAGAAAAATAAAAGAATCCATTCAAGGAATAAGTTTTGCTGAATAGGATGTAATAGATTGTTGTACCTGTAAAGCATTATATAAAAGTTGATGTTCAAACTTCTTCACTCCCAAAATGTTCTGGAACATATCATACAACTGTTCTTTACTTAGTATCAGTTCTGAAGCAACATTTTGCTGTAACCTACTTTGAGGTTTTCTTGTGTCCTCATCACCCCGAAATATTGCGTCGAATTTATTCAACCATGCAGTAAGGACAGTTTCTTTACTAAGGCCATTGATTTCAGGCAAACTGCGGACTCTTTTTTCAATATTGATCTTAAACACATCCCGAAAATCTTGTTGAGAACATGCACCACTCTGAACCATTCTTGAAACCCTGTCACTTTTAAGGAAAACTTCATAGTAGTTTTGTACTGCATTATTAAAGGCCTCGTCTGCTGCGATAGATGTCTCCCCCTTGAAGAACGCTTGGAAACGTCCCTGAATAGTTTCAAGCTGCTGCTTCGTGACTTTCAAGTTTCGACGTACCATATCTGTGGGCTGTTTCGCATTGAAAGGATACGCAATACAGCGCAAAACAAACACGTACAGCTGCAGACGCTTCTTCCGTTCTTCCTCTTCTTTTTCAGCTTTATCCACATCATCTTTTTCCTTGTCCTTTTCACTAACCAACGATGGACTGGGACTGGAAGGCCGTGCAAGACTGTTAGATCTAGACTGAGAACTGCTCACCACGCTTAAGTTATCCACTCCACTGGCTGGCGAAATACTACGGGAAATGCTACCACTCCTTGGGATCTCCAAATTTGTCGTAGAAGCAGACAGCGCTGTTGCTTCCGAACTCTCTTCTTCGACTGTTTCATTTTCGCTTTCTTCTTCTGACGACGATGGTTCTAACATTTTTATTAGTTAAAAATGTGTTGGTATTATAAGAAATGAGTATTAATAAGAAATGCAACTATTAGCTTATCCCAAAAAGTACTAGCATCGTTTCCCTTATTCTTTTCTACAATACAATGGTTCCCGAGAAAAATGTGTAAACCTGCTTTTTGACTTGCGAGAATCTACCTATATATCTACAATGTAATGTATTCCAACAATCGGTATATGCTATATTATAAACGTTGATAGGTTATAAAATTACTATACAAATAAAAAATATGTATTTATAATATATATTTTAATCTATATATATTTATTTCACATCCATTTATTACTCAGCCACTACAGGAGATGTAAGGTAATACACGTAATATTAAAATAGGAGGCATTCGCGATTTTTTTCTAACTCATCCTACACCAAACATCATAAAAAATGAACGGCGAACAAAATTGAGATGATTCCATCCCCTACACGATAACGAAACCAACAAACGGACACACATCCGCAACCTTTATAAAAAACGATCACTATCACTCAGACACCGATACATTCTGCAGTGGTGATGATGTCCTCAAGAATAGGGTCAAATCTGCGCATGCGCTCATGTTTAAGCAATTAGGGATACCATTTTACAAATCCAAATTTATTTCTACTAACAATTTTTAAATAACAAACTTCCGAGTTATAAAATTTGAAGAAATAATAAATTACAAGTTTCAGGTGACACTATCATCGTAGTTTTTTCGAAAAGTTCAAAAATTCTCACGCACCAACTTCAACTTTGTAACAACGCAATTTAGAAAATTTTGGAGGAGGAGGAGGAGGAGGAAATTAAATTGATCATGGTAATTAATTAACGTCGCACTGGATATACGCTTTAAATTAATATGATACCCTTTAAATTAATTATGATAAATTAATTAAGATAAAACTGAAAGGACTCATATTTTCTGTGTCGCGGTTCACCATACTTTTTGCATAACAATAAAAATGATTTTCTTCTATTGCATGATCAAATCATGAGAACAATTTTTCAAAACAGCAACAAAAATTCTGTCCCAACGAACGTTGTGGAAAACTCAAAACAGACGTGAGACGTAACAGATCCCAACTGTTCAGTGTTTTCTGTCAGACTGAAATTGCAGTTTCGCCAATACAATCTATTTCATTGGTGACCCGGACATGATGAGCACGCGCTCCACAATCGCCAGATGGTACAAGCCATATTTGGCTTTCTTGTGATTGTATTCATAGTTCACCATGAACAGTTGATTGTGGTTGCAAGACGCACAACTTCCAACTGGCCGAAGCCACGGGATCACAGCCACTCTTTATCATCGACCTTCTAATGAAATTTCGTTAGAAGATCGATGCTCTTAGTTGCTGAGTTCTAGGGGCTGCCGTAGTTCAATGGTTTTGCACACCGTGCTAGCAACCTGAGAGCTGTTTGCGCCGTATGTTCAATTCCTAGATCTTACCTTGAAGTATTTATCTTTTCTTTACCAGCAAAACTTTTATCGCAAGGGCATCCAAAAATCCACAATAACGAAGTCGGATTAAATCTCTGTGTCAATCAACTAAGTAACTAACCAACACTCCGGGGTAGGTAGTTGAATTTACGTCGCACTAGAGCAACACAGCGGGTTATTGGCGATCATCCGAGATCAATTCCGAAGGGAAAGATTTCGATACAATTGTGAGCCACGGTCAGATGACGAGACCAACATTTGGGCTGACACCCCACTGCAAACTTCCACACCACAACAACGTTTAAAAAGTTTAGAAGTTATATATTCTTTCCTAAAAACATTGGTCCAAATGAAAAGTTTATGGTTTCAACTAAATTTAAGCGTTTAAACCCCACGCTAGTTTGTATTGTAAATCCTGCAAGACAGTTTCTGTTCCTACTTTCCTTAAACGGTTGCGTGATTTTACAGTAAACGTGATTTCGATACTTTATAAAACATTTATGAATTGGAAGTTGTTAATTAAAATATTCGGGGAAATGATTATTCCGGAGCCCAAAGAATCCGATTTTGAAGCGCATCCTCACACAGCCGCCGTTTGAACAAGTTCTGTGAAAAAGTAAATAGCAATCCTTTTCTAAGTTTGTCTCAAATGAAAAAAGTAAATTTCAATAAAATTAAGCGTTTAAACCGCACGTCAGTTTGTACAGTAAATCCTGCTAGACAGCTTCATGTTGCTGCTTTTCTCAACACATTAAGTAGCGAACGATTTGTTTTTAATAAAATATTTATGAATTGTAAAATCTTAATTTAAAAGAATATCCCCAGATATGTTGTTCCGGTGCCCAAAGAAACCAATTGAAAAACTCATTCATAACACAACTGCCTCCTGTTTGAACAAAATCCCAGATTGAACTACCTTGAGTGGGAAGCACACGGGGGTAATGGAGTACCAGCGGTCAGATTTCTTTTTAATATCTGCAATTTCGTGGTTAAAAATCGTTCATTGTGCTCCAAGACTGTAGGCAGATGAAATGCCAAGAAGGAATGTAGTGTTGGTTTAAAGATTTGTTGCATTCCATGCTTTGCAAGAACATGTAGTTCTGTGACCGACTTGTCCAAGAAATTTTCGCAAATATTCAAAACACATTCCAGCTCGATTGAACAGCTAATTAAATTCCCCAAACACTCGTTAAGCAGCTATTTTTAAATCAAATATTCTTACATTTTTAAATTGTTCTCTTGATGGAAATGGTTTTTTTTTCAAGTTTCAAGCTGACCAAGAAAACTAATTATACTGTTGGGAATTCATTTCCATTATTTAGAATTAGATTTTAATCTAACTTTGGAGAATCAGTAAATAACCTCATGGTTCAGAGCAGATGCTTTCATGAGAAAAACAATCTCATCTTCAAGGCAAAATAAGATTTAAATTAACTCTATCTCAAAATATACATTTTACTAATTTGGAGATTTCTGCTTTTGAATTTGCAATTAATTCTACTTTTCTTCTTGACAGCTTTAAATCTAAAAGGGTAAAAATAAAAAGGCACTTACGAATAGAAATATAAGCTTTGCAAAATTTTATATACATCTAAAGGGTTTTGCAAAGTTTTCAATTAATGTCCCTAAAACACTAGCAAAAATCCGAGTGTTTATTTGAAATTAGCAAACATGAATAAACAGTAAAACGAACCTTACTCAACCTGGGCAAAGCCTTTTTTATAGCTGAACTACAAATTTCATGAATTTAAACAGCCAGCTGCTTCAATGTTAAATATTCCTAAGCTGAATGGATTTCCTTTTGACATTTCCAGGGAACAGTAAAAAAAGGCAAATACATTACTAAGGTATTTTAAGATAAATCTAAATTGAAAATAAATGAGAACACTAAGATCTTCATTACACTACAATCCTGTTAATCTCAAAATTAGAGAACAGATATCTTAAGGATTGTCTTAGAGGAAAAGACAACCCAGTCAATGCTGTGAAGTGTATCAAACATTACTGATCTTATAATCTGATGATAAAGTAGTGCTTAAACAAAAGTTTCTGTTCAAATTTTTTTTGGCTTAAATTGGTTATTAGGAAATAAAATAATCTTGATAGCTACGGTTTGGTTAGTCACTTCATGGTCTTTAATCATAAAGTATAACCTTGGTGTGTGCCACTACTTGTAATCACATTTAGACATAGTTCCAATAAATTTTTTAAAATCTGTTAGCTTAATATCTGATACTGAACCCATCAGGTTCTGTCGGTATTAAACTAATTTTTGAAACCCGAGAATAGGTTAGTTTTAACCTAATGTTTAGAAAAAGTAGACATTAATTGAATGAAAGCAAACATGAATATCAGTTTGTTTTACAGATCTAATTTGAGTTGCTCTTCAAGTTCTAAATCTGTACTCTATCCATTTCTTTCATGTCTCAATCAAGTTATGATAAATCATATATAGTTTAACACTTTACATGAAAATGTAATTAAACCAAAAGAATCAACGTGAAAATTCAAAATTTATTCAGACAATCAAAAGAGGATGATCGACAAAAAGGTTGAGTTTAAAATCAATATACCATCTGGACTACAGGAAAATAATCCTTGTATTAATAACACTGCATTTGGTAGTTAAATTCAAGTGTCGAAAACTATGATGTAATTTGCACTAAAACAAATGAGTAAAATTCAGAATGAAACTAATTGAAAGAAATATCAGTTAATCAATTGTACTTAAAACTGAAGATAAAGTAGTAACTGACAGATAAAGACATAAGCACTAATTTAACAGAAATAGTCACATAATTCAAAACACAATTATTTTAATACCAAAATTCATGTCATCGCTTCAACTCCACAATTAATGAGGCTAGTAAGGAGATATTAAAGGGTTAAAACAAAGACAATTGCTTATTTGCAGATATAATCAACTGCATAGATTTACATAAGTCTACATTCCTTATCTAAAAATGAAATATCCAAATATCATTTAGCATCAACAAAAAAAACCCAGCAAAAATTGAATAATGTAGACATACAATATAAATGATTCAGGTTATATTTTGTGGGAATATAAAAAAAATACTAAATTTCTGATCAGAGTAATACGAAATGTAAACAATTTTGGATCAATACACAAGAAAATTCATGAGTAAGAATAAGGATCAGATCTCAATTTGTTTTATAACCAGAAAAATCCTTAGCGAATTGACATCTAATATAATTACAGTTAAGCTCAAGTTCTTATTTCTACAACTTAAGTCACCAGTAGTTTAAAACATTGCATAGTTACATCACCTCTGAAAGTTACATATAAAATGCCTGTACATCACAAATGAATAACTAATTACAAACACATATTTTGAATTATTTTTGCTATCAACAATGCAGTCATAAATTTACAAGAAGCAAAGTGAATTAATCATCCTGATGTGATATGTTGTATTAAAAATACAAACACATTTGTTATACACAATATTGACTTAGGGAGCCAAACTGCTGTCATGCAGAACAGCAAAAAAGAACTAACATAACTACTCTATTTCATGTCTGAATATCAATGTTTAAAGTAAAGAACTATTCAGAGGCAGATGCATATTACTTATTTGAGTGCAATACTTCACGAGATTTCTTTATATCTAAAAATAAAATATTAAAACCAACATTTGAAATTGTTATTGCTTTCACACATTGATTCAAATGACAAGTCATTTGTGTACATGACATCTGCTTCTTTAAAAACATTTAAGCTGATAATTTTTTCCAGTCTTTCTACAGCTTAGGAAGATGACTTTTTTGGTAAGTTGTTAGCGTGCAATGTAATAACACTTGTTATGGTCTACATTTCAAAGAATGCTATTGGGATTAGAAAATGTAATAATGAAGATTTTTATTTATATTGAAAGATTATATAAACAAGCAATCACACGTCTAATCTTTTTTATAACAAAACAATGATTTTTCAATTAAAACGATTTTCATGCAGATGGATTAAAACTAAACTAATATTGCATTTAAACAAGACATAATGGTACTTATTCTTTTTGATTAAATAAGGAGTTACCATACAAGAACAAACTTTGAAATGAAAACAAATTGCTTAAAATAATTACAATTTTGTTCTTCAAATTGCATTGGCCAAAATAATGAAGCCCCTAATTTATGTTGGGAAAATGCATGAGCTATGTTTTAGCATAAGCAATGGTTATATCATCAAACAATTATTTGAACACAAAATTACACACAGGAAATATGTGTCCAATTTATGTATAACAGGTGTTATCTTTACAGATAACTTAAAAGTGCATGAAGTCAACTGTTGTCTTATTTACAAAATGAAATTATGGTTGTAGGCTTCCATGATGCATTTACATTAAAAATGTATAAGCTAAGCATTCATTTTTTTCTTGTTAACCTTTGACACCTTTCCTTTTGCTGGTGACTTGCTTACTTTTGCTGGACTCTCCTTTGTAGCTCTGCTCTTCCTTGGTTTCGCAGACACTATTTTGACCAAAAGTTTCTGACTTTTTTTAGGTGTAGCAGGTTTTGACTTTCTTTTGATAGGTGTCTTTGGTTTTTCAGCCACAGGTTTCTTTTGGGGAGCTTGTTTAGTTGTACTAGATGAAGTGGATTTCTCAGTTGCTCTTTTCTTGCCAAAGTCAAAGTGATCAAGTTTGAGATTTGACTTGGTCCTTGCTAAGTATGAAGCAACATCAGGCTTAGATCGAAACTTGAAGCCATCAGGACTGAAAAAGAAATGAAAATTTCCTGTAAATTGTACTTTTCAATGCACTTTCTAAAATAGATAATCTAAAATTTTACAAATTTTCTTCAAGTTCAGGGAAAAATTTAAGGGCTGAATGAAATTTTTCAGGGTGTAGTTATTTTATTTTAAAAAATAGAAAATTATGCTAGAAAAATTCTCAGAAGTCAATGCACAAGATGGAGTAAAAACGTAAATGAATATCTATTTGGCACCATTTTGCTAAGCATTGCCAAATTTGAAACACATTACGATCTGCACAAGCAAGTCTATTCAAGGAGTTCAAAGCAATCCTCTTAGGCACACTTATTGGTGATTTCATTTGAAAATATAGTTAATCTTGGAACAAAATTAGCGATTTTGAAGATTAAAAAAAAAATGACAAAATCCCTAGTCTTAATAAAAATTTTATTTTCTCCAATTCAGGAGAAGGTGGTTATATTTGGGATTGTAAAAATATTCCACAATTGTGAAAGAAATCCCGATATAACCCAACCAAAATTTTCGATTTCCCTTACACGAGTGGGCTCATTTCGGGATTTTAATATTTTGATTTCCAGTTTTTCAACATTCTGATAAATTGTCCAATTAACTATCTTTAATAATAAAGGAAAGAAATTTAAATATTTAGAAGAATCACCAAAGTATGAAACATACCTGTAAATGTAAACATCAATTTGACCAGCTGTTTTACCAGATTTCCTCACTACTGATTTCCGAACCCAGCCTGGAGGCAAATTATCATGGTCAACAACAGTATCTTCAGCATCACCTTTCCCTTTGTTTACTTTTTTTGCCTTGGCAGCAGATGCAGCTCTCTTTTTTGGATTTTTTTCACTATTCTCATTGGCAGATGAATTCTCGCCATCTTGAGCTTCCTCATTCTCCACATTTCCTTTATCTTCAATTTTTCTCTTCCTACCCCTTTTTGCTGGCTTTGTATCCTCTTCATTTGCATTTGAAGCTTCCAGAGATGCATCTCCAATTTGCCCATTACCTGCACTTTCAGATATAGCATCAACTTCCTCACTAATATCGTCCTTCTTGGTCTTACCCTACACACAAAATGAAACAAAATTATAAAAATGTCACATTTTTGAAACTAAGAAAATCCACCAATATTAGATTTCTTTCATGAAATCAATTTAAGATATTTAGTCAAGTTTCTTAAATACATTACAATCAGTGCATTCTACAGATTGCACTTGGGCACAAATGCATCTGTCAACATTTGCACTTCTCATTGTGACATAACCTTACCTAATATTACAACATCCTGATTTGAACAAGTTGGGATCCGATTTTGTCCTAGTTAGAAGAAAAACAGAAAAGTAATAACAATGACCTTCCAAGTTGCTGCAGAACTTTATAATAGACTGTAGGCACAGGGGGTTTGCTGTTATTGAATAAGCAACACTGCTTAGCTCCAAAAAATTCATAATTCAACCAATGACGATTCAGTAATAAACTTAGACGGACTGTTTGAAGTTGTAATTAAAAAAATTTTGGTCCCCATACAGTAATACATGGAAAACTGAGAACTTCAAATTTCATACCATTGTACCAAATTATAAAGCACTCCCAAAGTTCTGAGGTACATTTGCTTCCTACCACATACTTTGTCTTGTTGGAAGATCGTTCTCAGTAATATTTGGTCTAAAATATGGCATAAAACATGTGGCCAAATCAAGACTTAAGATGGGAAAAAGCAATCACAATCTGTTTTTAAAATAGTTGGTTCAAGAGAAAAGAAAAATGGTTTCAAACTCTAGTATTTTAAGAACTGCAAATAAATTTTTTGTACAATAAATACAACTTCATGTCTCAATATGTCTGACATGAACAGCGAACTCAGACATCAATTTTTAAAATAGTTTGAAGATAGGTGAAATTTAAAACAAATATCACATTAAAATGCAATTTCCCATCTAATGTTCCACTTCGATAGATACCATAACCTATACCCTAATCACAGGGCTGTCTGAAGAGCATTATATACCTTGACAAAGCAGTGTAATAGGGTCCTATTGAAAGGTAAATGGATTGGGATGGGAAATACCAGTCTTTTCAGAAAATTGTTCCTGCTGTTTTTAGAACCGTTCTTAAACCATCTTCTCAAATATCATTACTCCAAATGTGCAAGCCTACTCCTAGATTATGTGGCGCCTGTAGTTTTCTTGATACAGACTGCCTGAATTTTGTTGACATGTTATCTTTTTATTACTACTTTGTAGGCATGCACATATAAACAAAATACAAATGATTCTTCTGCTAGCTTATTTATTAGTGTATTTTTCTCTAGTTTTGACAGGAAGAAAACGAAAGATGAAATAATTTGGAGTCTGAATTGTTAATCAATTGATTGATTTTTATGGTACAAGTGGTGTCTTTGTGTTAAGCTTGTAGATAGCGTCAACAGCATAAAGAAGGAGTGACACGACTTGGCAGTTTTTAGTTTTATTTAAAACTTAACAACAAGGAACATATAGATTAATATACATAATGATGGGTATACCCAATATACAAAAAGGATAGTGGGAAAAATCCCTATTGGACGAAAGACGTCCGATCTGATCAAAAACATATAGCCAAGTGAAGATATTAATATGGTGGTAACCCAAGTTGGCGAACGGTTGGCGCGTAAGCGCCAACATCCCCAAGTTGGAGAGCGGTTGGCACACAGGCGCCAACATCCCGCCCGGCCTTGCACGAAGTGCAAAGAATAATAATTACCACATTGTATAAAAAAATGTTAAATACACATATAACAGTTACAGTGGAAATACAATTTTCAATTAAACAATAGTTATAAGCATTCAAACGCAATTTTTGATTTGAGAATTAAAATACTCATGTAATAATGACAGCAATTAATGAATACCATACAAAAATAAACACAAACACAATGATTATTCAAACTAAAGTACATAATAGTATACAAGTTTTAAATTGATTACTCAGTGGGAACTGGTAATAGCGCTAATTTAGTGATGGGTCTTTTGAAAAGTCCTAACTTCGTTTTTACCATACACACTCTAATTTGACCATCTTGGCCTGGAAAAACGTCTACAATACGACCCATCAACCAGGAATTAGTAGGTTGATTATCCTCCCTTACAATCACAATGTTCCCAATAGCAAGATTATTCTTAGAAAACATCCATTTAGATCTTTGTTGTAAGTGGCTGATATAATCTCTCTGCCACCGTTTCCAAATATATTGAATCACCTTGGTGGTTCGTTGCCACCTTTTTAGTAAATTATCATTGTAGGTTGTTAAATCAGGTTCAACAATCGAAACAATGGGTCGTCCAATCAGAAAATGACCAGGTGTTAATGTCTCCAAATCATTTGCATCAGTGGAAAGAGGAACTAATGGCCGCGAATTTAAAATTCCTTCTATTTGATTTGTTATAGTCAAAAACTCCTCATAGGTAAATATTAATTTTCCTATTCCGCGTTTCAAATGAAATTTAAAGGATTTTATACCAGCCTCCCAAAGCCCTCCAAAATGAGGAGATTTGGGAGGTATGAATTTCCACTTTATTTTTTCAGAACTGAGATATTTCGTCAATTTATCATCTGGCTTGTCTATTAAATCGAACAAGCGATTCAATTCGTTACGCGCACCAATAAAGTTGCTACCATTATCAGTAAAGATAGTTGCACATTTACCACGTCGAGAAATAAATCTTTTCAACGATGCAATGAATGATTCAGATGTCAAATCGGATACAAGTTCAAAATGAACTGCTCTAGTTACAAAACAAATAAAGATTGCAACATATATCTTTTGAAGGGAACCCTTACGTTGATTTTTGTTCTTAATGAAAAAGGGTCCGCCGAAATCAATACCAGTAGTATTAAACACAAAATCAGGCTTTAACCGTTCAGGAGGCAAGTCGCCCATTTTTTGAGTCATAAATTGAGGGTTGTATTTAGCACAAGTAACACATTCATGAATGATTTTTCTAGACAAATTTCTACCACCCAAAATCCAATACTTTTGGCGTGATAAATGCAAAGTAGTTTGAGCACCGACATGCAAATATTTATCATGAATGTCTAGCAGAATTAGTTTTGAGATTAGATGATTTTTAGGTAATATTACAGGGTGTTTTACATCAAAGGATAAATCAGAATGTTCCAATCGACCTCCTACTCTAATGATTCCATCTGCGTCCAAAAAAGGCAATAAAGTTTTAATCTTACTTGAAGGGGAGACCAACCCATCCCCTTTTAAATGTTGAATCTCACGGAGAAAATGTTGAGTTTGAACCTCTTTCACAATAAAATTCTCAGTAATTTTCCTTTCTGCTGGGAGAATGGGACCTTTTTGAAATGAAAATTTTCTACACGCCTTTAAGAACCTGAAAACATAACTAAAAACATTTAGGTTAGTTACATAATTATTTGTGATACTTAAAATATGATCTATGAGAGAATTTTCTTTAACATTTAACAGTGTATAGTCATCACTGATAATCTTTTTCAGTTCAGATGCATAGTCTTCTTCAGGTACACTAGGAATTTCGGATAAGAGATGAAAGTTTTGTGTTTGCAAGAATTCTGGCCCTTTCAGCCAAATTGGATTGTAAATGAGATTCTCGGCCGAAGTCCCTCTGGACAACAGATCGGCCGGATTTTCCTTGCCGGAACAGTGAAACCAATTGTCCGGGTTGGACAATGACTTGATTTCATTTACTCGATTGGCCACAAATTGCTTCCACCTTTTGCTGGATCCCTTAATCCAATACAAGACGATTTTTGAGTCTGTCCAGAGTGTCACTGAAACTGATTTTTTGCCTTCGATGATCTTCTGAATCTTACTCGTTAATCGAGCTGCTAAAAGTGCACCAAGTAGCTCAAGTCGAGGTAAAGTTATTGTTTTCAGAGGTGCGACGCGGCTCTTTGCAGTGACGAGGTTCACTGTAATGTCGTTGTTCTTGATTACCCTCAAGAATACAGCAGCACCAAACGCTTTCTTGCTTGCATCGCAAAAGGTATGAATCTCGATGAGATCATCAGACTCTTGCTTTGATGAGTTGAGAACCAATCTCGGGATTCTTAGTTTCTCCAACAGTGGAATTTCTGTGCACCACCGTTGCCATTCTTGCTGGATATCCCCTGGTAGGTCGCAATCCCAAGAGATTTTTCGTTCCCAAAGGGATTGAAGCATACATTTGGCTCGAATTGTGAATGGTGTAAGTAGACCCAAAGGGTCGAAAATTTTCCCAACGGCTTGTAATAGAAAGCGTTTTGTGTTCTTGTTAGGCGATAGGAATTCGAGTAGTCCTCTTATCTCGATCATGAAACAGTCCTCCTTGGTATTCCATGAAATACCCAGTATTTTGGTCAAGTTGGAGCCTAAACTGACCGGGGAATCCACAGGGAACGTGTCGAATCCCTCATTCGACCACTGCTCCAACAATTCGTTATCGTTTGTAATCCATTTTCGAAGACTCATGTTGGCTTCGAGCATAATGTTTCTCGCCTCACGTGAGATTTTAAGTGCTTCATGCGTGCTGTCTGCACCTGCAATTAAATCATCAACGTAAAAGCAAGTATCCAATATTTCAACTGTTGTGGGAAAATTTTCAGCAAACCTTTTGATATGATGTTTTATAGTTGCCGACAATAGAAAAGGAGAGGCGTTGACCAAATAAAACTCGGGTAAATTTGAAGACTTGGAACCCATGGTCCGAAAAATGGTCGTTGGGCCACAAGAAGCGAACTGCGTCCCTTTGATTCTCTGCAAGAGTTATCTGGAGAAAGGCCTTGGCAATATCTGAAGAGAATGCCACTTTGTTTGTCCTGAAATTCACCAGAATGTCAAAGATATTTGGATTCAGGTTTGGGCCAGTCCAAAGACAGTCATTTAACGATAATTGACCAGGTTCATGTGAACTTGCGTCGAAAACCAGTCTCGTTGAAGTTGTTGAACTATCTTTTACAACTGCGTGATAAGGAATGTAATAAACCGGATTTTTTAAAGCGGAAGGTTTTAAGTCCGGATCATCAATTTTTTCAATAATTCCTTGCGCTTCGTAGTCATCTATTATTTCTTGATACTTGATCTTCATTTCGGGATTCCGCTGCAATCTTTGCAAAGTACCTCGGAAGCGCTGGTATGCAACGGAAAAATTGTCTTTTAGTTCCTTAAAATCTCTCCTCCACGGAAAGGTCACGGAGTATCGAGAGTTTTTGAATTCGACAGTTTTATTAAAGATTTCCACGGCCCGATCGTCCTCAAAAAGTCTTGGGTCATCCCTGATTCCAAGCGACTCCAAGTCGAAAAAGCGATTCAAATTATCATCTAGAGGTTCAGAATCTTGAATGAGATAGCAGTGTTCATCATTAAATGAACAACGTTCGTTCCCCGTACCAGAGGCAATGTAACCGAAAACAGAGTCTCTGAAAAAGAGATCATTGATTTTAAATGTGTTATTCTTAAGAATTTGCAGCACCCATTGGGATGAAAGAACACAATCACACGATGAAGGAACGGAAAAGTTAGGATCTGCTAATTTCACAAAATCTGGCAGTTCTAAATCCGAAGTGTTTATTTCAGAAGACGGTGTATAATCAACAATGTTATTTACTAGATACAGCTCGATCGGCTCTCTAAAAGTTCGATTTGCATTAGATAAAAACGCACTCGTTTTATGAGTCAGACTATGAACTGAGTTGTTTAGACCACTCACAGAAGAACAAATTTTTTCTTTCTTTAATTGTAGCCTCTCTGCTACTTTTTTAGTCAAAATACAAATAGTGCTTGCGCTATCAATAATTGACCTAATTCTATGCCTATTACCATACCGATCTTCCAAATAAATCACGCAAGTACATAAAAGCGATAGTTTTCTACTTTCGTTTGAAATAAATGTAACTTCCTTTGACCCCTTAGCCCTTTCTTGTTTTTCATTTCTCTCAGTCTCAAGGATCGAAGTGTTTAGTTCCTCTGGCGTCGCAGATGTATCAACAACTTGAGAGTTAGCATATGGAGGTTGGGAAATAGGCTGATCATTTTTTTTATTTTCGCCAAAGTGTAATAAAGTATGACGAGACTTCGAACAAATCCTGCATTTGAACATAGACAGGCATTTGGTTTTATGAATGTGTAAGCAATTCACACAAATTTTACTTCTTTTAGCATGATCAAACCTTTGTTTGGGATTCATTTTCAGAAAAACAGGGCACTTGAAGAGGGGATGAAATTGAATGAATGACTCGTTAGCACACAAAGAGCACTCTCGTTTCTTGTTAATTTCGTCGTTCGACTGAATCATCGAAGCTTTTGCTTTAGGATAAGAATTGGAAATCCTTTTATTACTCAAAACTGATTTATGCTGTTCAAAATAGAAGCTCTTGTTTCCAGAAACGAAATTAAGCTTTCAAAGTCTGGAGGCTCGTTCGATTTCAAAGAAAATTCAAACTGTTTTCTCGTTTCCTTATCCAACTTTTGTAACAAAATGTTAACTAGCATAGCATCAGATAAATTATTTTGTTTATAATCAAGAAGTTTTAGCGCTCTTAAGTTCTTTTTTACACAGTCGACTAAGTTTCGCAAATCCCCTGGAGATTCGCGTATTATTCCGTGGTTAAGAATTCCTAAAATGTGAGTGTCAATCAACACTCTTTTGTTCTCAAAACGTTCAGTCAATGCAGTAAATAAGGAACTGAATGAGTCATCTACAGACTGTAAGTTTTTGGCTTCACCTCTAAGGGAAGCACGCAAATAAAACAGCTTTTGTGAATCACTTAAAGAAGGATTTTCACTTATTAAGGATACAAATTGAATTTTAAAGTTATTCCACTCTTCGTACTGACCAGAAAAGGTTGGGAGTGGAATCTCAGGCAAACGTATTTTCGATTTAGTTTCGACATCCACATTTTCATTTGAGACATTGAGTGAATGTCCAGTACCAGAACTAGGTTTTATTAAAAATAATTTCAAACTCACCTCAGCGAGTTCTAGGCGATTTTCGATGTCATCGATATCTTCCTCTATCGCTGGTAGATTTGGCAGATCAGGAATTGCATAGTACGAGTCCCGAATATCATCGATTTTGCGATGTAAAGAGTCAATTGTCCTGAGTTTCACATCAATTTCGATGTTTGAAGGTACTTCCGTTTGCGATTTCTCCAATATAAAGTTCTCCAACTTGGTAAGAGTAGATTTAACCGATCCCTTAGATCGATTAAGCGCAACTTCGTGTTTATCCATAGCGCTGATTCAGCTCAGCTCCGTCGATGAGTACGGGCCAAAAAATGTCTTTGTTAAGCTTGTAGATAGCGTCAACAGCATAAAGAAGGAGTGACGCGACTTGGCAGTTTTTAGTTTTATTTAAAACTTAACAACAAGGAACATATAGATTAATATACATAATGATGGGTATACCCAATATACAAAAAGGATAGTGGGAAAAATCCCTATTGGACGAAAGACGTCCGATCTGATCAAAAACATATAGCCAAGTGAAGATATTAATATGGTGGTAACCCAAGTTGGCGAACGGTTGGAACGTAAGCGCCAACATCCCCAAGTTGGAGAGCGGTTGGCACACAGGCGCCAACAAGTGGCAAGTCTGGCCAAATTGCATCAAACAATCAGTAATTAAGTAAAGAAAACCAGAATACATCCATAAATTTGAAAAATTTCTTTTTAATCAAAACATTTAAATTCCCTGAGTAATAATGCCTCCAAGTGGCAGCTAACAATGTCTCAAATCTGAACCATCTCAAGTACGGTTTCCCAAACAGATACGCGGTGCCCAAGGACAAAACAAATTCACAATTGAAATATATTTTTTAGGTTTTAATGTCATCTACAAGTTAACAAAATCCAGGACCTGATAATCACTTGCGAGACTTCTAAATATATCTTTAAGCAATAAGGAGTTGCCCTATAAAATATTATAAACACTTAAGCCACATATGGGGATTACCACTTGGAAAGCAAATTTAGTTTATTTGTAAAAAACAGGTTAATTATTATATAATCTGTCTAAGCACATTCAAAAATGAAAAATGTAAGTAAAAAAATCACTTTAGATTTTCAATACATTAGTTATGGTGGGATGCTTGTTTCCGAAGTCTTTGAAATCATAATAAATGACTTAAATGAGATCACTTTCTGACATAAAGAAAGCATGGCACCCAATCCGAATATCCAACTTTCACAGTGAAAGATATCGACGCATTTCAAATATTGCTTTCCATTTCTTTGTAAAATTTAGTTTTAAAATAAAGCTAAAAGCATTGCAAATCCGAAGAACAAGTAGAGGTGACACGGCCAGGGAGAAACAAACAACTAGACAACAAAATCTTAATAAGTAATATTTTTAAAAAATTAAAAATTTATTTAAAACTAAAAATTCATCATTATGTCAGTCCTAACAGTTATAAAATTTCAGTTATGCTAGTCTTCTCACTAAATCATCAAACATCGGGGCTTTGGTTCAGTGCAGAATAGTTCCTGGGGCTGTCCAGAGAGCAGGGATTAGTTTACAGGATGGTTTTGGACAGAGAATGGGTGAATAAATCAATAATAGGAAACGGGGTGAATCGAGAACTGTAGAATGAACAGCTGTTTCAAACTTAGCATAATTTAGAAAATACTAAATTTTTTTTATCAAACTTAGAAAATTCGAGAAAAGAGAAACTTTCTTTTTAAAATTCTCATTTTAAACCGTAATATTAAAATCAAAGTAGAAAAAAATGCAATATTTCTATTTACAAAGAGCAGATTTATGTGAAAAGTGGGAACAGGCTGTTCCTGGTTTTTTGAACAGGTGAAAAAGAGAAAGTCGTTCTTCCTTTTCCCCCATCCATATAAATGGATAATAAAATCATTAAAATTATTGATATCCTAATAAAATCAATGCTTTACAAGAAACGATTTAAACCATGGATTTAATCAACGGAAACTTAAACACAGCCTTAGAACACTAAACACAACATAATAATAACGATTAGTGAGCAATACAGAATAAAGAATCTTTATAATTTTGTATTACATACTTTGTACTAAATACACACCTTTTTAGAAGGCGGTTCTTTTTTCACAACTACATTTTTCTTAGGCTTTCCTCTTCCAACATTTCTTGTTGTTTTCGTTGCTCTAGTAGGTTTGGACTTAGTTGGTGCAGACGCAATACCACCCATTTCTTCAGGCTGATTACTGGAGTTATCACTATCCCTCATTCCGTCTTCCTGAAACAACATTTCGTGATCAAAGAAATACATAATAAGTGCAGGAACTGAAAATAATTAAGTGGCAAAGAATTTTCTATACAATTCAGACTCAATTTTGTTTAATTGCTCCTTTCACAATATTGAGTCAGAATAGATGATTATTTGTATAAATGCACTACATAAATCATCAAGGACTCAAGATTTTCTTCATAGAAAAAGGAACCAAAAAGGCTTTCCAAAACATCACTTTACCAGTATCTGGAACCTTTTACAAGTGATTAATTGTGAAACCTTTTTTTTTAAATTTAATTCTACAATTACAAGCATTCATTTTTTTTACCTAATCCATTTCTGAAATGTCACACAAGCAACTATTTGCAGAATATGAATTGATTTTCCAGCAATCAAAACCGATTGCGTTTATCGTAGAGATATTAACTCTTCACTACAGATTTCAATTCAAGAAAAAGAATTTTAGATTCCAAACTGTGTGAATGATACAGATTTAACAAAAACATCACAACTGATCACACTGATATGGAGACAAAGTCAAATTGATAGATTTAGTGGACTATCTTAACTTTCCTAAATCTCTAATGTTTTTTACATAGAAACTAATTTAACAGGTAATTGATGGTAAATAGTCTATGGCTAATTTGTTGGATCTATACATCCACTATCATTCAGGACTAACAAACTCATGAGCAGAAAAACTACTATAAATGTATTTGATATTAGAAAAATTACTTAGGGAGCGCGATGACGAGGCACTAGCACCTTTAAATAATTTATCAAATAAAGTAGACTCAAGTGTCTTTCCATTTAATATACATATTAGAGATGAGATTATTATAGCTTCAAATCAAATTGACGAGTACAAAACCAATTTTACAAATATTTGGCAGAAAAAAGGTCATGCAAGAACATCTGGGAATCGTAACTTCTAGGAACTACAACAAATAGCAACAAAACAAACCTAAAACCTAGATCCCATTACTTATATTGAGTTTTGAAAAGAACAACTTAGATGACTAAAATGCATTAAAATATACACTTATATAGGATAAATATAAATACTTAAGAACTCCAAAGAGAAATTTTTGTGTGGATATTCTGCCAATAGAGAAATAAATGACAGTTAATTTAATGTCTGAACTGACCTGCAAAACATCTGGCTCTTTAGTGTAAGTATGATCTTTAGGCAGTTCGCCGTCTATTTGTGTCGACATAATTCCGTTTTCTTCACATGTATCTAATCCAAACTCAAGCACTTTTTCACTGTCACTTTCGGACTCTCTTACTTCAAAGATGCTACTCGACATTTCTGTTTTAAAACAAAGAAAATAAAAATATTGGAAATCAATTTTACTTTCAGACGGAATAACAATTTTGAGAATATCGCAAAAAACACTGTGAAAAAGGCAACCATAATATTTGATACATAAATACGATATTAATGGTTTTTGAAAGGGCAAAATGATTTTTTCGCAACAAATTTAGTACTTTCATTAAAGCAATCATATCATAAATCCATCTAAGCGCTTGTTTTTATTGAAACAATGAATTGTCTAAATACTGGAGTCTAAAAGTAACGAACTACACCCAATGTAAGCAAGATGCTACATTAAATACAGGCAGAGCAAGTTTTTTTAACTCTTGCTCTTTTCGAAAACTGTTTTTCAGTGCATTTAGCTTTAAAATACAAATTAAAATTTAAAAATGCAACAGAATAATCTTTTGCTAAGAACAGTCGTATGATATTAATCATACTTTTCAGTATACTTTATAATATGCATACCAAATGCTAAGTAGGTCAGTCAGGAGTCAGTATTGCAATAACACATTTTTAAATAACTTATCTCTATAATACATCAACATTAATTTAAATACAAGACTTAATACTAACTAAATAGTTCAATAAATAAACAGGAGTTAGGTCACTGGCAAGCAAGCATGCATGGTTATTTCAATTATTCAAGTTAATAAAAAGTAAAATATAAGTATTGATAAAAATTTAAATCAAACTAAATTTAAGTGAAAAGTCCTGTCTTCCAAGTTTCTGATCCTTTCTTTGCTAGGGAAGATGTTAAAAATTTTATTTTATAGCATACTTAAGTACTGTTGCACTTACATCAAATATATCAAGAATACATTTAAAATTTTTCTATGTACAGGAGTTCACATGAAAGACACAAAGTTTATATTTTATCAGACCTAATTAGACCTTTATTGACCTAAATTAATATTGTGTCCTTGGGGAACTGTGGCGATTACACCATATAAAGTCAAACTCCAGCCAGTTGGCATCTGAATCATGTGGTCAAATCCCAGCCGTAACAATTTAAAGGGTTCAAGTCTGTTGGAGCCTCTTGTCGCCACTTTGAGCGATAACACACCGATCTGGGCAGTGTGACTTTTTTTATACTCACTGCCAAAAGTAAAGCATGGAGAGGAAAATGTTAATTTCCGGAAGCCAATCTGAATTTGAGAGGCTGCATTTCGCTGCAGAGGTAGATGGAAGTATGCAAATATGTTCTATAACAGCCAATCACGGTTTTAGGTCGAGAAATATGTAAAAAAGGCAGTCATATAAACCAGCATTGTGAAGGGTTAGAGGAGTTTCATGTAAGTGCTGATAAAGTGTTTAGAACTTTCGTATGATTAGTTTACAAGGCAGACGTGTTTCTATGGTTTCCAGAAGACGAATGGCAGATAGTAAGCGCTGGCGTTCTGTGGGACACCTTGAAGCAGGATAATCAATCACAGATGTTGCTCTTTTCTTCGGCATTCATCATTCCGTCATTTCACGATTATGGAAACAATTCCAAACAATTGTCCGAAGACCTGTGGCCGGTCGTATAGGGTCACGACCCCTGCGGAAGATCGATATATTGCTGTTTTAGCCAAGCGGAAACGAAGAGCGACCTCCATATGTGTGACATCTATGGTTGCAGCGTCCATTTGTAAGATGATATCTGACACTACTGTTCGCCGAAGGCTACACATGAATGGACTGTACGCCTGGGTACCATGAGTTTGTGTTCCTCTATCCGTTCAATCCAGAGGGGCACGATTAAAGTGGTGTTGGCAACATGTGAATTGGACTGTGTCTGATTGGGCCAACGTTATGTTCACGGATGAGTTGAGATTTGCCCTGGAGCTAGATGAAAGCGTGTATGGAGAGAACAAAGCACATGCAATCGGCCCCAGAACATCATGCATTCCGAGGTGGAAGCATCATGGCGTGGACAGGGATTTCGTTGGGATATCGCACCGACCTACATATCTATAGATGGAGTTATGTGACGGCTGTCCGGTATCGGGACGAAATCCTAGAACCCACTGTGAGATTGTATGCTACAGCAGTTGGTCCTGCTTTCGTTTTAATGGATGATAATGCGCGTCCCCATTGAGCCAATATTGTCGATGACATACTGGAGAGTGAGGGGATTACGCGTATGGATTGGCCGGCGTACTCGCCCGACCTTAATCCCATTGAAAATCTTTGGGATGCCCTCAGTCTTGCTGTGCCAACATGTTTCCCACACTCAGAGTTGCAAACTGCTCTACAGGAGGAATGGCGATTACTTGACTCTGGGGTGGTTGATCACCTCATGGAAAGCATGGTCACATGCTGTAAACTTTGTATGAGAATGAGGGGTGGTCACATACCCTAATAATGTGTCGGTTTTGGATTTAAACATCATTTTGTTAATGACTTCATCTTATAATTTATGAAAATTCAATATTGTTTTCATCTTTGTATGTAATTCTTTGTTCTGTTTCATGCATATACATATTTGCTACTTTCCTGCCACATTCCGTGTCAATCAAAGCTGTACTTGTCGATTTTTTCACATTTTACCGCTTTGTGCTTAACTTTTGGCAGAGTGTATTTGTTCTATTTTTAGAAAAGTATTCTGTTTCTCGAGGGTGAAGGTGGTCTGGTCCATCTCTCCCCTTATGCGAGCTCTTGTGCTCATATATATTTGATGGTATTGTCCATCTCTTGTCATCAGAGCCAATGGTGTTCAAAATTATCATTCAAATTGTAAATAATGCATGTATCAATTAATTAAACTAAATAAAAACTAGTCCATTTTAATCGACCTATTCCATATCTTTGAATCGCAGAAATAAAGTCCCTAGGACATGGCATTAAAATTATTCTCGAGTCTTGATGTTGCTTTTATTCTTTCATCTGAATTCTATTAAAAATCCATAATAAAAATTGAAACTATCTTAGCAGAATGCTCAAGTACAGTTTGGTGAGATTTCATTGCAGTGGACAACATACCCGATATTTCTTGGAGCATTATGTCTGGGGGTCTAGTCTGTGCAATATGGAAGAATATTTAGGGTCGGATGCAAATTTTTTTGGGTTGTATATATTCCGGGCTTGTTCAAGCATGCCGCTTAGAGGATTGGGAGATAAAATTTAACTTTCTGGCATTTCAGTAAACTTGTTTCAAGTGAAGAAAACTGAGTGAGTTAAGTTAATCTGTTTTGTTGGAAATATTCTTTCTGCAAATACAGAAATAGCTATGGTGGTAAGATGGCTTTATAAACTGCTTTTTCGTCTTCTAAACTAACATTGAAATCTAAATGAGTTCCCCCATTCATGGAATACAATATTTGTATCTTCCGATACATTTTCAGAGAAAATCGAAACCTTATCCGGTTTCACTTGAATTCTGCTAATTACGATACTAGATGATTATTTTGACTGTATATATTAAGAGGTTCTTTCTATTTAAGCTCAGTTGATTTTCTTGAGGAGTATTTATTAAATAAAAATAAGCTAGAAAGTGAGGGGAGACCAAGTGTGTTCATTTGTAACATACTGATATTGAAAAAAAAAATCCTGCTGATTCCTTACCAGAAACAATAAATTCCTTCAAGAAAGAACATAAGTTCAAGTATATCCAACATTTACATGGGGAAGTGTATGTTAAAATGGTACTTACGTATTAATAGCATGCCAGCGACTAATCGCCAAATCTGTTGGAAGGGGTATAAGACGAAAGAACTGCAACAATCTGGTTCACTGCCAAGTGAACCACAAATATAATTTCATTGATTCTGATTGTTTCGCAAAACTTTTTTTAGAACCACAGTTCAGTACGTAGTTGCATTAGATACTCGTGTTTTATTTTCTGTTTTTACGGTGAAGTAAATTTTTACGTAACACTTGATTGTTACGAAATAATGCTGGAAGAATATTCCCATCCCAATGCATATTCGGGGGGCATTTGTCGCGAAACATGAACGAAAAAAAAACACATTAAAGATGTATCGACCATTTTTCCGACTGTTGGAAGGGGTATAAGACGGAAGAACTGGAACAATCTGTTTATATTCACTGCTAAGTGAGCCACAAATAAAATTTTATTGATTCTGAAACTGGCATGCACGCAGAATATATAACGCATCTGGGAAAGTGCAAAATAAAAACATTGAGAAATATCTTGCCACCACCTCGCAGAGTTTATAATGATAATGATGCCATCCTAAGGGCAATTGCTCAACATTTTCCGCCCGAAACAAAACTTGGCTGATATTCACCAATGGCATGCAGTTAATACGCAGGTACCGTTAAAATTACTGTTAATTTTAACAGGTTGGTTGTTTTTGGGGTTTTATGGAGCAAGGGTCATATTTGGTCAAGCTGTGCCAAACACAAGACAGACCACACAATAATGGAGGAAGAAAAGTGAAAAAGCAGAAGGGTAGGCAAGGGTAAAAATGAAAGGGAAGAAAGATCACTCAGGAACCTTGGGGTTGTGATGGACATACACACCTAATCATATGCCACAGAGGGCATTAAAATTAACTGAAAACACTTTGTGCAATGACTGGACGCACCATATGAGAAAAATTCAGCCTCAGCTGAACAAATGATTTGTGAATAACACTTGTTTTCAGTGAGCAAGAGAAATATTTGTAGGTCAGTTATTGTTATCCCCAACACAGTTGCTTGAACCACTTGTGTCCCCAGGAATGTTGTGAGGTAAATATTTTGGTACTCTTTCCATTATAGCCATATCAATAAACTTTGGCACCATTTTTGCTTATTTCTTGAAGCTATTTGTTTCCATACCAACTTTTTGTTTTTTTGGCCCCATTTTAGCTTATTCCTTTGTTAGTGCAATGGATTTCATGATTTGGATTTTTTAATAAGAAACCAAATGTGATAAATTTGTACATCGTTAGCACTAAAATGTAGTTGGTTGTTTTGGGGTTTTATGATACAAGGGCCATGCTACGCCAGACACAAGACATAATATCAAGTAACACATATACACACAATGAAAGTTTAACCGACACAGGAGAAATACATCCAGGGAGGAACGCATCTGACAGGAATCGAACTTGTGCCACCTACAACTCAAAACCCCACTAAAATGCAATATGTAAAGCAGTTTACTCACATACAAACTGTAAAGGCAAAGCTGCACATTGGGTCAATACCTGTTTCTATGTGCAGCTTTGCACCATCACGATGTTTGTTAAGCAAATGGATGTATTGGGAAAATGCTACTGAATCACACAAGCACCATTTCGTTCTGACTTGACCATCTTTTCGGCAGCTGGAAAATTCCTTTTTAAAAAAGTCATTAGGATTATTTGTAAAGTTATCGAGGTGCTGTTTGAGTTTCCAAAGAATTGAACTCCAGGCCGTTCAGAGAATTTTGAAGTGACCTGAAGAGGTGAAAATCCAAAGGGGCAAGGTCTGGTGAATATGGGGATGACACAAAACATCCCAGCCATACTCAATAAACCTTTGTCTGACATTCATTGTCATGCTGGAAGACACCTCAACGATTGGTCAGTTCTGGCCGCTTCGCTTCAATTTCTGCTTTTAATACTGTCATTTGAGAACAGTACTTTTCCGAATTTATTGTCTGATTTTGTGGCAACAATTCATAATGAACAATTCCTTTGTAGTCCCACCATACACAAAGCATTACATTTTTGGGATGCAGCCCCCTCTCGATGTTACCCCATGATCTTTTACTTGTAACGTTATTGTATAGTATCCACTTCTCATCTCCAGTAATGAGCCGTTTCAAAAAAGGAGCTTTTTCATTTCGTTTCAGCAAAGAATCATGCCGAAATTCAAGCAAGCATATTCTGTTGTGTTAAAGTATGGGGTGGGGTACCCACACATCATAGCAGCTTACATACCCAATCTTCTTCAGATGATTATGAACTGTACTTTTTGGAATATTTAGTCTGTATGATAGTTCCTGAACTGTGTAACATGGATTTTCAGTGATGGCATCTTTTAATAGGTCCTCGTTTACAGAGGATGGTCGTCCAAAGCGGGCATCATCTTCGAGGCTGAAATTTCCGCGCTTAAATTTATCAAACCACCTTCGAACTGTGCCATCAGAAACAGCACTTTGTCCATATACAGCTCAAATTTTACGAGCAGTCCGACTAGCATTTTTTCCTTTCTTAAAATAAAAGAGCATAATATGACGAAAATGAACTTTTTACTTCTCCATTCTTAGCACTGCAGCGAAACAAAAACTGTGCCACAATACAAGCTAGAATTATGCAGTGAAAGCAGAAAAGACCGAATTTACACATCAAGGTCACTCCTTATCAGCGGTAGCAAAATAGTAATAAGAAAGCGCGCTTCGATTTCAAAAACCGCAGAACTTTCCGGATGACCCAATATGTTCATGCATACTGGATCACAGAATGGTTTGCCTTACATGTAATGCATAGTGCTGTTCAGGTGAAAAGACAGATGATCTTGGTGAAGTTCATTTAGAAAAGTGGAAATCTTGCCAGAGAAAAGGGCTGCCATATGCATGTATGGCAATCAGCAAAGGTGCCAATTTGTTTTGCTAACGTGTAATTACTCTGCTTATTACTTTAGCCACCAAACAATATAACTCTAGATTTTTCTGATCGCAAGTGCTCGGATCCTAGTGAATTCGATTGTTTGTGCCATGTTACAAGGTGACTGTAGGAAAAGGGTAACTTGGTTCACACCTGAAACTCATTGCATTTAATTTAAGTTTGATAGTGAGAATGGGCCCAATTGTACTTTTTGGTCCCATATGAATATGTCCAATTCTGCAGAACATGGGACAAAACTATGAATCGAGTTTCAGCAAGACAGTTGTTTCGCCCCATTTGCTCCTCTTTCTTTGGTTGCATTGAATAGGATTTATTGATGGATTTTGCCCTAACTGAAAATTAACACCACAAATATTAATATACTAAACACAGCATCTTTTAAGTCTGACAGTAAAAATCTTTTCCTTCACAACTGCGATTCAAAATTTCCACATCAACACTTCTCTCATATAAATAAAAAAAGCTTTCCTAAGCTGCAAAGACTGTACAAAATCACATGCTCACTTTTGAAGGAATGCAACGACTCATCCAAAAATGAATAATTTAATTGCTACTTAAGTGCTAAGCTGGCTAGCCTACTGTACAATAGGATTTTTCCAAAAAAGGATAGGAGAACGACAAACTTGACAAGAACATGTTAAACATTTTGTAATGTCGAATGGGAGATTGATTTAACACCATATTTTTTTACTGCACATAGGCTACTTGGATTTGTCTGACAGACGAATAAGGTGAAAAGCAGAATGCAATTTAGAAATCATGCATCAAATTATTTTGAAGCAATGTCAAAACGAAATGATTAAAAAGATTCAAAACAAGGATCTTGTGAATTTACTACTTAATTAAACAGTTTCGATGTCATTATCAATCGGGATTAGTGAGCACTTTCATAGACCTTTATCTGTCCACACAAGATCTTAATTCGTTCAATTCAGAGAAAAAATTACCAAGAAAACTCCAATATTTCAAAGTACGATCTGCAAATGAAGCGGTTATACATCACGAAGAGGAAATTACTAGAACGCTGACGGGATTTGAAACGAATTCTTTTGCTATTTTTAAACGGATGGGGATAGTTGATGACACATTGTGAGCCATTTTTTCAGAACAATAATAATTTTTCTTTGAAAAATAAATACCTACCTCCTTATTTTGTATTTTTACATAGACTTCGTCGACAAACGGCGCCAAAGAAAACGGCACAATTAAACACGCCACCTGGACAGTGATTATTTTGAATTTTCTGATTTAGGAAATAATTTGAACCAGAGATAAAATATTCAAAAAAATTTTTTTCGCAACATTTATTTACTGTTAGATTTTGTTAACATAGATACAATCGTATTATTCAAAAATAATTCGTAAAATAAAATAATGAAATAATTTTTTTTGGTATTCTCAGTAAGCTGATGATAAGCCTTCTTGCTTTTAAAATTATTTAATTCTTATATACAAAATAATATATCTGGCAACGGATAATTATTTTAAAGTTTATTATTTTTCGTATTCCGTCAACTTCTGCAAATTTAAGCCGTGGTTTCTTTTATAGAAGTTTTCTGTAAGAATCGACAAAAAAGTTAAAATGGTCTTAGAAAGCACAATTATTTGGTAATACGAGTTTTATTTTTCTTTGAGATTTCTGTATTGGATCTCTCATGTGTCAATCTACGAATGATGACTTGCTATTTTGATCCTAAAAAGGAACTTTTACCGTCGTATTTTCTTTTAGAACATGGTTGTTTTGCTTTTAAAACTAATGAAAAAAATTCCAGATTCCTAATTTGCTTGGTTTTGTAAAAAATTCGAAGCATGGAATAGCTTGAACTTAGTATCGCGTTAGTTTTTTTTTTTTTTCAATTGCTGCATGAAAATAATGAAATAATTTTAATTTTTATCTGTTATATTGTGTAAAAATACCGAATGTGTTTGTGGTAACGAACAAAGATTGTTTTTAGCAATTGTAAGCAATATTTACTACTGATAAACAGTATAGTGCGCGTGGTTGTCAAACCACAATTCTTGCTAACTGGAAAACATGAGTTATTTGCGCGAAAAGTACCAGTATTCTGTATTGATATTTAACTAAGGTATTATAAGTAAATATAATGAAAAAGCTAATAGTTACAAACAGGGTATGCCGATTTAAATCAGCTTGATTTTCAGATTGAAAATCACAATTTAAATCAAATGATTTTTATTAAAAATCATGGATTTAAATCAAAAATTTAAATTTCATTTTTCTTTCTGTTATGTTTAATAATGAAAATGAAATACTGAACAAGATGCATGTTAATTTATTCAAATAAGATAAGAACTTCACTCATACTGAGTACACCCCAAAATTATGAAGACACTAAATAACAGTATTTACTAATTGGGATCATAATTACCAGATAAGTATTTTTATCTAGGGCCATTTACCAATAGGTGTCACTCACAAGCCTGATCATCAGTGTTGGTTTTGCTTTCAACATTCTGTGTGACTATAATCGCTCATTTTAAACTATTCACCATTATGTGTGATGAGTGAAGATGCTCGACATATATTCACTCAAATTTTTAAAATTGTGGTAACTTGCTTTCTTTTTTAAGATGTTCTAGTTTATTTAATAGTCTTCATAAAAAAATCTGGACACTCGCAATGAAAAGATTTTCTTCAGTATCACGAAGTTTTCCAATTTTGCGCATAAATCTTTATAATTTACAATTTTAATAGTTTCATTTTGTTTTGTGTAATATATTGGTTAATTTATATTTCAATTTATTGGTAGATTTTTTGCATTGATCCCTTAGAATTCTTCACCCTGCTAGAATAATTATTCAATATTTATGGAAATGAAATTTGGAATGTAAAAGTTGATTCACTCATCTGATAATTGAGGGGCCATCGTGGTTCAGTTGATGTGCTCATTGCGCTAGCAACCTTCGAGTTGTAGGCGGCGCAGGTTCGATTCCTGCCAGGTGCATTCCTCTCTGGATGTATTTTTCTCTTCTGCGTCAGTAAAAGCTTTCACTGTGTGTGTATCAGTTACTTGATATTGTATGTCTTGTGTCAATTACCTGATATTGTATAGTGTCTGGCACAGCATGGCCAAATATGGCCCTTGTGCCATAAAACCAACCAACCAACCATCTGATAATTGAGTTAGTATATTGAGAAAAGATTATGGATTGAAGCAGAAAGCTACTGGAATTGATAAATTTTTTTATTGCAAACTCAAAATTCCACTGTATTGGCATGTTCTGGGGGATGCTATTACACTTGTTCTGTTCATAGAGAAAAGTTTCATTTTTTGTTTTATATGTAAACCTTTTTCGTGTACTTCGAATATACGTATGAAATACTTGTCAATGCTCAAAGAATTTGAAAAATAGACATTTGATTTCAAATTTAAGTATTTTTATGTCTCATTTTTTGCTGTTAACGTACAAAAATAATTTTTTCACCAACAAGTCAATTTTGCTAGCTTAAAATTAATGAGAAGTAGGAATTTTTCAAGATGCACGTTCCTTTTATTTTCTATTGGTGCCATGATTTTTTTCTCAAAAGCAAATCTTGAACCAATTAATTATTTTATGTCAAAATAATTGAAGTAATTCAAAACATTTTATTCGTATATGATAAATATATGATGCAAAAAAATTCTGAAATTTGTATGATTGAAAAAATTCATAATATAGTGTCGGTGGGGATCCGACAACCTTATTTATCTGGTTCCAAAAAATTCATGTCACTGGTTTTGGGTTAAACTCAAACTACTTGAGAACCATTTAGAAAAACATCACTTATCTTGGCATTTGGGGCAGTCTATCATGTGATTTACTTTGCTAATTCCTATGTCATGTTTTAATCTTTCAAAAATTTACCTGGCTATATTTATTAATACAGTAGGTGCTCTTTAATCCGTCACGTTCGGGACCACAGCCGTGCCGGATTATCAAACGTCAATGTAGTTTTAATGGGAATACCAAAGAAAATTTAATACAGTAGAATGATATTTAAAACAAGTTGTAATAAGCTGCTCTACGGCAAGATAAAATACACATGAGCGTTATTGTTTTCCCTTTGATCTTTTCACACTAAACCAAGTGTCCAAGGTATTATCAAGAATTTCAAGTTTAGGTTTCTTCAATGTGTGTCTTGATTCTGTATTTTTTGCTGTTACACCTTCAGCAGCAAACTTCTAAAGTTCTTTTTGTTTTTATATCATAAATTGTCGAAGAACCAATATTGAAATTGCGTTTCTGTTTTCGCCTTTTTCGAGACGATTAAGTTTTGCTGTATAGTGAGAGTCACATGCTTACACTTATTAGTTTTATTAGCACTTGAAGAACTCATGCTGGCTTCAAGCACATTTTACAGTACACTGTACGTACATAGTTGTAATATTGTGCAAACGTGATATGTAACCCACTAAAAAACAGGAAACACTGTACTGAAATGAAAACTGACAGTCACAATAAACACCGAGCGAACTAAAAACGCGGGCAGGACAGTGGCGCGACCTGGCAGTCAAGGTCAACGAACGCCCAAATCCACCCAAAAAAATCCTAACTCAAGCGGCTCGATCAGTGCCGGATTACAGAATGTGCTGAACTGAAGAATGATGGATTAAAGAGTGCCGACTGTATATTGATGTTTCACCAAAAATATTAATGTTTAAATAAATCAAAACTATCTAGAAACTACACTGTAATTTGCATGTCTCATGTCCAACAAATTTAAACTTGTGTGGGCAAGGAATTAATTAAAATCATAAAAATCTGATTTAAATCAAATAAATCCTATGTTTTTATTTAAAAAAAAATTACATACCCTGGGCACAAATAAAAACATGGTATGTAAATGTAAAGTAGTACATCGATTTCGCATTGAATGTTGCGTAATAAATAATTGTTGAAAATTCGATTTAAGATCTGAGCTTAAGTCCATCCATTTATTGGATCTAAAATTTTTTACTATAGTCCTTATTATATAGACCTGTGTTGTTCTAGTGCAACATTAAGTCATCTACCTATCCACTAGCAAAAATGCATTTTCATTGCTCTAAATAATTTCTTTTAGATAGAAAACAAAGTATATGAAATTTGAAAAAAATATTTACAGGTCTCAAGGCTCCCAGTTTCTCATGTTTTGGCATTGTAAAGCATAGCATCTAACAATTTGAAAAATAAAATGCTTTGATGAATTTTCTTAAAATATAATAATAGTTATAAAGGATGTCCATCAAAATTTGTCTTATTACAATTTAGATAGCCTTTTGTATGTGATGCCTTAAATATCTTATCATAATTGGGTTAATTTCATGTTATTCCATTGAAATCTAAAATGAAGGCTTTGCCCTTTCAGCATCATCATTAACTACTTCCAATACAGTATTACTTCCAACCAATAATGTTTAATTTCCAATACAGTGGTCCCTCTATAATCTGGCACTTTACCAATCCGGTCCCTAGTCTGGCATTTGGAGAAGAGTGGGAAAGTGAAACAAGTCACTGCATGTCGTTAAAAGTGTCATTTCAAGCAAAAAAAAGTTGACACTTTTTTAGACCTGATAACGTAAACCTAATGCAGGCCTAGTTATTGTTATGTAGACTACAGGAAAATACAATATCTTGTTTCGTAATTCTTTTTACAACACAAATGTCCATTTTAATATATGTATTTTGTAATATTTTGTGCAATAAACATAGGTTTTGCTATTAAATTTTTTTTTAAATGTACCTCCACTAATCCGGCAGTCCTCTGGTCTGATATTTGAGGGATTACTGTATTCCATTAATCTTCCTGATCATTACATATTTCTAAGGTGTTTGAAAAACACCTGGGAATCTCAGTTCATTACCAAACATAAAATTGCAGATTTCTTCATTTTAAAATCGTCTAATGGTTTCTCCTTAAAAGTATTAAAATCTGTATAATAGCGTCCTTTAAACAATTATCACATCTTTTTTTATGTATAGAATTACTTGTGGTAATGAGTTGTCATCCAAAATTTGAAATGCAAGCATACAGCAAATATTCATATGTTCTGTCAAATTCAAACCAAACATTCATATTTTGAAAGACTTACAAATGAGTATTTTGCACAGAGCACCAAATGCTATAATAGGTTCTTGAGGAATAATATGAAACCAAGTTCCTCTAGCTGGAATACTATCAAGAAATATTAATTTTGCAATGAGTTTTATGTATTACATTTGACTGATAGTTTGCTCTTGGCTGATTGTTCTTCAGCAGTTCAGAAAATTCCTGAAAATTGTCATTAATGACTAAAAAAAATTAGATGTTCTCATCAATGAGAGACACCTTTTGTAATGTCCATGTAAGCTTAAAATCATTTGAAGCGTGTCCCCATCCCATTTGGAGCCAACAAAAATCCTAATCTGTTAAAAGCAACTCAGAATTTCCTAATATAACACATGAACTAAAGCTTCTATATTCAGTTTCAAGCTTTATCCTTGCAATCTATGTTATAATTTATTTTTCCAAACATGCACCACTTTTTCTTCCAGTTGAAATAATTTCAACTGGAAGAGGAACGGCACTCGCACTAGCATCTCAGATTGGTTTGCATGTGTCGCCTTGCACTTCCTGTTTGAATTCAGCTTAAAACTGAATTTTACTGTAATTAGAGGGTATACTTAAAATAAAAGGGAAAGTTTAAATGTCTACTTTAAATCTGAAATCTATTTCACATATTCATATATTTTATCGGTTTTTATTTTATTTTTATAGTGTGGATAACAGCGATTATATGAGAAATGGAGACTTTTTGCCCACTCGTCTTCAAGCTCAGCAAGATGCTGTCAGTCTGATTTGTCATTCAAAAATCAGATCAAACCCAGAAAATAATGTTGGATTATTGACCCTTGCAAAGTAAGTAGATTATTTAAAACTTCAATGTACAAGTTATCCTAAAAGGATGATTGGCTGCAGTAGCCCAGTTGGAAGAGCAACAGATTAGCAACTGGAGGGTTACGAATTTGAATCCAGCCAAAGACCATTGTGTACAAAGGGGGCTGGTGCATGTTAAATCTGGCGTGGCCTCAAATGTCCTCACGTTGGCTTGATGTGGAAGTTTGGAGAGTGGGGTGCCAGCTCAGGTGTTGCCTCACCATCTGACTGGTTCAAAATTACATGGTGTTCACGGATTTTTCCCTTTGGGATTGATACCGGATTTTCACCAATAGCTTGATGTGTTGCTCCAGTGTATCGTTAATTAAAATACTTTCCTAAAAAGATGACAATCTTTTCCCCTCTGTCCAAGGCAGCTGCAGTGGCTCAGTCCACTATGCTAGCAATCTGCGAGTTGTGGGTGCTGCAGGTTCAGTTCGTCCTTGGGTGTACTTCTCTTCTGTGCCTGTAAAACTTTCCATGTGCATATATGTTACTTGATGTCTGTCTTGTGTTTGGCATAGTTTTGCCAAATATGGTCCTTCTGCCATAAAAACCCAACTGACCAACCCTCTGTCCAAGTTAATTTGGTGCTTTTTTTTGTTGGAAGTTTTGTTGAGAAAACATTCGCTCTATACATTGTGCTCTTAGAAGAATGTATTCTGCTTAAAAGAACTTATTTGTGTGTAAAATTTGTACTCCTTGAAATGTGTTTAAACCTTGCTTTATTATAGTCTTTAAAATGCTTGAAAATCAAGGGTACTAAAATTGTAATAATTATGAATGTATGGTCTCTTGAATAAACTTTGATTTTTAACAACTTAAAATTTAATGTAAGCCATTTATTTGATAATTGAAATTCCTGAAAATGTAATTTCATTACTTATGACATTTAAACATATTTGTAGTAATTGTCTTCATTACAATTTTTCTAGGCCTGAAGTATTAGCTACTTTAACTACTGATGTTGGAAGGATCCTATCAAAATTACATCAAGTGCAACCTAAGGGCTATATAAATTTGTGTACTGGAATTCGTGTAGCACATGTAAGTTATGCTTTGGTTGAATCACTTTAACTTTGTACTTCTTGATTTCATCTATCCTATTCTCCAGTTCTTGTGAAATCAACGCTGCTAATATTTTTCACTACTTAAATTTTTTGTTATAAATTATCGGATATATTTGCAACATTTACGTAATTTCAGAAAAACAGTATATCATAAATATTCATGTGTACATTTATGCATGTGCTTATATATGCAAAAACAGTTGTCACTAAATTGCAAATTTCTATTTAACTGATATTTTCATGGAATCTTGAAATATTGGGTATTTAATATGAAATAGAATGCCTGTTTAATAAAGTTAATTTCTATTTAAAGAAATGTTTTATCAACAAAACACTAATTTTCAGGTGGTCAAGATAAAATTATGAATTTTATATCCCTGAGACAAAGCCGAACCCAGCGAAAATTGTAACTGTTGGTCCCTGATCTTGCAATACTATCCACTCCTAATCATCTAATCACTGCTTTCTTGTGCTGCTTCGCAATTAAAATAGAGAAATTTCTGGGAAGGAATGTGTGTTATAAAAATCTGCTGTTCTAAAAGTTGGAAGTAGAAAGGAAGAAATTTTTAAGTACCTACATTGGTACAATGGCAGGTTTTACATCTCTTTAAAATAATCTGCTCACTTGTATTGCAAAGCAGACTGGAGATTACTTTTTAACTCTGTAGACTACCACCAAATTTTCCAAAGAAAATGTATGCTGAACAAAATTTAGTCTGGTTCATCTTGAAGTTATCTCAAAGTATTGTAAGAAATTGCCTAACCTTCTTTCTAATTCTCATTATTCTTAATTCTTAGAATTCTTGCTAAGAAATTATTTTTATAAAAAGTTCTATTTGGGAATTTTTTTTAAATCTTTAGCCTTTGTAAAATGGAGACGAAACTGCATGATGAAATTAAAATAACCTAACTTTTTCCACTGTAAAAGCAGACTGAAGAAACCGTAGATCTCTATTTTTACCACTGTGGCAAAATCCTTTTTTACAGGGATTGTTTTTATCAGTTTTTCTATGTATCTTCTCACCTTCCGCTAAAAACTGCCAACCCTGTTAAGTAGAACAATTCTATCATTCAAAATTATATCTACACTGCCTAACTGTCGTAGTGGTCATAACGTTTATCTGCCATATAGTCGATCCTGGGTTCAAATCCTGGTTGGTAAGTGCATAGATGTAGATGACCATATTTGGAGTAACATACGTTTCTCACTGCTTCACAAATTGCCCCTTGTGGTAAAGGTCAGTGGTCTGTCATTAGAAATTTAAAAAAAATCGTCCTATATTCTAAAATATACAGACCACCAACTTTTAATATTAGTTACCTGAAATTCAACTCAAAAGTTTTAAAATTTAAAAGCATCCTGAAATGTTGCCAATATGAAATTAATTTTCTTAATTATAAATAATCTCTCATGTGTATCAATGTAAATATGCTGAAATAATTTTTTAATCTGTTACTAAACAATGCATTTTGGCTGGAATTAAATCAATGATTAGGAAAACTCAATTTAAAATTATTGAGTTTAGCAAAATTTGGAAGATTTCATTTGTTTATATGTGGAATCAATAAATTATGTCATCTTAAATAAATGTACAATATTTTCCCTCCCCCCCTGGTATACACTGTTTTATAAAAAAAATTCTATACACATCTATTGCTTAAATCTTGTCTTGTACTGCACTGTAAAGGCCATTTTAACCCCTATTTCCTGCCTGTCATATTTCTATCTAATGAAAATTGAGTAAATTTGATTTTTTTATGCATACTTTTAAGTAGCTAAAGGAATTGAAGTTCTTCAGAAAATGTTTCTTTCAATTATAAAATATAAAAACAGGGCAGTATGATCCAATATAGAATCTTACTCTCCACTCTTATGCAAATCTATGAAACTTTTAATGCTTTTATCTTAATATTGTATTTGCTACAGACAGTTATAATTTGACATACAATATTCAACATTAATAGTAGACAACCTATGACTGCTCAACACTTAGACATGTACGCTGCACTTAAGAATTTTAGTAATAAAATACAGAAGTATTGGGAAGCCAGATGGCAAATCACGTAAAGTCAAGTGCCTGGCATTTGTTTCATTTATTTATATTCAACCTTTTTTAATATTTTAGGCATTTTTTGCAGTTAAATTGGGTAAATTTATTTCTTTTCGGGACCCAGGATGTTTGCATATGAAATTGACATTGTCTTGATTGTCATATCTAGTTTGAAGATAGTACATAAAAATAACATGCTGTTGCATGGTTTGTTTTCTTTTTAATATCAACCCAGGAAATATCTTCAGGATTTTAAGCTGATCTTGCTTAGTTGCTATCATCCTTTATTTTAAGTTTTGGGTTGTATCTTCAACTTCAATCAGTATATGTTGATGATAAACACAATTGTTGATTTAAAGATGAAATCAGCACTAAGTAATGTGTCTATAAGTTAACCTTGCCATATCTGATTATTATAAAAAAATGTGCAAGCAAAATTTTATTTATGCAATTCCCTACATTATAATATTAAATTTCCAATTTTGAATTGAGGAATTGGTATTTATAGTTGACAAGAACACTTTTTAATGCAGTTTTTTGTTTATTTACAGCTGGCTTTGAAGCATCGACAAGGAAAGCACCATAAAATGAGAATTGTCATCTTTGTTGGAAGTCCTATTGATGATGAAGATAAAGAGGTAAAAACCCACAATGAATTACATTTTTATTAAGCCCTTTGGATATCAGTGTTATCTTGTCTGCAAAATCAGAAATGAAAATGGATTAAAGAGAAAACTTAGAAATGTGAGGGAATGAATAAAAAATTGAAGATGGTTTGAAATTATTTTTCAATGAAAATAAAACAGCTCTGATACCTCATGATAAGTGAATTATCAAGATGAGATAACTTGGTTTTGTAAATATATAGTTTTCTTTATAATTTAACCCATAATTAAGGTTGGTACTTTTAAGACTAATGATCTCGTTCCTTGCTTGATGCTCTTTGCTGTTGATTTGCTGGTCCTGAAAGATTGCTTTACAATCTTTGGTGTCTTTCACACACCTCGCTTGTATTGTTGAAATGTTTGTCAAATCCATCCCATGACACGAAATTAAAAACGTTAGACCTTTCACCAAGTGCATTCAATTCTTGATATATAATCTGAAAACCACTTGGGAGTCTTTAGTTCAGTAGTTCTGCTCATCTTGCAATTTCGATAGGTGATAGAGGTTCTACTGAAAATGTTTCTAAATTTAATTCAATTGATCCACATTGCATCATCAACAGAATTAACCATAGTAGTAGAATTGAAAGGTTGAGAAGAAAATGTTGATAAAAATGACATTGCTGATTAGTGCTGCAACATTCAATTTCTGTATTTGGGCATTTAACTAACATATCTTAATTAGAAATGTAATATATTCAGTGTTTTTTCAGCGTAGCTGCAATTTCATAGAATAATCTTGGAATAAAAGACAAAACCCACTACATAATGTTACATACTTCATTTGAAAAAATTTAAACTGTTGTCAGAATTACAGTTCATACAATTTTATGAACTTTTTATTAGGTATGAGTTGGTCATCAATAGATTAGTTACTATAGTGTTATGGTATTTTGTTTATATTTTAAAATGCAAATGTTTTTGCTATTTAAGTGTTATTTAACAATTGTATAAAAATGTATGATTATTATTTTATGTATTAAATTTTCAGAATCATAATTTTAAGTAATACTTTTACAGATTGTGAAACTTGCAAAGAAATTCAAGAAAGAAAAAGTTTGTGTCGATATTGTGAACTTTGGTGAGGATGTAAGTAACATTATATTTTACTCAAAATATCAAGGATTCTGGAGAAGCTCAAAATCCTCTTGCTATGGAATCAGATTAAAATTCTCAGAAACAGCAAAGAAAATTTGTTTAGTTTACCTGCTAAAATAACCCACATAAAAGATAACTTTTCTAACTTTTAGTTGTTTGGGGTACTTGTCAGTTTTAATCTTTTCAAGACCTGTCATTTTTCTGATCTTTTAAAATAGAACTGGGTCATTCCATGCAAAATGAGCAAATTGGTTGTAGCCGACATATCAATTTTAATGAAAATCAGTTTTTAAATAGGTCATATATCATAATGAGCAATTTCAAAATATTAGGTTTCAGAAATCTATATTTTGTTGATTATTGACATTTAAAGTTCAAGGTCACACAAATTCAAAGTATTTATCTCTAAAATGGTGTCCTATTTGCGACCCTATATTTCAATAAGGTAACTCAAATTTAAAATTTTTATATCATTGCATTCTTCAGAAAATGGTCTTTAAGAAAAAGTCAGAATATAATTTAATAGTCATCACTGCTGAATCTGATAGATCGACAAAAATAGAAATTTTGCCAATTTGATAGAAATTTCAAATTCCTCTGGTATCTATAAATGGAAAGACAATCTTAAAAATAATTCTTAATGAGAGAGAAGAGCTTTTTATAACAAATAGCATGGCGTATTTTAGTGATTGTATTTCTACTCCTTAGTAAAGAAGAAAAACAAATTTATTTGAAAATTATCGAAAAATGTGATTTTTTTAATTTTTATATGCATATTTAACTTGAAGGAAAGCTCTCAAAAGATCAAAACTTTTCAACAGTATGGAGCAAGATATCTTATATGTCCTGAAATTTTCATTGTTTTCTTTTGCTTATTTTTGCCTCAGGAACAGTTTTAACTAGATGCAAATTTTATTTTTTTATCGCAAATGATAATGAGTTATAAGCTTCGATAGTATAAAAATGTGACATAAGAATGACATAATCATTATTATGGCACACGTAAAATTTCACATGAAATTCCTTTTAAGACTTGTTTTAGATTAATCCAAGGAGTGTTTCATCAGTGAAATAATCAGTCAGTGGAAAATTTATTTTATCAGAAGTCTTAATGATTTGCTTTACTCTTAGGAAATGTAAATATTAAATACTATTACTTGTGAATATTAAATACATTTTGTAAATTTTTCATGTTATTAGACAAGTTAATACAATATCTAATTTTAAGAGTAAAAAATAATTTAAATGTTATACCCCGATTTTCACCCAAATGTACATAACTCACAAATCCTTGTTCCACATTTATCACAATCACTAGTAAAAGAAGTCAAGATTTTAAGAATTGCAGCATTGGTGAAATTTCAATTTAAGCGAATTCTACAAAATTGAACAAGAAACTTTTGTCATATTGAAAGTGAATTTAAAAAGATAATCAAGTAGAAGTTTTAAATGTTTAAGCTTTTTAAATAGTAATTTGATCTGCTTTTAATAAGCTAAAAATATTTGGTATTTCATTATTGATCTAGTGTTTCATTGTTTTCATTTGAAACACATGCATAGAATGGGAAGGAAATAGTATGATTGGCGAACATAAACATAGACAGTTATGGCAATAGTTTTGGAATATGGTTACCCATCATAGCCATTTGATGACAAAACTTTCAGTCGTCAATGGGCAATAACATGTTTTGCGTGTTAGCGATTTTGTTACTGTTGCTTTGGGACTCAAAAGGCAATCCTGAAATTTTTTACAAGTAATAGACATTAAACTATATTCCTCTAAAATATAATTTTCATCAGCTTTCCTTCATTTGATTTTGTATGTCTTTAGAGAGAACTCGTTTTATAATTTTCCTTTGCTATTTTGAAGATGAAGAAATAAAAGCTGACTTCCAAACTTCAGCAATACTTTTGTTATACTTAGCACTGTAACTGGTATGAATTTCAACAATGCCTTTAAATTCCTTTAGCCCATAGAAACTATTTTAATTCTATCAAAATCAACAATTTTTCGTTTTTCGCTTCTAGTTTTTAGCTAAAATATGATGTTTAAAATTGCTATTTCGAAATAGAAAGAAAGAAAAGTTGCCATAGATTACAGAAGTATAAAGTATTGTCTACGTTAAGTAGTTTTTTAGAAAGATCTTCAAACATCAAACAATTCCACAACTGCTCTTCAGAGTTACAAGTTCTTCAAGTGCCTGAAATTTCCAAAGTATTTATTTTTAAGGAAAAATATTTTGGATATTATTATTTATGCATAAACTAAACCCCTGTACCAAATTTCATGAAAATCCATCGCCTTATAGCCACAGGTTTTTCCTGTTATTTTGCTCATTTTACATAAAATGACCCAACTGCAGTCTAATAATTAGCCCTGGTTTTGCAAAAAATGACCATAATGCGACCAACCAAACCTATAACAGAACTATTAGTGAATGCATTGTAATAGTAAATCTCCTTTCTGAACAGGTTATTTCTTGAATCATGCATTCCATTGGTTATACTCTCGAAGTTTTGACAGCTTATTGCCATTTTCAACATAAGCTTGAATACAGTTGGCCTTTAACAGAGGCGTCAATTAAAATATCGTTTTATGAATAGCCATCCAAAAACCATTTACATGTAGAATTGTTCTTGGTTATGTTTTATGTAAAATGTATGTTTATAATTGCATATTTCCTAAAATTTTGCTAAATACAGAAGTTTTTCTTGATATTTTATGCTCATATGATTAAATTTTTAATTTTAATTTCCTAACAATTTGTGAAAATATGTTTGTCTCTTAGCAAGTTTCACAAGTATCTCTGATATGAATCTCTTTTAAAAAATTGCAAGAGTACACTTATGGGTTTGAATTACTATCTAGCCATTGATGTTCATAGTTATATAAGTGAAATGTTTGCTTTTCAACATATTTTAAAACCTTTTATGTAATTGCATATCAATATTTGAAGAAAAAAATTAGATTGAATCAAGAATGCATTAAAATTGATTTTTCTTTTTCTCCTAGGCGGCAAACACTGACAAGCTAACTTTATTTATTAATACTTTAAATGGAAAGGATGGTAGTGGGTAAGTACGGAATATTCAATGTTTTTATTTTTAGTGATATAGTTTTAGTGTCCCTTAAATAATAAATTATGTCTACGTCATTGCACTAACATTAGTTTTCCGACTTAGTTCTGTGAAATCTCTTAACTTTAGAGTAAAGATAAATTATATTGTTTTACCAAAAGCATGTGTGGCTTAATGTACTAAAATTTATCCTTTAGATCTCATCTGGTCACTGTTCCACCAGGACCACATCTCTCAGATGCATTAGTGAGTTCACCAGTTGTTCAAGGAGAGGATGGTAGCGGAGCTGTTGGTATTGGAGGCATGGGCTATGAGTTTGGCGTTGATCCAAATGAAGATCCTGAGTTGGCATTGGTATGTATTCTTTTATTTTGCTTTTGTGCCTCAGGGTTTATGGGAAAGCTGTGTATGTTGTCTCATCAAAAGTGTCCTACCTTATTTTTTAATGTGTTAAACTAGCTGCAGCACGGAGATAGAGCTATGGCTCAAGCAACCTAGGACCCTATTGCACATGTTGAACTTTTCCTAGATTCTGTGATTGCGAGGAAGAAATATATGTGTTCTGTGTTAGGTATATTTGTTTCCAGCTAAAATTACGTTGCATAAGGCATGCTGGAATGTGTCAATGTTGATCCAGATTTTATGAACAAGTCATTGGAGATGAGTCCTTTGTTTACAGATCTGTTTTACCTTATTACAAAGGCAGTCATCTCGCTGGAAAATGCCAGGGTTTTCACAGCCGAAGAAGACACAGCAATTTGGAAGCAACATAAAGATCTTGTTAACATTTTCTTTGAAAACTAGGATGTAGTTAATCACAAGTATGTACTTTAGGGGCAAACTGTCAACAAGGAATACTAACCTAACTGTTTTCCATCGTCTATGAGAAACTATTGTATGAAAGACCACAAGTAGAAAAGTAGGGACTGGAAGGTCTCTCACCACCAGTTCTTCGGCACACACATCACCTCTTCCATAATTGTTTTAGCAGAATATGGGTTATACTCAGTTTCGACAGTCCTCGTACTTCCCAGACTTGGGTTTTTGTGAGTTTGGGCTAATTTCCAGGCTAAAGATATTCAGAGGGTAAGATTTCAGAACACATAAGAAATTGAAAAAGTGCAACAAAGCAATCTGATGGATCCTAAAAACTGACGTTGGAAAAGGTTCCCAACCATAAAAGAACCACCAGGATAACTCGACTCAGAAAAGATCTGTTTTCTATGGGACAGAATTTGAATTAAAGATTTAAAGTAGTTTTTTCCTGTCTAAAGGTTGAATACTTTTTTAACAGACCTTGTAGAATTAACATAGCAAACAATAGTGATCAGGAAGATTTCCTTTCACATGTTCACTGTAGTAAAATGTAGCTAAATATTGATGTAATTAGAGGTTACTGCAAAGATTCCTGTTCTAAAATAGAGTTTCATGTCTTAATCTGTCTTTATTTATATGGTTGCAAATTACATTAGTATTATCAATATAGTGAAAGACAAGAACTGAATTTTATCTTATAAATATATTCAACTCTTTGCTATAGGCTTTAAGGGTGTCAATGGAAGAACAAAGGCAAAGACAAGAAGAGGAGGCACGAAGAACTGTGTCTGCCAGCAGCAATGAACCCACTGGACAACCTGCAACTGAAGGTATCTTTTTAGCCTCTAATTATCTTGTTATTTTAACATTTGTTTTATCTTACATGAGGAATTTCTAAGGTAGAATATAAATCTAATTTAGCAACAAGTGTAATGAAAAGTTATTTTACAGGTAGTAATGAAGAAGCAATGTTGGAACAAGCTGTTGCAATGTCTCTTGCAACTGAAGGGAACTCTACTACATCTTCTCCAGCTGTCCCAGATTTTGCATCAATGACAGAAGAAGAACAAATAGCTTATGCTATGCAAATGTCCTTACAACAAGCACGTGAGTTACCTTATTGTTTCCATCATAAGCAGATCTTAATGTCATAAAGTTGTAAATTGTTTTAAGATGTGTCTTAAGTATTGTAATTTGAGATGTCATAGCTTAGGGCAAAAGTTAAATTCCCTTGTTCTAATTTTGCAGCCTTGAAAATTGGGCTTAATCAGTTAAGGATTCTAAACTTCTAGGATTTTTTAATAAATACAAAACATTTTTAAATGTGATACAAAATGGCTTTAAAAACTAGAAATTGAATAGCCAGCAAAATTAAAGTTGATCACCCTTTGATCTTTTAACTGAAATATTTGAAAAATCTTGATTGTAAGATATCAATTTTCCCATGTAGAAAGGTCTTGTTTGTTTTAGGGAAGTTTGTGTCCTTCCCATGGTCCATAACTACATATAATTTACTAGCTTGTGTGAAAAATTCACACGAAAAATGTTTTTAAAAGTTTTAATTTAATTTCCAAAGAAAGGTTTTAAAGATGCAGAATTAGTGTATTCTTTAAAGCTGATTAGCATTTCAAGTAATATAAACTTGAAATCTGACAAATTAAAAATAGTCTGACACATTTTTCAGGTTACAACCACCAATCATCTCTGCTTAATTTATTTTGTACACAAAATTGGCTGGGATAATCTTTTTTGTTATGTTCATATGTATATATATATATATATATATAGATCAATTAAAAAATTTATTTGATCACTATTTTCACTGTAAAATATTCGTTTATAACTTTAATTTAATGTTCATCTTTAAAGTCTACTTAATACGGTCTTCTAACACTAAATGAAATGAAAACATGTTTAATTTTAGTGTATAATACTTATTTATTTTTAATTGCATTTTTAAATATTCGTTGTGCCCTGTTACTGTTTTGATTGACTACATTACTTTTCAGATGATGGATCTGATGATGAAGCTGGAACTCCTATGGAAACTGATGAAAAGGATCAAAATAAGGTATATTACATGATTATTTTTATCTGAAACATTGCAATTTTCAATAAGAATTTATGCAACGTGATTTCATAGGTGATAATCAAACCCTTCTTCCTACTCCGTGCTGTTCATAACAATATTTATAATCAATCAGTATTAAACCATGAAAGAATTAATCCATCAAATGGTGTTTGTTAATTTTCTGGAAAGTTAAGTGTTGATAATCCATTTCTAGAGGCTAAAGTCCTTATACTTACTTCTTATCACTTACAGAATAAGCGTAAAACCATTACTAGATTTTCCGATTAGTATAGATTAGAACACTATCATCAAGATAAACTGCTCCAAAGAATAAATTTGCCCCCCAACACCCATGGATATTTCATTTTGTTTTGTAAGATACAGAAATTTCAGTGAGAAATAATCTAGTATTGCTCCAAATTTTTTGTTTCAAAATTGTTTTGTTTGTTCCAAATTGTTTTTCACTAATTAATAATAACTAAGTTCAATGAAGGCCTTAAGTAGTAATGTATCAGGTCTAAAGACGTTTTATATAATCATTCTGCATTTTTACAACAATGCATAGTTTAAAATTGTTGGGCATGAGACATGCAAATCAAAGCATAGTTTCTAGATGGTTTTGATTTATATTTATATTATAACAATTGATTTGATTTATATTATAACAATATATATGATGGCTTAGGAAATATAGCAGGGTAATTTTTTTGAAAAATATAGCATAGGAATTAGCAGTCAATCACTTGATAGAGTAAATAGAAAAGTGCCACAAATGCCAAGTATAAGTCATGTTTTTCATCTGTTTCTCACACTGTTTAGATTACTTTGATCTTAACCCCTCAATTGGTGATGTGGAATCTTTAGACATAGATAAATAAGGTTATGAGGTCTTATAAACACCATATAAATTCTTGTATAAAATTATTCAAAAATCATACAAATTTCTGATTCTTTTTTACATGATACAAAATGTAGTTATATAATATAATATACTGTTATTTAGTGTTTTCAAAGGAAGGATGATTTTCAGTATGATTTTTGGGGTGATAACAAGCAAGGTTCTTAACTTATTTGGATAAAATAACATACATCTTGTTCATGGTTATTTCATTTTCAATACCATTAAACTTAATACAGAAAACCATTAACATTGATTTGAATCAATGATTTTTTAATAAAAATTACTTGATTTAAATTGGCATACCTAGTCATAGTAGATGTCTGCTGTTGCTATTAACAAATATATGAAATAATTTTATTAAATATGAGAAGGAGAGAATTAAAAAACTGCTACAGTAGATGCTCTACAGTAATATTTTTCATTCTACAATTTTTGCAATAGGAATGTAGTTAAAAATAGTCCTGTAAGTTTTCATCTCTTTGCATTTTATGTATTTTCTTTCTTGGAAAGTAAAAAGCTATCATAATTTCTCTTCAGGAGGAGGAAGAAGATCTACGGGAAGTGATGGATGATCCTGAGTTTTTGCAAAGTGTTCTTAGAAATTTACCCGGTGTTGACCCTCAGAGTGAGGTTGTGCGTAATGCAGTTGGCAATCTGGACAGTGATTGTAAAGATAAGAAACCATCTCCAAAAAAAGAAGAAAAACCCAAGAAATGATTGATGTAATTATAGTGGCTATGAAAAATGTACTTGTGCTATTTTATTTCTATTCCGTAAACTAAGGAAATAAAGATTAATCTTTATTTGTAATATTCTGAGATTGTCTTGGAAAAAATGATTTTTTAATTAAAGGTATTTCTAATTCAAAAACATGAATTTGAAAAACATGTTTTGTGTTTTTCATAATCCTAAACTGTTACTATATTTTACACTTTCTGAGATGATTGTTTAACAGCATTTTGTTTCTTGTGATATTCTATTAGCAAATTTTCCTCCTACGATATTCTTTAATTTGCTTCGTAATGTTACCTTTTATGCTGCCCTGCTCGTGATTCAAAATATCTGCACATGTGTTAGATTTCTACTAAACTTCTATGGGTAGACATAAAATTAGAAGCAGTTTCTTTATGAACTAGAAGACCCATGCATAGGTATCTGTGCTGAAATTTCCACATATCAATTGATGGCAGTGTTATTAGTCACTTTTCATGCCTTATTTAAATCCGCTTATAATCAATATAAGCATTGTATGCTCATTTCATACCTCCAAACAGAATAAAAATTAGTCAAAATATTTAACAGCATTTCATGTACTTTCTATTTCCAATATAGTGCTTGGCAAGTTTCATACCTTGGTCACTTTACCTTAAATAGCTTCTTGATGTCCACTTCAATTGCATTCCATCGAAAGGCGATTCAGTATATTTAAACATTTAAGCCTTTTCACAATTTCTTTTTGCTGATTTCTGTCTTCCAGATTCCTCATTTCCTTCTCTCATAGCTAAAGAATTTCATTAGAGTGCCTGCTGTTGCAAGTGTTTCGTTACAATATTTCATAGCTCAAATCGTGCGCATTTAAATGAAGCAGCAAAATTAGTGTCGATTGATTTTATGTGATTTGTATCCGTTTGTTGCCTTTATGTACTACCTTTTAACAAGCAGTACCACTTTCCATATTCTAATTATCCTAACCTAAAATTCCAAAGGCTATCATGGTAGCCTTTCTAAACATTACTTAAAAATTAAAAGTTAATGAAAATTATGAATTGACTAAAGCTTTATTGGGAAATTCGTAATTTCCGGCAGGGGAAATTATGTTAATAAAATTAACGACAAATTTGGGCCTGTGCCAATTAAGACATTGTTGGTACAGTTTGTCAAAAATGTATATGAACACGTCTTGTTCTCATCCCTGGAATTGCACTTTCAAACCATAAGTCGTATTTGCATAAGGGTCTGCCTTCATATTTAGATATTTCCAAAATTTCAAATAGAAATCCGACCTACTTAAAACATTAAACCATTTTCCATATTATAATTATGCTAAATAAAATATTTTGTGCATATCTTATCATAATTGCAGATTACATGCAAAAGTCAGTTCTGGATCCATCTTAACATTAAATAAAGGCCACACACATGTAGAATGTCAGCAATTTCCTTATCTATTCTCAAGATTCTCCAATTTCTTTGATTTTTGACTTTTCATAAATATAAATACCTCTTTCATAATCATAAATTTCTTCAGAGAAATTTTTGCCATGCAGCACAAGCTGATCACTAGAGATAGTTTTGGCCAAATCAATATGCAATTTAATTATTGCCCAGATATTTTTCATTGCATTGAAATGTGCATATCTAGGCTACAGATGGGATCCACTGCACACATCATTTGAGAGCGAGGCAGTCCACTATTCTAAGATGGCTACTAGGATGTTTGATGTCCACAACATTTTCTGTGGCTCTGCTTTTAAAGTTATTGTAAAATATCCTTTATTTAATTAAGTAAAATATATTTGCATACACTTTGGCTTATTTAGCAATAAACCTATATTTACCTGTTCACATACAGAAACTTCAAATATTGACTTGGAATTTGTTTTACAAAATTTTTTAACTTAATGGTAAAAAATTACAGGCTTCCAAGAATTTAGTGTTAACATTTTTCAACTTCCACTTAAAAGTAAAATAATACTCCAAAGGAGGAATATAATTCTACAAAATATCTCCAAGATACACTCATAAGAATCTTAGCACCCAGAAGCATTCCTCGAACCATGAAATTTGGTATGCCATATCCTATCAGACATGTAAATAATTAGGTTAGGTGGGGCATCATGAGGCTTTTTGAAGAGGTTCACTGAGGATATTCTGGTTTGATGTTGCATCAATTGTGACCAGAATGTGGGACTGCAGGAAGCAGGTTGGTCTTGTCGACAAATAGTCCATTATCTGGTAAGTGCACCGTCTGCTTTAGAAGGTGCTGACAGCAGTGGGTAGGTGATACACATGCACATTACAAAGGCTGATCAGCTCAGAACAAATGCGAGAAATAGATTGATGTAGGTGGTGCTTTTTGAAGAATGCTTTCAATATACACGAGGGATTTTCCGTAAAAATAAAATCGCACAAATACAAGAATTCTTTTGGTTCTCCAATGCTCGCTCTAGATCGTCATCTGACCGTTGTTCAAAATTACGAGTCCTCGGAGCTTTTTTCCTTCGGGGTTGATACTGGACCGTCACCAATAGCCCATTGTGTTGCATCAGTACGACATTAATTAACTACTTCGCTCATTAGATAAAGGGGTTACTTTAAAATTGTGGATCTCATGATATGCGTAAAGGTAACATTCTATCGCTGAAACACAAGCGTCATCGAAAACCTCATTTTGTTTGAGGGATTTTCATTGTAAACAAACTAGACAGAATGCTAGATTTACTTCCTCTTTTCAAAGGCTCTTGTATGATACATATTTGGAGTAATTTTAAAATGTAGCTTACCGCCGTTTGGCGTTTATTTTAATTGAGGATGACCAATCAACTAACTTTCAATTCGGAATAAATTCTTTGGAAGGGGTAATTAATTAACATCTCACTGGAGCAACAACAGGATATTGGCGACTAAATCATTTGTAGCGTTGACAAGTCAACTGAGCCATTGTATTGTAAAAACAGTGACATCACTTGTTTTTTTTGTTGTATTTTTTACTGCTAACAATCCCTCATTGAATAGCCCGCTGTGTTGCTCCAGCGTAACGTTAATTAAAATACCCACCCTCTCAGGTAGGTAGGTATAATTAACTTCGCACTGGAGCAACACAACGGGCTATTGGCTTCGGTCCGTGAAAGATCCGAGGACAACACGTAATTTTGAACCGTGGTCAGATGACGAGGTCACACCTGAACTGGCATCTCACACTCCAAACTTCCACACCATGCCAACGTGAGGACATTTGAGGCCACGACAGATCTAACATGCACCAATCCCCTTTGTACACGACGGTCTTTGGTTGGATTCAAACTCGCAACCCTCCGGTTGTTAATCTGCTGCTCTTCCAACTGCGGCCCCCACCCTCTCATAGATCAAACTTTAAAATTAACAAGAATACATTTTACTTGTGATTTTTTCCAAAAAAGCTTTCTTATTGGGCATGTTTTCAAGAGAAAATTTAGGTTGAAAAAAGCCAAGTTTTCCAACACACGTTACGAAATAGGTAGGTATTTTAATTAAAGTCACACTGGAGCAACACAACGGGCTATTGGCTTCGGTCCGGGATCAACACCACGTAATTTTGAAGCACGGTCAGAAGAAGAGGCAACATCCCCACTCTCCAAACTTCCACGTCAACGTGAGAACATTTGAGGCCACGACAAATTTAGCGTGCACCAGCCCCCTTTGTAATCGACAGTGTTTGGCTGGATTCGAACTCGCACCCCTCTGGTTGCTAATCCGTTGCTCTTCTAACCGCGGCCCGTTACGAAATAGGAAAAACGTACAGCCATTAAAACACTGGAACCTCAATGAGGGGGGGGGGGGTATTTCAATTAACGTCACACTGGAGCAACACAATGGGCTATTGGTGGCGGTCCGGGATCAATCCCAAAGGGAAAGATTCGAGGACAACACCACGTAATTTTGAACCACCTTCAGATGACGAGGCAACACCTGAGCTGGCACCCCACTCTCCAAACTTCCACACCACGCCAACGTGGGAACCTCAATGAGAGTGATTTTCAGTGCAAAAGAAGCAGTCTTTTACTTCTGCTGTCCAATGCTCTCGCATGGTACTTCGGAGTTTCATTAAAATGTTCATTGCTATTTCGTCAACGTTTGGTGTTTAATCTAATTGGTGTTGACTAATCACAATTTGGAATTTTTATTGGCGATGTGCTAAAAAATCGTATTCGTAAAACAAGCCAGCTGACGTTACGTTCAGAATATGTAGAGGAAACGCGCATCACCACAGAAACACTACCGTCACCTATATTTAGCTTCACAGAAAATGCCTGATATTTAGCTTCAAAGAAACTCCCGCATAAATTGTCAAAAAATGGGAAAATAAGTTTGCTATGTTCTGCAGTCTAACCATGGTAACTTGAGGAATCGAATTGTGATTTTGCTTAGTTTTCGAGGTTTTATTTTATCGTGATCTTGATAAGTCCCTTCCGCTATTGTCACGAAACCCGAACTTAGCAGACGACTGTAGTGCAGCGCCCTCTAGACAGTGACGCAATTTTTTGCTTACTGTGAAAGTCCATTGAAAAAGTACACAATTTGGATTTCAGTTGCAGCTTTTTGAGAACGAGCTGTGGAGTGAACTTCTTTCCGGTAGATGTGTGGGTTGGGATGACTAATGTTGACGTGAAGGGACAGACGTCTAAATTTATAAACGTGTCTCTGTCTTTCGGAAAAGACGAAATAGTAAGGGCAAGGGATGATATTCTCCGTCATGGATATTCTATGTGCAACTTAGGGATTATAGTTCCACCTGAAAAATGAGATTGAAGGAAGCTCATAGATATTTCATTGTTGATGATAAAATCCAGGTTTTATTTTGACAGCTGATCGTGAGGTTTACCTTTAATCTTCAACATGGTTGTTCAAGATAGCTTAAAGAACGACCTTGTGTCATCGCCTTTAAAAAATAACAAGAAACACAGGTTGAAACAACGGTTTGATGTCCAAAGAAAGTTGGGACAAGGAACCTATGGCAAAGTGCAGCTTGCTGTCAATCGAGAAACTGGACAAGAAGTAAGTTTTATTACCTAAAGTTAAATTTTATCTTTGTCCGCATTACTTTTTCAGTTAAATTAAAGTTAATTTTGTAATCAATTTTGAAGAGTGTAGAGAGAGCGGTTAAGTCTAGCTATCGAGTCATAAAATGTTGGTTCTTGTGTGTTTTACCAGATTAACCGAATTTCTTATGAAGGGTTTTGTAATGGCAAATTTTTTTCAAAATCTGCTTTGCAAGAAATGAGTTCTGATTGCTCCCTTTCTATGCCTAGTGCAGTTTGTCTGCTTTTGGACCTTGCGCCATAAAACCCTAACATCCAATCCTTTCTATGCCATTTGATTAAGTAGTAATTGACTGAATATGAACAGATCTTGTATGAACTTTGATTATGAATAAGAATCTAGATACCATTCATTGAAGAATCAAGCTGAAATTGCAATCATATCTTGGAGTGTATACATATATTTTCTGACTTTACTGGATCCACCTATAAGGCTTTTTAAAATAATAAAAGCAATGCCTATTTTTATTGATTCTGATGAGAAAATTGCATTAGCTTCAAACCCACAAAACCAGTAAACAGACTGTCAGCTTGACAGTTAACAATCTCCCCAAGCCATGATGAAATCTAGTTTCGACTTCAGAAAAGTTTTCTTTTTGCAACCTTTTCAAGTTTTCTAGTTAAGTTTCCAATGTCAACAAACAAAGCATGATTTCCATTAGGAAATTCCTTAAGGGCATTGCTTGCAAAATACATATAAAACTTATGATGGAAAATCCAGAACAGATGTAGTATAGACCCCCCAATCCATTTGGCGCCTTTTTTCGTTGCTAACCCTGACGTTACTTGGCGACATTATTTAACAGATGTATTATAAAAAACTGTACATAAGTTGAATAAATTTATTCTAATCTTATAAACAGATTTCACTGTAAATGAGGGTTTCCTGTTTAAACGGGGCTGCCAGTCGTGAACTGAACCAAATTGCAATTTGAACAAATCATCTCATTAGCTATCAAGGCACCTCCATTAAAAAATCCAAAACCATTTTTTTTCCTGGGCCAAATGAAGTAGAAACAAGCGATTAACCAGGCCAGGACGACCAATAGTATGTCTTTTATTAGAAAATTTAAAACTAAATTGGCTCCCAATTAACTCCTGAAACTTTCAACGGACATGACTACTAATAAATAAGATTACTAAAAATACTTATAACTAAAAAAATAAGATAAGGAGTGGAAATAAGTGGGGGGGGTAACAAAAACAACACAAATCGAAATTGAGGGTTGGCGATGAAAAAGGTCACCAAATGGATTGGAGGGCCTATACTACATCTGTTACGAAAATCCAAAATACCAAATGAAATAAAATGTTCATTTTTGAAACTTAAAAACAGGCACGTAGTTTTTCAAACTTCAAAAGTAGGTTTTATTATGTCAATGGTATGTGTCAATCAATGCAAATTATTTTAGATACAGGAAAAAGCTTGCATTGATCTCCCTTTTATTAAACAACTTGTCAAGTAAATGAACAAAAAATATCAAATTGGAATGAGGTAATTTTATTCTATCCAAAATTTATCACTGACTAGTTTCAGACTTTCCGCACTGCTTTAGTTGTCTGACATCTCCCTGGGTTGTTCATTATCAACATTACACAGCAGTTGGCCTGTACACACTTGTATACCTTTGCTTTTGACATGTTTGGAAATTAAAGTACCTGGGAGAAAAAGGAATTGACCTTGTATTACTGCCGACATTATTTGTTGTGCTGTATTGCTAACTTTTTCAATCCATCTTTTTCTTTGGTAATGTTTGTGTGGGACAATACTTATTCACTTCTCTACCACTGACTAGAGAAGACGAAAATCAAGGTCTGGTCTGGTTTCGAGTGGATTTTCAAAACAGAATCGCGTTGGGCAAAAATGTACATAAAAATTCTGCATGTTCAATAATTTCCATATTTGGTTGTGAGGAGTAGGAGATTGAATAACTCATATATTTAGGTCAGAATCAGATACTCCATATCATTGAGCCCTCTTCACTCTGAGGCAAGAGAAGAAATCAAAAATGCTTTGTCTCAATCACCGAAATTTAATTATCTAAGATTCAGTAAAAATTATCAATGCACTTGCTTATCCAGATATTCGTAGCACAGACGGGAGTCATATTACTGAGACTGCATCAGAATTTAATTATCTAAGATTCAGTAAAAATTATCAATGCACTTGCTTATCCAGATATTCGTAGCACAGACGGGAGTCATATTACTGAGACTGCATCAGACCGCTTTTTAATTTATTGTACTTAATATTCCCTTATTATATGTGGTATTAAAAAATGAGACAAACTTGATAATTGCAAAAACAAACAGTAAGTGGCCCTCACAAGAAGAGAGGCATGGTCAATTTATGTATGAAAGAATTTTTAAAATGTAGAAAATGGAAATTTAAACTAGCATAATATGAACTTCAAACATAGAAATTTGAGGCCCTTAGAATGTGAGGTTAAGACCAAATGGTTCTGTTGCATCTCAGACCATGACAATACATACCATACTGTATCATTTACTCATTTTAATGCTGTGACTTCAAAACGAGTCACAGAAGGACCCTTAGAATGTGAGGTCAAGACCAAATGATCCTACTTCTCAGTTATTGATAATACATATCTTCTGTACCACTTATTCATTGTAATATGATGTTAAAATGTGAGGTCAAGACCAATTAGTCCCACTGCATCTCTGAGACCCTGACAATACGTACCATTCTGTATATGTGGTGACTTCAAATCATGTCACTGAGACCTTTAGAATGTGCGGTCAAGACCAAATGGTCCTGCTGTATCTCAAAGACCCTGACAATACATACCATACTCATAAAAGTGACTCATTTTAATGCTGTGACTTCAAAACATGTCACAGACCCTTAAAATGTGAGGTCAAGACCAAATGGTTTTTCTGTATCTCAGACCCTGACAATACATTCTATACTGTATAACTTATTCCTTTTAATGCACTGACTTCAAAGCATGGCCGAATCTGCTTTGAGATGGTGCCTGCTTTATATAAGGCAAGATTATGATTGGCAAGATAATTGTCTGACCATCAGACTTCAGCATGCCACTTAGGAAGAGTTTCACTCCAGGTACTTCCCTCTAGGGAAGAATCCTGTCAACATTTTCTTTTCTGCCTATATGCTAGACCTGGTTTGTCAATAGTCATTCTTTATTCGAGACTAAATAAGACTAAAAAGGTCACTAAAGATTAAATAGAGCAACCTATCCAACTAAAACACAGTTGACACTTAAAGTAATCAAATCATCTAGTAGTATATGACGTAAGGGGACGTAGGAGGGGATAAGATTTCTGGTATGGTCATTTATTCAAGGAATGAAGTAAAGGTGAATTGACCACCTGTCATCTTGAACCATATCTCTATATACCTTAATATTTTTTTATCAGTTAAAATAATTGTACATAAATTAAACATTGAAGTGTTTCCTATTACGCATGTGTGCAGGGAAATAATAGTTTGCTCATTAAAGCTATTGAACAAAGCTATGTTATGCATTCTGTGTTTTTAAAATTTATTAATCTTAAATTAATATCTTTGAAAAATATAGGTGTTGAATTTTCAATCAGTTTCTTGAACTCAAAATTATTCTAGATCTGATCAGCTTGGAAATAAATTGTATTGCTTCAACAATACTTCGTTGACTTCAATAATTGGATTATATAAAGTGATTTATCTCAATTCATTTGGTTTGAATTTGTATTTTTTAAACTACTGTTAAAACCACACACATTTTGTAAATTTAGCCCTTTTCATGATTATGCCCGGAATATCTTAACTATTTACATTTTTATTCCTTTATGAATGGAAATATTTCCTGCAAATTTAGTGTAAGACTACTGCGCTAAATTTTCAATGGATTAATTATACTCGTACAGTTTGAAAAATCGTTAGATTGCTCTAAAGTATGTAATTGACATGTAAGCATGCAAGATTCCTTACAAAAGATAAAATGAATTATGTGAGATGACATTTCAGATATTGATATCGCTGTTTTGGGTAACCTGATTTATAGGGGCCCGAATACAGTGTTCCGTCTACCCCAAATTGAGGGTTAAAATTACGTAACAGAAAATGGATAGTGGAATGAATTGTACGAAATCGTTCTAGATAATTTACTGTGTCAACAACATGAAGTAAATGCCCCTTGTAAATTGCAATTAAACTTGGATCTAGATCGATTGCATTTGGGATAGTGTTGGGGCAAATAGATTAATATATTTGACTACTGCGGACTTTTTGAAGCATATTTGGTACTGCTCCCTTTCTTTCCCAAATCCCTCGGGGAGCGCCATAGCTCAATGGATTTGCCCACTGCGCTAGCAACCTGCGATTTCTAGGTGGTCCATGTTCGATTTCTCCCTGGGTGTATTTCTCTCTTGTGTTTGTAAAAACTTTCCTTGTGTGTGTGTGTCCATTTACTTGACGTTGTTTAGCGCAACTTGACGAAATATGTTGCCAATCCAACCCAAATCCCTTGACGGCTCCCGGATCGTTTCCACCGGGATTGGTTCCGGACCGTCGCTAGTAACCCATTCTGTTGCTTTAGTACGACTTACCTACTCTTGACGGCTCCTTTGTATAAAGAAGATTTGGATAAAGAAGTATTTTAATTGGATCAACATTATATTTAAATTAAATTACGAATTTAATGACTTGTATTCTTATATAAATCCATATTTGCATTCCTCAAGAAACGCATTTCAATTTAAAAAAAAATTTTTTTTAATGAAAGTGCTTATTTTTACGACGTATTAGAGTTGGTAATTCCCTCTTTCATTTCTTCAAATTGGGCACTATTTTGAAAATTGCTGTTTGCGTCTCGACGCTTAATTGAGATCTAATTAGTTTTGATGGCTGTCATTGCTGAAAGCCGCTAGAACGCGATTTCTTTTCACCCTTGGAATGGTAATTCTTGTATTTTACATAATTTGGCCCCGCTTTCTTACAAAATAAAAAGGTATCCCAAAACCATCTTCAATTTTTCAAGAGCTGGATCTTCAACCGTTATACCCCTCGTGTCATACCGACAATGTTACTAATTTCGCTTGATTCAGCCCATGCTAGACCAAGTCCAATAAACTACTCATCAATACATTCCGCAAAAGATCGAGGGGATCCAGATCAGGCAGGTTATTATATATTTAAGTAAAACTGATTCAAGTTATTAAATAAAGTACTGCTAAGGAAACACCAGACTACCTGGTTGATTGGGTTTCATGGCACAAAGGCCATATTTGGCCATGGTGCGCCAGACATAAGACAGCGTCAAGTAGTAATGGACATACACACAAAGAAAGTTTTACTGACACGAGAAAAATACACCCAGGGAGGAATCGAACCTGCACCGCCTACAACTCACAGGTTGCTAGCGCAGTGAACATACCCACTAAGCCACGACGGCTATCCCGACCACTGGAATTTCCTCGATAAAGCCAGCTCAAATCACAAAGTTAAGAAAATTTAATTATGATTTCGGTAAGCTAAAAAGCCATAAAAATATCAAAATTCAATTTTGCTGTAAATAGTACTGAATTTTGTTCTCAATTTTTGTTCTTGCGCTTTGGTCTATGCCTCATAGGGGAAAAAACTAAATCCAATAAAAGGTGTTTGTTTTACAATCTTATCTAAAATTCTGTAATGCACTATAATTAGAGTCAGTAATAAGCTGTTGGGTGATTGCGCATAGTCAAGTTGAGACATGCTAGATGAAAACATTTATTCTGAACTTGAATTTTGTTTGTGTTCGACTCATTACGTGACTCACCGAGGAATCACTCGACTTGATATATTTTTAACACTTACAGACGTCGCGTTGGATTGTTTCGGAGGGTTTTGGTGAAAGGAAGTTTTGTAGCTGCAATGAAGACGGATCTGCGTTCGTTTGTTTGCGTTGGTGAAATCGGCTTGGTGGGGGAAGACTGGCTTCCCTGTGTTTTTTTATCCCAATTTTTAAAGAAACTGGTTTGAACTAGCTTGGAAGGGAATCAGAAAAGACCTGAAAATCTCAGTGATGTCGTTTGCTCTTGATGCCAGAAATAAACCTTCTCTGGAGCAGGGTGACGTCTCCTATCGAATGCGACTTATTCTAACCGACTTCGTGGAGTGAAAAGCTGACGGATGGAAATGAGGTGCAGAGGACTCGATGCTGTTTCCCCATTGTAGTGTTTCGTAAATCTTGGAATCACACTCAGTATTTTATAATCGTATCGGTGCTTTTTATCACTGTTAAACCACAGGACTTATTAAGGCTAAATTTTTCAATTTTGCTCTGAGAAAGCCTTAATATTTGCTTAAAATCCTTTAAAAAATTTAAAAACTTTTTTCTTTACAGAAACACTACATATTTCATTTCGTCTATATTCAAAAGCAATGATCAATGACACATTACCTTAGACAAGTAATTATATTTTTTTAAGAAACTCCAATTTCTAATACGCCCGTTGTGTTGCTCCAGTGTGACGTTAATTAAAATACCTACCTACCAATTTCTAATACAGACCTTTCCTTATACCCGCTAGGGCCGTCGTCCTTTAAATAGTTAAAGCTAGGGGTATAAATATTCACGGTATATTAAGGCTAAGAGGGTATATAAGCATTATCTCACAGGATATTCTGATGTCTAGGAGTGCTCTAAATGAGGCGAGACATAAAGGAGGCTCAATTTCACATAAGGTGGTGTATCCTCATTCAAATTGGGGCCATCGTGGCTCAGTCGGTATGCCCAGTGCGCTAGCAACCTTTGAGTTGTAAGCGGCGCAGGTTCGATTCCTGTCAGGTGCATTCCTCCCTGGGTATATTTCTCTCTTCTGTGTCAGTAAAAACTTTCATTGTGTGTCTATTACTTGATATTGTATGCCGTGTCTAGCGCAGCATGGCCAAATATGGCCCTTGCGTCATAAAACCCCAAAACCAACCCCCTTATATCCGCTACCAATATCAATGACTCTTGATCATAGACAAGCATCGGGGCCGACGTGGCTCAGTGAGTTTGCCCACTGCGATAGCAACTCGCGAGTTGTAAGCGGAGCAAGCTCGATTCCTCCCTGCGTGTATTTCTCTGTTCTGTGTCATTAAATCTTTGTGTGTATGTCACTCACTTGACGTTATCTGTCGTGTTTCGCGCAGCATGGAAAAATGGCCCTTTGCTCCATGAAATTCAACCAACTTAGACAAATATCTTGCTCTGAAATCCTACCATAACACCCGTGAAAGTTTCTTGTACTTTGATGGTTAATCTACTTCGATCTATGTTGAAGGCTGCCTTTAAAAATACCTAAAATAGTCTTGAAAAGGTCCTAATTTTTCTTTTGTTAAGAGTAGGATCCCTGTGAAGCCATTTGGGTATTTCAATGGTTTCTATTTTGAAATTCTGACACCCTCGATCTAGGTATGCCTACTAGTTTCCAATTTACTTACAGGCACCCTTTATTTTTGTCCATCGAGTGAAATTTTAAAAAAGTAAATAAATAACTTTTAGATTATTTTTATTCTAAATCACAAGTGTTGAAATACATTTAAAACAAATTATAAATTTTAAAAAATATATTCACTTTTTATAAAGAGCAAAGATTTATCTACTAGGGGTTCTCTGGAGTAGCATCCTATGATGTATCGTAAAATCTAAATGAAACCAGTCATTCAAAGGTGACGAAAATAGTGTTTCTATGTGATGAAACTTAATAAAATCTCAAACAATAATCCTCTTTGCGGTTTAATGAATACCACAGCTAATTAACTTGTGTAATTTTAATTTACCGTTGAAACTTGCTGTTTTGTAAAATAGACAGTTTTCTAACTTGCAAATTACTTTTAAAGTTTTCTTATTTCTTAATTTATAAAAAATTATGCTTGCTTGAAATGTTTCGTTATATAAATTTTACGACTAACGATACAGAACATTTTATTTTTTTGGAACGCTTTTTGCCCAAAGGTTTAACGAGATTGTTCTGACAAAGAAATATACAATGAAAAGAAGGTATTTTCATGGTTAAATTTGCAATCTGGGGTTTTGAAATCAGGTTTGTTTTAAAAAGTTAATTTAAAAAATAATTAACAATTTTTCCATCTGCACTGGCTCAGTGGGTTTGCCCACTGTACTACTAACCTGCGACTTGTAGGCGGCTCAGGTTCGATTCCTGTAGCTTAATCTCGGTGTATTTCTCTTCTACATCGGTGAAAATTTCCCTGTGCACACAAGGAAAGTTTTATGTCCATTACTTGACTTTTCTGTCTTGTGTTTTACGTTTGGTCAAATGATGCCTTGCACCATAAAACCTAACAAACCATCTCTGCACTCGGTATTAGGTACTCTTTTCTTGAATAAAGATAAACTCCCTTCCTGGTATTTTTTTGTACTCGGATTTAAGCTAATTTCAGGTTGTAGTTTAAATTCCCCGAATGCAAGTCTTGTGTCAAGAATCGCAACGAAAGGAAAATGAAGCCTCCTTACAAAGTAATCTTGTGGTTCATTTCTTGTTAAAATTTACTTTATATTTTTCGTTCCTCAGTAAATTTCTTTTTGAAACCACACCGTGACTTTTTCAATGTCACGTCACCGCGTGCGTGGCCTAATGAGGTCTCGCTCAAAGGCTTCATCTTGAACTCTTGCAAGTCCATCTCTCTTCCTCGACTATGTGTCATGAAACCACGAAAGTCCTGAGGGCATCACGTGTCGACATTATCTCCAATTTGGAGAGCCACTTCTCGCTCGGAAGTTGATAGCTACAATTTCACTCTCTACTCGGCGACTCCGTTTGTATTTGAAGAACTATTTTCCCCTTTTTATCTTTTCCTTAGATTTTCGCGGATGAGTTGCTTTCGGTATTTGGATTCGTTAAGATGATGGTGTAGTAATGCCGTGTTCACACAGTTTCAGTTGAAACTCTAGAATACTGAGTATTTGGAAGGTAGATTTTTTTTGCGATTTTCTTCGGAACATTATGAGGGTCGAAATATCACATTGTTGAATCTACACTTATTCCCGCAATCTAAAATTGACTCAAGTTGATTAAACCATAAGTTAGGTATGGTCCTCAGTAGCACATCTCCTGGTGTGTACGGGCTTCACGGACCCGAGGTACTCTAGTGATCTTTTCTTTTCCCATGGGGTTTACTGTCTTTAGAAAACACTGGGGTCGCGCTCCCGGCATACCCAAGCAATCATTTTCTGCGTGCATCCCAATCTATTCCACAATCCCTTTTTTTCATTTTCACGAAATTTTTTTGCTTAAAGTTGTCTGTCTTGTGTTTGGCGCAATTTGGCCAAATATGGCCCTTGAACCATAAAACCCAAAACCAACCAAGTCAACTATGCCAAAATGGTGGAATTTTAATACTCAATAATATTCAAAAGATTCCATTCCTTATTCAAGAGAGACCATTCGGTAGGAAAGGTGAAGATAACTTCTCAGTCTTTTGAATGATCGGCTTTCATAATTGCATTGGCGTCGTAGAGCGGACAAAATGCAGTGACCTTTATTCCGATTTTATTTAGATGTACCTGTAAATAGTCGGTGACCTGTCATCGTTCTAAAATTTGCTGTAGTCTCTGGGATCTCGGTTTGAATTTGACTCATCAGCTGTTGCTTCCAAGATTTTCCAACAGCTTACGTCTGTTCACTCTTTGTGCCATCCCTCTTATGCTCAAATATCTAAAGTAAGGTAATCATCCGATATCATGTGACGTAGGAGGAGCCAAGTCTTCTCGTAGTGGTCGTACCTATAACAGATTGTTGAGAATATTCTCTAGAATTATCTAGGTATCAGTAAAACTCATTGTGTGTGTATGTCCATTGCTTGACTTTGTCTGTCTTGTGCTTGGCGCAACTTGAATGTGGTCCTTGTGCCGTACTCAACCAACCCGAACTTAGAAGTGTATTAGAGCGAAGATGGCGTCTTTAGAATCAATTCCAAGCAAATGGCGTTCTTTTATGCTAAGCGAAAGAGAAATTATAGCGCGCCGAGGACGGGTTAAAAAATTCAGTTCTTAAAATATCACGAATGACTTAGTCCATCCCTGTTGCACGGACGATGAAAAATAAATTGCAAATGTTCGTTTTCGTGAGTCTTGATTCCATGCCGACCTTAACCAAAACTAGCCACCTCATCTGATATGCAGATCAAGGGGTCTTTCAACTCTCGGGAACTAATCACACCAGGTCCTGCTGTCTTGGCCGTTTCTCATTCCCTCCCCCTCCCTTGTTCAGAAGTGAAATCCGTAAGCAAGATTTCGGAACTTGATTCCGAGCCAGCTGGCACGTGTAGGTTCTGAAAGATCTGCCATTGACGTCAGAGACATTTCTTACCAGTGAAAGTGTTTCACGGGGATTTAAAGCCACCTCGGTTTGCTTTGGCTTTTAGGAAGCCTATCTTGAACTGTTTATTTTCAGATACCTCATCTTGGTTTGATTAGCTGTTTTCACAATAAACTGCGTGTGACTAACTCAAGATTTATTTTATCTCACCCTGGGATTGAAATACGGATTCAATGTGTCTTTCCCTTTAGTAAGCCCTTCCTGGAAAAATTCCTTGCTCTCGCTTCATTTGAATAAATAAAACATGTTGAGTGTTGCTAGTTGATATTTGGAAAATAGTGATTCACTGTTCTAACTTCCAGGTGAAGAACCGCTGTTCTAATAGAACAATTTAAACGAAATATATTTTTTAAGTTTGATTCGCATGTAAATTAATCAAATTTATTTCAAAGTACTTAGTATTCGCATTACAATTCTACGATTTTTAATAAAACCTTAGTCTGATTTTTACTTACTGATAAAAGTATCTTCCTACTGATCGTGCTTCAAAATTACGAGATGCTGTCCTATCTTTCCCTTCGGGATTGATCCCGGACCGTCGCCAATAGCCCCGTTGTGTTGCTCCAATGTGACGTTAATTCAACTAACTGCTTGCTGATTTATTTCTTCATTTTTGAATTGCAACACTTTTACTTTACTGAATTTTGTATCTACAGTTAAAAAGTAAAAAATCTTCTGAAACAAATTTTCTCAAACTTTTACCTATAAGGGGGTCGCCTGCCCTAACAACCGGCGAATTGTTGGTGGTTCAGGTTTGATTATTCTCTGGTGCATTTTTATGTGTGAACAGAAGCTTTTCTCGTGTGCCTATGTCTACTTGATATATATATGTGGGGGTGCTGGTTTGTGGGCGATTGGCAACATTACGAAAGTTTTAAAGAATAACTAAATTTAATGAGATTTATGAATATTTACAATGAATTTGGTTTAGACAATTAAAGTTAAGTGCACAGCACAGACATCATAAACTCCATCGGCGCTCGTCGCCCGTCAACATTGCACAGTCTAACGCTACGTCCGTCTTGTAGCTTCGTCGTCTTCCTTCTGTGTCGCTTTTTGACTGCGTTCCTCCAATGCGCGGAATGACTGCGCAGTGGTCGGAGATGACATCAGCGCGGAGGTGCCCTCTAGTGGCAGTCTGGGCACCACATATATATATATAAACTTGATATTATCTGTCTTGTGTTGGGCTCAGCTTGGCCAAATATGGCCCTTGCGCCTTAAAACCCATAACCAACTCAAACTTTTATTTCTTGAAACGTTACTCGTGTATATTTAGTCAATCACAAATTCGTGTTGATCAGTCATTTTAATTGGTTTGTATTTTTTACGACGAATCATAAAATGTTTCTTTTTCGTTTTGCTTTTATTCTAGCTGTGGTTCAGTGGGCTCTTACACTGGTAGAAGCCTGCGAGCTGTAGGCGATGCAGGTTCGATTCTTGCAACTACCATGGGTGCATTTCTTATGTGTCAGTAAAACTTTCCTCTCTTCGGAAAACTCAAGTAAACTTCCCTATATTTACTTGAGTTTGTCTTACGTTTGACCAAGGTTTTTGGTTTCTTAACATGGTCCTTGCGCTATAAAAAATACAACCAACCCCAAGTTGTTAAAAGGAAGGCACAAATCTGATTTCTTTACAAGTTGATACTTCTATAAATATTCGATAATACCAAGAGATCTGAGAGCATTAATAATTGCCCGTTGCGTTCCTCCAGTGCGACGTTAATTCAGCTTTCCTACTTGATAGCATTAATTTGAAATGTTCTAAACTTATGTATAAGACGTACAGGTTTAAAAGATTAAAAATGACGAAAGAAGAAATTAATCTTGTGTGTTATGCATTTTCTAATTTTGCGCTTTTTAGTGGAAATGATAAAACTACTGTATCTTTTGGAGTTATTTCTGGAAACAGAATCGAGGGGAATTTCCTATCCAGGCATCCCTGACACATCACAACTACGTTCTTTTTCAACAGTGTCACGATAGGCAACGTTATTTACTTTTGTTGTGGCTCCCATTCGGAAGTGTGTTGCGCCAAAAATTCATCCATTCGCGACAACTTCGCAAAACCCTTTGTTCTACATCCGGAAATAATGAGTGTCGTATTCGACTCTCGACTTCACAACACCTCCGTTACAAACAAGCTTACGCTTTAGACACGTGGATTGTTCTCGATTTTTGCTGAATAACCGAAATATAGTCATTTCGTCTAATTTGGACGTGAGTGACTTATTTTTTAAACTCGTGTTTATTTGTTTTAGATTTCATAATAGCAACAGAATTTATCGAATTTTATGGTCATGTTCCTATCGGAATACGTAAGCCTTTGATTTTTGTAGTGTTCATCCTTAATTTCGCCGTGGCTCGGTGGAACAAAATTGAACTTCCTAAGTTCTAGTAAACGTGAAAAACTATGAAAAATGAAATTTTGTTGTTTATTCCTCCTGGTCTAGCCGTCTGCTAAATCAAATCCAATAAGTCATTCGTCTTGAAAGAAATTATTAAGCCATCAGGATTCTGGAATAAGTCTGATGGCCTCATTCCAATGCAGTAAATGATTTGATTACGAGAAGCGTATTCCCCTTGCACTTGGGACAATCTGGAAAAGGTTTATGATCCTTCAGAAATTTCATTCTCCCACGGTGCGCACTTCGCAATCTGGATGAAGCCGTTTGAGTCTCTTTACCCTTTATAAAACAAGGATAGAGCCGGAATTTTCCCCGGGTAAGTCATGACTGGGATGAATTCGCCACAATGCATTATTTGAAATTTTTGTTTTAGAAAAGAACTCATGGGGGGTGAAGTAAGAGAATCAAGAACCCCAAGAGCATCGGAAGAACCTTCCTTAGACAATCTTGTCAGCAGTCATTTTCTCTGATGTCAATGTGAGATGGTATCCACTGAAAACGGATTTCAGTTTGAGACAGCATATTTTTCGATTCTTCCTTTATATGTCTACCTTGGATATATTTCTCCCATCTGTTAGTAAAAACTTTCCTTGTATGTTGTTTCCATGTATCCATCTTCACGGATAAACCGTTGCTTGACCAGATCTGGCTATTGCACCATAAAAACCAACCATCTTGAATCAAAATCACTCATTCTCTCACTCGATACTCATAATCAAATTTGTAATCGGAATAGATACAAAATTTTACTATTCCGGAAAAAAGATGAACTGATTTTAACGCTCCCACACACTTACAAGTAAAATCTACTTGTTATAGTTTACACACAATGAATCGAACCAGATTCGAAAAACTTTGACTTTTGACCTTATTTTTTCAAAAGCTAAGGCGTTTGGTCTTTAAAATCTTTTATAGGGTTACTTTGGAGAAAGAGAACCATGTTATTCCAGATCAAAATCGGTTCTGCGTAGGGTATTGTCTTTCCTTGTATGTAAATTACGCGTCTAAATATAGAATACATACGTGGTTAGAAATTAGGAGCAAAAAGTCAAGCGTCAATGGTTACCAAACATTTTCCCTCAGTTGTCAAAATGTTTTTAGTTGGGTGCAGTTTTGGTTTTTGTGGTTGTGTATAAACATCCAATTTAATTACTAGAGTCTGAACTTTGATGAGCCCATTTAAATGTAAGGTTTGTGTGTATTAGAAGGATGAATAAATGGCTGATCAGTCGAAATTTATGCCTAACATGCGAAACAATTCAGAAAAGTTAGGCATAAAGAATAACAACTGAATCCCGAAATTCGATCGTTAAAACAATTTATGCGTACAAAATACGACTAACGGTCACTAATTTTGTTCCTGGGAATAATTTTTCCTTAAGCATTGAATGCAGCAGAGTTGACCACTCGCATTCGAAGCAAGTCGTTATGAAGTCACGCAAATGAATCCTGTCGAAAATGAGATACAAAAGTGTACCTGAATAATCAGACCATATCGTGGGCTTCCAAGGAAAAAGCACCAAGTCCGAGAGTTTTGTCATAAAATACGCCTTTTTGAGTGACAATATATGTACTATGGACTGAATATCGTGAAGGAAGAGCTATCACTTAAAGCTTTTACCAGTAAACAGAACACAAAATTTAGCATTTTATCACTTTCACACACTAATATTTTCATTTTTGAACTACCTTTTCCTTATAAGTTCTACAATTGCAATTCCATTTTCATAAGCGTCAAAATAATTAATTAAGCGGGTATTTGAATTCTATGCATCATCAATTCCCTCGCATTGGATTGGCGTGGTGTGGAAGTTTGGAGAGTGGGGTGCCAGCTCAGGTGTTGCCTCGTCATCTGACCGTGGTTCAAAATTACGTGGTGTTGTCCTCGGATCTTTCCCTTTGGGAGTGATCCCGGACCGTCACCAATAGCCCATTGTGTTGCTCCAGTGTGACGTTAATTGAAATCCCCCCCCCTCGCATTGGAATTAATTTAACATTTTCTATATGAAATTATTGCCCTTGCACTTAGTTCAACAGGCTGTGAGATCGAAATCCGATATGGGCGAGGATGCTTACGGTATCCACTTTAAGTCAGAGGTTCTGGTTTAATTAGCCCTTGTGTGACAAAAAGTGTCTAGAGCGAAAAACCAAAGCAAATTAGCTCTTAAAATGTCTCGTTGGAAAGAAATTCAGACAAGCTGATGTATGCAGCAATTTCAGCAAGACCTTGCCACTGAGACAAAACAATCGCACCTCCAATTTGTTAGGATAGATTTATATCCAAATAAATGAGTAAATCTCCGTTGGGATGAAGAACGGAAGACACGCCAACTTCAATCATCTTGAGGTCTAGAACAAAGGAATCGAGAGTAATTACGACCGGAGGATTGTTAGGTAGCCTGAGTATTTTTGGCAGCAACAGTGGCTGTTATCGACATAAATGACGTCGTATTACGTTCCCCGTTTGTCGTTTCTTATTCTTTATGAACCACAAGGGTGTAATCAGAAGGAAGTATTTCGATCACAGTATTAAGATGGTAATAAGTCCTATAATAGTGTTCGTACGAACACGCGGAACAAATGAGAAAATATTGATGTTCTAGCTTTGTTGTGTTCGTATTATTTGTTTTTGTCATGTATTTTATTAGAATAATTTAACCATTTTTTAGTTATTCTAGCGATGAGCAGAATCGAATACTTTTGAGAATCGAATACTTGGTATTCGAGTACTTTCAAGTATCGAGTAAGTATTCGAATGCATATACAGAAACGATTAATCTATAGTAAGAATCAGAACTACGATATATGGTACTCTTATTTAAAAATAACACATTGTTATCGTGTCGTCGTTGGCATAGTGGTTAGAGCACTGGATTTATAACGTACCTGTTCACGCTTCGAATCCGCTCCAAAAGGAATTTGTTAGATTATTCTTTTTATGCAAATGATCATTTTTGACAAGACAATCAAATGTATTCTATTTTTTTTAAATATTTTGATAAGCTGCTAATAATAAAAGGAACTTATTTTTCACAAAAGTCAAATTTTTTTTCTGAATTATATTTAAAAAATTTTCTTTTTCGAATTTTTTATATAAATTAAAAAAAAATTAAGTTTCACTTTTATTATCAATCTATTTGAACTGTAGACAAATTGTATTTTGAAGAACAAAAATTAATCTCGGACAAATCGCTGAATTTTCTGGTCACGCATATATTTTCTGCAATTATAAAAATGTGTCAAGTATATTTTATCTTGATTTTACAAATCCTGATTTTAAAATTTTAATTTCGTATTGGAAAGATTTGATTTTCTACCATATTTTGAGGAAATCGTTATCACTTACCAGGGAACGTAGCCAGAATTTTATTTTTGAGGGAGCCCCGAAGATAAAAATGACTTTTATACAGAACACTTTAAAAACAATTTTAATTTTTTGTATGAATGTAAAAAGTATTTTGTTTCTTTTGATACCAGGACCTGAAACTTCAAAATTATTTCTCTAAATGTATCATAAAAAGTGTACACATCTCGGTTGATCTAAGTACAAGAATGGTTCCGTAAATATTTACAAAATAAATTACATTGAATAATCAAATCTTGTTCCTGGAAATTTATTTTTTAAGTTTTGCAACCACTGTTTGGAGTACGAAGATGTGAGAAGAGGTAGAGTCAAAGGAGAAAAAATATTCATAATCATTTTACTATCGTAAAGAGAATTTTAGTTGTCAGATATTTTTAAGAAAATAACAGCCATCTTAAGAATGAAGAAACGTTATTTTACTTGAAGAAAAAGAAAAGCATATCAAGCATTATGTATCTTATTTGCAGATATATTTTAAGTGTCAGAAATAAAAAAGTTTGAAAATTAAATTAAATTTTAAAAAATTAAGTGTAAATAATTAAAATTAAAAATATGAATACCTTGGATCCGAGTACTTTGGTAACCGAATACTTGTGTCTGAATACTCTTGTATTCGAATACCTTGGATCCGAGTACTTTGGCATTCGAATACTTTGGAAAAGAATACGAGTACAACGATTACTTTTAAGTATCGAGTACATGAGTACTATTGTATTCGAATACTCCCATCACTAAGTTATTCTCAACTTGCAGGGATGTTTGGAACGAAAAGAGAATAAGTGAAAATGAAATAGTTTTTTACTTTATTTTAAAGAAAGTAACTCATTTATTTCAATTACCTCAATTGTAATATGTTGCTTAAAATTTTAGAAATGTTACGTTTCTCCATATCATATTGAACTATTCTATTACAAACAGAGCATTCAATTATTTTATTTGAACCAATGTGTGTTAAAAGTTCCATTAAAAGAATTTCTCCACTTCTGGAGCTCAAAAATCTAGGTATTCTCAAGAGAGGTGTGATCAAAATATTCTTCAAAATATGAATAATCGATTAGGTTTTCAGTGCAAACAAAACATTGATGAACCTGAGAAGGAAAAAATACTTTAAATACGAACAAATTTGATTTATCGCCTATTTGGTTGATATTTGGTGTTTTTAATACAAGCTACATTCTGAAATTGCATTAGAATAACATGTCAAGTTGCGCCTCAAGTTACGAAAGAGGCTACCAGAACACCAACACCCTCTGAAATTTGCTACGCAAAAATAATTTCTTTTTCGTTATAGTATACGTTTTAGAAACATGAGTTTTGAACCATGCTTGTACCGACCAAACATGTTAATCGCAATCTATGCCGAAAGCCGAAATTTTGTTGCCCAGCCTCCTAATCTCAAAAATCATGCCACGCAAAACTTTAAAAAAAAATAAACTTTTCTGCATTGTTGATACAAATGAAAAGAATGTATTTGTGCAAGTTAGTATTAAGAACTTAGAAAACATGTTTGTATATTTCATGAAGAGCCGTGATCTTATCTGCTACTGGGTCCCCGAGTGTAGCATAGTCGTTTTATCCGCCGTTTGTTACAGGAATTCAGAGCCCTGCATGCTGTAGATGCCACTGCCCCATCCATCACAATTGTAAGACACATCTTCGAATATGTTGCTTTTAAATATTTTAGAAAAAATATTTTAATTCGCACATTTTAAACTTATCTGACTTAGGAAAATGTATCTTAACTTTTTTTAATTTACATTAAATCAATACTTTTAATCTAATGAGCTTTAATCTGACATCGTTCAAATTGTTATTGTTGTCGCCGTGACTGAGTGGATTTGCTAACGGTGCTAGCAGCCTGCGAGTAGTAAGTGACGCACGTTCGATTCCCCTGGGTGTATTTCTCTTTTTTGTTTCCTTGTGTGTATGCCCATTTACTTAACGTTATTTCGTGCAGCTTGGCCAAATATGGCTCTTGTGCCATAAAACCCAACCATCCAAATTGTTATTTTATATTCTGATATCGATTTTGCTTTTTTGATTAAATACTTTTTACCTCCTTTCATTACCAATTTTATGACTTGCTTCGGTGCAAATTAGCCTTAGTTGACTCTTGCTCCAAGTAAATCCCAACCTACTTACACAGTACAAATATATGAAGTCTGACTGGGATTTTATATATGAGCGGCTTCATATACAAACTATTAGTTTAAAATATAATTACCCATTTAAATGACATTTAACTCCATTAGTCGCGTGTCTTTTTTAACAAATGAAATTGCGGAGCATTTGTGATATTCGGATGATGTTTTGTGATTCGGATTTGTGATGTTCTTCCCCGTTACACTAGCATTAATTATGCATTAAAAATACGTAGTATATTTTAGGACACAAAAAATAACTGCCAAAAATATATTTAAATTTATGATTAATGAAACTTTTGTCATTTTTTTTTGATTGCGTAACTTTGAAAAAAGTCATCGTGGACCTGTCAGGGCCAGTGCGACTAACGGTGGGATAAAACCTCACATTACACTGAAGTTGTGTTCCATCTTAATCTGATGCCCACTGCGCTAGCAACGTTCGAGTTATAGGAGGCACAGATTTGATTCCTGTCAGGTGCATTCCACCCTGGGTGTATTTCTGGGGCCGGCATGGCTCAGTGGGTATGCCCACTGCTCCAGCAACCTTCCAGTTGTAGGCGGCGCAGGTTCGATTCCTGTCAGGTGCATTCCTCCCTGGGTATATTTCTCTCTTCTGTGTCAGTAAAACCTTCATCGTGTGTATCTATTACTTAATATTATTATTGATATTACTTGATTAACGCCATCTGCGGTATCCCCCCACTATATGTGACCCTTAAGTTCCTTTTCAAAAAATTTAACATCATTAAAAGGCAGCTGCCCGATCCTGAGCTTGGCCTGTCACCTGACCAATTTGATTTTAACTGTGTTATGACTGACATTCCTGCTAACAATCTAATTTTGAATTTTAAAAATAGTATCCCTAACGCTGATTATGAGGTGTACACTGATGGCTCTGGTATTGATGGCAATATTGGAGCCTCGGTGTGCATCCTCCACAAAAACTCCCCTTTTAAAATTCTTAAATTAAAACTTAAAAATAATAACTCTGTCTTTCAGGCAGAGTTATCTGCTATTTTTCAAGCTATTCTATTTACTATTACAGCTAATAAAAAAATTAATATTTTTAGCACAGTCTAAGCTCTGTCCAGGCACTCAAGTCTCCCAATAGTAAATCCACCTATATTAATAATATTAAAAAGAAAATAGCTCCATATACTAACATTTTTGGCCTGGACTGGGTTCGGGCACACGTGGGAATAGCCGGGAATGAGTTGGCAGACCAGCATACCAAACTTGCGGCCTATGATGTCGAGACGTTGGATGTACCTGTTCCACTCTCCTTTTTGAAAAGAAAATTGAAAACCTATATTTTGGAGGAGTGGCAGGTGCATCATTCCAACTCAGTTAAGGGTCTCCGGCTGAAGGAGTTCATGCCGGAGATTAATACTGCAACTCTCGTCGAGGACAGATACCTCGTCTGGTACCTGATAAGTCATGGTCCTTTCCCAGCTTACTTACATAGATTCAAAATTAAAACTTCTGACCTTTGTGAATGTGGAAGGGTGGGAGATGCTGACCACTATCTCTTTGAATGTCAACACACAAAACCAAACCATATAACTAAACCAAAATCAAGTAATAAACCTATCTGGCTAAACGCTATCATTAAAAATTATTTATCTAGATATAAAATTAAGGCTTGTGTGTTGGCTGCAAATGAGATAGTTGGAAGGCTTCCTCCACCGTGAATTCATATGTAAATAATTGAACTCTTTCTATCTCACTTTAACTTTTTAATATAGTTAAAATATTTAACATTGTACACCTCAACATACTTTGAATGTTTAAATTACATTTCATCTATATTGTTACATTTATTAATAAATAGTTCTATATAAACTAATTTATTATACAATTACTCTCAGGCAATGTTTGCCTGATTTGTTCACCAACATCTGTTGTTTTTTTTGTATTAAAAAATGTATCATTTTATGTAAATATGCAAAATTTAAAGATAATAAATGGTTCCCCCTCCTACCATTAAATGCTCTAAACCTCACGGTGAGTAGGTAGGAGGTGGGTCTACTACTACTACTTGATATTGTATGTCTTGTGTCAAGCAGCATCGCCAAATATGGCCCTTGCGCCATTAAAACCCCAAACCATCCATCTTGATCTGCTGTTAGCTTTGGTTGGTAGTTGAATTTATGTCACGCCGGAGCATCACAACAGTTTATTGGCGACGGTCTGGGTCAATCTCGAGGGGAAAGTCCGAGGACAACACCTCGTAATTTTGAACCACGGTCAGATGACGAGATCAACACCTGAGCTGGCACCCCACTCTCCAAACATCCATACCACGTCAACGTGAGGACATTTGAACCCACCATGATTTTACATGCACCAGCCCCACGTAAATGAGTCTTGGTTGGATCGTGTTTCGAACTCCCAACCCTCTGGTTGCTAATCCGCGACCCTTCCAACTGGGCTACCCCTTTCCCTTCTTTAAACACAACCTCAACAAACAAAACCACTCAACACGTTATCTTTCACCACTTTAGGAAGGGCCACTCAAGTGTAAATCCGTAGAAATAATCGAACGCATTAAACTTTCGATCGAAAAGCATCCGCGCTTCCCCGCCTGATAACGAGGCTAAATTGTTCTCTCTGAGGTCGTTCACCTGTTGCTGCTGCAGAATGAGCAGGTGGAAAGTAATGTCTACCGAAATTACATATTACCACTGCTGACTTGTGCCCTAAACGATTTGGTCCGTCCACCGGACCGACGCTTCTCTTCCGCTTTTTCAGGCATCGTATCGGAGAACAAAATGCTATTAAAAAGATTTTTCGGTCTTCCGATACCGAAAGTCGCTGGAAGTTGGTTGATTTATTATGTATTCAGTACGCGTAATGCTTTCCAGCTTCAAGGTTGGCTGCTGGTGCCTGCAGAAGTTGAGGAATCGATACTGTGCGAGGAGCAATTGGACAGACAGGAAAGCGGGGCTGACTTTGTAGTGTACTCCGCCCTCTGTATCCTACCCCTTGACCTCTCAGAGACTTAAAAAACTGCTACGCCTTATTGAATTTCTTGTGGTAGGAGGGTGGACTGACCTGTCTCAAAGGAGGGGGTAACCCATAGACGCAGTGGCTGTTCGTTTCTATGACGTGGCGCGAAAAAGGCCCCATTTGTCGTTGTTTGGCAACAAGATCAGCATCACGTTATTCCTCTCACGAATCGAGTTTCCAGGAGGAAAATAAGCTTTTATACCCAGTTTAAATCAGAGCAAATGCGGGGATCGCAGTGGGTTAGCCCACTGCACTAACAACCTGAGAGTTGCAGACAATGCAGGTTCGATTTCTCCTTGCCTCTGTCAGTAAAACTTTCCTTGTATGCGTATGTCCATTTGACGTTGTCTTGTGTTCTGCGCAGCCTGGCCCAATATGGCCCTTGCGCCATAAAACAAAACTAATCAGCCAAAACAATTGCGGCGAGGGGTTTCGTATCGATATTTGAAAAATAATTCGTGTTGCACTGACAAGTATTACATTCATGACATAAAGCATTATCAATTAGTAAAATGGTTCTTATAGAGGAAAGTTGTGATGGGTGAAAAGAGAAAGCAAAAGTATGTTAATATCCAAACATGATTTGTGTAAATTTTGTATAGCTTGCTGTTAGATTTATTTAGTTCTAAAACTTCAAAAAGTATCAGCAATCTGTCAAGGAATAGAATGTTGCTCATGCGTTTACCTCCCTATGAACCTTGTAGCCGGCGCAGGTTCGATTCCTGCCAGGTGCATTCCTCCCTGGGTGTATTTCTCTCTTCTGTGTCAGTAAACTTTCATTGTGTGTCTGTATTACTTGATATTGTATGTCTTGTGTCTGGCGCAGCATGGCCAAATATGGCCCTTGCGCCATAAAACCCCAGAAAACCAACATCCCTATGAACCTTCTACGAATGGACCGTGCTATTTATGGATCTGACCAGATCCACCACAAGCCCAAGTTTACAAGTGTATCTTGAAGTTATAAATATGTTTTTACTGAGAAAAGTTTATTTCTACAATTACCAAATTATATACTTTAAATCGGTACTCCTTATGTAACAAAATATCGCATGTTCCAAAGCTAGAGCCCATTGCAATCAAGCATGGTTCGCTCAACGAAAAAATGAAGATTGTTTAGCAATCCTCGAAAGGGGGGGGGGCTGTCGAGCGAGAGCTATGAGCAGGGGTGGATCGCCTGTTTTTTACAGTTCGTGTGTTTAAAACTTATGAACTACATCCGAAAAGGTTAGTCGGTCTATGGTCAGTTTTTGGCTACACGAGTGTATTAGTTTCATAGCATAACAGCCTTAATAACATCAGAATTTGCAAATTCAAACAATCCACTCCAAATCGTAATGAAAAGAACACTTTGGTTTGTCCATCTAAGACCATTTTGGCCACACGGGCTGATTAGACTGGGATTTATAACTGGTCCCGAACCACTGCGAAAATTCATGCTAAGACCTGCTTTCGAACCCAAGGCCTATTGAACCTACGGCCAGAGCGTTAACGACTTTGCTACCACGCCAGCTATTCAAAGACGAGGAAACATGTCATTGAATGGAAAAATCATTCCATGTTATGTTACGTAATTTTGATCAATTAAAAATTTCGAAAATGCATATATTTTTAACCATGCAAGTATATGTATGACATGAAAATGCAGGACTAGATAAAATTCGCTCATTACCAAGATGAAACTTGTTATTTTGCAGCAGCATAAATCTGTCAGATACGTCAAGACCATGTCTTATTTTTGATAATACAACATTCATTGTAAAAATTCTTATTTGTTTGTATTTAATAAAGCCTTACTTTCAATAAATATTTGGATTTTTCAATACTTATAATCCCTACTTAAAAAGTCGCATCTTAACAACACCCTATAAAGTTTATTGGATGTTCAAGATTAAGTCGAGCGAGAAATCTATCAATTCAAAGCGTAACATTTATTAAGTTAGAAAACAAAATATTATGTACCAACTTGTACTCTCACGAAACAACAAACTTGCAGTGAAATCAAGATGTCAAGTATAACACTACCTCTGTCCCGAGATAAAGTGTCACATTTAAAACTTGGACTTTATTCCCAAATAATTGTAAAAAAGATCGAAAAAGAGTTAATCGAAAATTTAAAAATTCCCCAACATGGTAAAATATTTCATACTAAGACAGTGTTTGTCTTTTAACGCAGCTTCATATAATTACAATTAATATTACTTGGAAGACGATTTTCATGTCTCAGTTCTTAGTGCGTACAATTTTGTTGGTGTTTCTTCCAGATGACATTACTTTCTACGCATATTTGAAATGTTAAGAAAACATTTCGTAACTTTTAATGTTTCCCGACAGGTGCACTTTTAAAAAGTTCCTTTTTTTATTTTTTACCAGCCTTTTTTACAGTAAAAGGCGATCAGGTTAGGTTACTTTATATGCCGTAAATAAATGTCCTCGTTGGTACTGTTCACTTCAAAATTTATCAATATTCTAATCAAAGATGTGCAAATGTGACACTTATTTTGAGACGGGAGAGTATTAAGTTCACTTTAATGGTATCAGGGGCGCTTAAATCGCCTCTGCGAATATCTTGTTTCAAGGATGGAAGTATTTCTTACATCCACTTTTTTCTTTGATATCCCGAGGAAAACTTATGGCCACAGCATTTAATTTGAAGGAAAATATTTATCTCCGGCATAGGAATATGAAAATTCCAAATTCGCTCCATCTATCCCCTCGCAAACTAAACCTGGATAACGAGTCTTTTTATTATTTTTATTTCGAGTACCGCTTTCTTGCCTTTTACAACCTATTGGAAGAAAACGGTATTGCCGCCGTTAAACTATCTGTAGGACCATATTACTCGGATGGCATACACTTCGTAGCGGAAGTATCTGGGTCATGGTTCTTGTATTGTGGGTCTCGACTTGAGGGTCATGTATTTGCTGCAGTATCGTTAATTGATTCACTATTTCTCCAATTGAATGACATTTTTTTTTATTTTACCATTGACTCGAATATATGTGATGTAGCTTTTTCATCTTGAATATGATACGGTTTTTATAGCTAGGCTTAACGTCTTGTGTGAAGAGGCACGCTTGAGAAAATGCTGATTACTAGTGCCATTATTTTCGAAAATTCAGTTTTTCTACTTTGCTATTCTGGACGAATGAAACAAACTTTCGTTGATATATTTTTTAACACTAAAGATCTCTTCCGTTTGACAGAAATGGAGAAAGTTTGAATTGTATTTTTTAGGTATAGAAATTAGATTTTTTTTGTTTGATTCGTATTGTTTTATAGCCTATGTGTTTGATTCACCTATTTTTATAAAAGGGTTTGGAAGAAAATTTTTCTAAAGACGTTTTTAGAATCCTAAATGCATTTTTATGGGACATTTTCTGCAATTTTAGGTTATAAAGATCCTAGCCCTAGTGATTACGAGGATTAATTTTCCCATTATGCATTAGAAACGCAGCACCTTGGTCCATAGAATAGTTAAGGCCTTAAAAGAGTCTTAGCATTTCTAAAACAGTTCTCGAGTTTTTAGGCATGAGAAGGATTTTCAATGTAAACAAACCAAACGGTCTGCGAAGATTTAACTACCGCTGTCTAATGCTCTCATATCGGACTGTCTTAAAATGTAGTTTATCGCCATTTTGGTGACGTTTGGTGTTTAATCTAATCGACTTTGACCAATCAACTATCATTAATTCGGAATTTATACTTTGGAATTTTATTGGCGACGTTCTGAAATCGTATTCCATAAACATGACGAGACGTTCGGATTACGAACAAGAAATACGTTTCGCAGCAGAAACACTACCGCCATTTACCTGTAGCTTGATAGAAAATGCCACTTATACTTACGAAAGCGTGTTAGGATTGAAATAAAATATTTTATAATTTTAAATTCTTAGCCAAGTGGTTCCCAGTGAACACGATTCAATACAGAAAAACATTTAAACATTGTTGAAATGAAATAGAACCCCTGTGGTGGTGTCACCTGGAGGTTGCTTAACATGAACTATCATATTTAGAAGGAAATTCGGAACATAAATTATCAATTTTAACCGACTAATTAGATGGAATACTTGATAAAAATATTCAAATTTTTGTCTTCAATTCGGTAATCTTGACATTCTCAATTTCGTTTACATTTGACAAATAGCATACTCTGAATAGCATTAACCTTCAAACTTTTCAGAACATAATTGCGTGTGTTTTCGAAGAACAGATTTAACTAATCTATAATGCTAACCGGCATAAAATATCAGTTGGATCATTAAGCACGAAACCATCTACGTAGGCTTTGATACAAATTACAGTGTTTCCGAACCCCACTTATCTTGAAAAGTTCTTCGTCGGGCCATGCAAATGTTGAGTAATTTCATGCACAGTTGACTGCTTGTTCAGTTCACTACCGCTATGTTTTTAGATCGGTTGTTTGATCGTGAATACGCCCTTGAACTGTAAGGAACCCTTTCTTGCGAATCAGTTGGATAGGCAAGAACTGTTTTAACTTTCTTGACTTTTTGTCTGCCGTCTTGTGAATTGGAATTGAAGATGCATTCAGAAATTAACAATATGGTCAGTGATGGGCATAAGAAAAGGCCATCGAACCGCATTCCTTTTTTGAATTTTTGTGTTATCGAAACAAGGCGTTCCTGTTTAGCTATGGGGTTCCATTCTGATAATTATCATTCGAAATAGTTTTGTATTGTTTAAGTTGCTGGTTTTTTATAAAAAGTGCGAAGGAACTTTATGTTTGAATAGTGTTATATTTGTTGTGTTTGAGTGTCATGAGTTTGCTGGGATTTTTATTTTTGAATTTGCATCTGAATACTTTTTTAATTGCTTTTCTTGAGTGCATTATCAACATGCAGTGGGTCCGGTCTTGGTCTAATTCGCCCCGGTGGTTAGAATTCGATGTAGCACGACAAACCAACTAATCCAAAATTGAGAATAAACTTTTTCAGTTTTGCGTTTAATTTAAATCATTTGAAGCAGTTGACTGCAAATTTGCTGTCTGCAGATACAAGTTCAGACATTTTTCAAATATCTCCTTATTAAATTCAAATCTTATGTAAATGTAGTAAAACCTTTTATAAACGTATGTAATCTCATAAACCTATGTAAATAAATTTAAATATGTTAGTTATTTTCGAAACTGAAATTAGAAAAAAACCGAGATCTCGAAAAGAATTTGGCATTGATGCAGAAAATTAGTTATGAGGTTACCATAAAAAGATGCTCTTAATAAAATCCTTAACATTATACGGCAAAGTCATTCTCTCTCATGTCCAGAATTTTAGTTTTAATGCCCGACCATTAACCTCTTTGGCCTCCTGCTTTACAAGGGCAAACTGGCGACTATTTGGGAGGGAACACCCAATGAGTTGCTTCTAACAGAATCAATCATCGACATCCATGTTCTTACAAAACGGAATTCGAACCCGGGACATTTTGGGAGGCAGACTAACGCTATGACCAACCACTGCACAAGGTCGGCGGCATGTCTAGAAAATTCTAATTTTAAAAGAAACTGGCGGATCAAAATTAAAGGTGGGTTGAGAAAGGAAATACATCTGAGTGCTATTACAAAACGAAGAATGATTTAGAAATCAAGTTTGATCCCTAACTAAGCGTGGTCAAACTGGCTACAAAAACCTCTTAACTATCTGTAGGCGGTAATTGTGATGAAACTACGCAATATCTCATGAAAAGCAGACTACAACAGTGGAGTAGCTGGAAAGAAGTCATTCGTTAGCTTGAGAAAGAAAAGTTAACGCTTAGAGTTTGATAAAAGACCAACTCATTAAGGACCCAAATCTGAATAAAGTTATTTTTAGCGACATCACACAAATTGAATATTTGTGAGTCGTTGGAGCACAGCCCGAGATTTCGAAAACTGGTCTCAATCTTTTTATTTCCATGAACCAGGTAATTGTGTATTGCTCAACGTTTGCAAGGAGTCAGAAAGCTGGTGTTTATTGATGATATCATGAACCTGTTTATGTAGTTAAAATCATGAAAAGCTTCAAAGAAAGTGCGGTTTATTTAAGTTTGAAAAGAAGACTCATTCCAAAATGTGATTAAGAACCAATGTCAAAGAATGTAACCTCCGAGATTATGGCGGCACAGGTTCGATTCCTGTAACTTACCCTGGACGTATTTCTCTTATGTGCCAGTAAAACTTTCCTTGCGTGTATGTCCATCATTTCTGGACGGCATCTGTCTTATGTTTCGCGTAGTTTGGTCATAAAACCCAACCCAAAGAATGTTAAAATGCGATTTCTTTACTTACTGTAGACAGGGGAGTCGCCGTGGCTCAGTGGTTTAACCCGATGCATTAGCTGTTGATCCCGGACCGTCGCCAATAGCCCATTGTGTTGCTCCAGTGTTACGTTAATTCAACCACCTACCCACAGCGTTAGCAACTTGTGAGTGGTAGGTGGAGCAGATTTGATTCCTCCCTGGAAGTATTTCTCTTCTGTGTCAGAAATTTTCCTTGTGAATATTTCCTTGTCTATTTACTTGACGTTCTTTGGCGCAGCTTGGCTAAATATGGCCCTTGTGCCAATCTGAAACATCCTGAAGCGCAAAAGCGAGCACAACACTCTTAGCTTTAAAAATGCATATTTTACCGTAAGGGAAACTGCTTTTGAAAAACGACATACAAATCCATTAATATAATATACTAGCTGAATTTACCCGGCGTTGCTCGGGTTTAATTGGTTAAACGTCGATTGAAAGTGATCCAAAAAAGCACTTTTCTCATAAAAAAATGCAAATATAGAGAAAAAAAATAAGCGATCGCAAAATAATTGTTAAAACATTTTTATATCTTCTACAATTTACTTTGGATCCATTTCACATACTATAGGTAAGACAAACCTACAAAAATTGATACTGAAATGATTACAAAAGTCGATTTTGAGTTTTGGAGTGATTGTGAATGCCCTTTAAGTTCATTTTCTAAAAAAATGACATCGTATTGTAGTCTTATTTTTTCTTATCAATATTTTTTATTTGTAGCACCTTGCACCAGGAATGCGAATTTCGGAATTCCACCATCATTATGAAAGACTGACAAATCATATTGATACGATATCATGATCAACGTTTCAAGCAATTACACTTTATGTTTGAAAATTCCATCCCGAATTTTACAGATGGGATACATAAACGATATGACACTGAGCGATTTTCAGTGCAATTGCACCCATCTGCGATTGCATCATACTCTAAGATTCTAAAAAAAAAACTTCCAAGGTCATCTTGAGAGGCGACTCCTGTAATGTTAACTCTGACATCTGCAGTCAGACTAGGAGAGAGCGCCCCTAGCAAGTGCTCTGTTCAGGATGACGGGACGTTACACCCCTCTGTACACCCAAGACAAATAGAACGGGGGTTAATATGTAGCCTACGTTACTCGGCAGGATTCCAAAGAATAAGTGTACCAAATTTGGTGTGTATTGGTCAAACGGTATAGATTTATTTGTATGGAGAACAGACAGATGCCAACTCTGCTTTCTATGTATAGATTAATAGAATTCGCATCTAATTTGAAAAACTATATTCTCAATTCATCTTTACGAGATAACTGCAACTTCACTTTTATGGAAAGATAAAGTTTGATAGAAAAATTAGATGTTTGGGCGAATAACTGATTTTTAGATTCCTTCGGTTGATATCAGACTTCAAGAGTGCCCGTCATGCCCACTCCACTACCAACCTGCGAGTTGTAGGCGGCGCAAGTTCGATTCCTGCAACTGACCCTGGAGGTATTTCTCTCTTTGTCAGTCCAGTTACACGATGTATTTCTTGTGTTTGGCACAGGTGGGCCAAATAGGCGCTATAATACACTACCAACCTTCTTGAGATTGAAAACAAAACTCTTCCTCTATTGAAAAGCTACTTCAATGATTATTTGTCTGATAAAATCGCATTTCAAGTGTATTTCTTCACGATTTTAAGAAATTGTTTTGAATTCTTTTTGATATTATCCTGGCTCATTGAGTATTTATTGGTGACAAAAATACTCGTGGTCTAACAAGTTACTCAAAAATTAAATTTAAAGACTTTTGACTTGAACTGTATTTAAGTTTATTTTTATCTCGGACATCAAAACCAATAATTATAATTTTCTTGTAAATTTAAAATTGTATTGTTCAAAAAAAGAGTATTTATATTTGTAGAAATGAAGGGGACTTGAAGTAAATTGTTTGCGAAACACTGGTCTGAAATATGCAATTAAAATCCTTCGTCCAATTTGCTTTGGAAATCCAGTTTATTTACAAAACATCAGTGTATTCCCAATTTTACGAGTCACTGTACATAAGCTTTACGTTTCGATGCGATAAAACCTTTCCATCAATATCCCCATGGTTTCGTAAAACATATCACTTCATTGGCGTTGATAGAAAGATACAATTCAAAATAATTTTCTTTTCAGCAAAGATAGTTTTTGAAGATGAAATGAAATCGACATGACAACGGACCCTGCTTAGCTGAGAAAGAGAAAGTCGAGAAAACCACAAATGTCTCATTCTTCGAAGACTTTAATCTTTAGTGTCTATTTCCTTTTATAATCTCTCAACCACGCTAATTCTTGACTTATGTCACTCTTCTTTCAACGCACGATATCTTGAAAACTCGGGCATATTGCCAATCTGTCCTGTTCATGCGAGAGGACATTTAAATTTCCTTCGATGTGAGGTATTATTTTTAGCGGAACATAATAACAGCTAAGAGAAAAGAGGATTATATTCCGTGGAGTATATTACATTGTTCGTTTTAAATCGATCCGAAGGGAAGGAAAGGAGTTGAAATTGGAGAGAAACGGGTTCAAAAATAACTCGACTTAAAATGGGCTCTAACATTGAATTTTTTTCCCGTGTCTATTCATTCTTGTATTCTGTGATTATACTTTAATGGAAGTAGGGATTTGGTTTAGTGTTTCAAGATCGTAGCATTGAAAACCGTGCGAAACCTATTTCTGACTTTCTAGAAGTATACCTATCTGTACTGCAAAATATCTGTTCTCTTTGTTTCTGTTCCATGTCATGATTTCCGAAATTCAGTGTCACGAAAATTATTGCAAGCAAAATTAAGTATGATTTTGCTTTGAGGCAAGTTTTTTTCATTTTCAAGGCCCGCTGTCGCCCAATTGGTAGAGTCGCTGATTAGCAAACGGAGGGTTGTGAGTTTTAAACTCAATCCAACCAAAGATTGTCGTTTACGTTGGGTGATTTACATCAAATCTATCGTGACCTCAAATATCCTCACGTTTGCGTTTTGTGAAAGTTTCCGAGATTGGGTGTCAGCTTAGGTGTTGACCTCGTCATCTGACCGTGGTTCAAAACTACGAGGTGTTCTCGTACCTTTCCCTTCGGGATTGATCCCGGACCGTAGCCGATAGCCCTTTGTGTTGCTACCAGTACGACGAAATTCAACTACCTATTTACCTACATGTTTCGTTTTCTATCTTTGAAATCAAAGGAAACTAATTTCTTGTTATGTTTTAAATATCATATGTACGTATTTATCAAAGAAGCCACTAGATTTTAATGAACTTTTGTCTTTCTATTTATGAAGGGGCCACCATGACAGTGGGTTTACCCATTACGCTAGGAACATGCGAGTTGTAAACGACTGAGGTTCGATTCGTGTAACTTACCCTGGGTGTTTTTCTCTTCTGTGTTAATAAAAACTTCCCCGTGTGTATGTCATTACTTGACGTTGTCTTGTATTTGGAGAAGCTTGGCCAAATACGGCCCTAGCGCCATAAAACCCTAACCAACCATCTATTTCTGAAGTGTGTAGACAGTCTTACATAATGGAATTCCTCGGTTTAGTTGTCGAATGATTTATAACAATATCGTGTGTACACACAGGAAAGAGCATCGCAAATCTGTAGATCCAACAATTCTCGCTAAATTACAAGGAGCTCCAATTGGAGTTGAATAGACCTTTTGGCTCCTTTTGTTTATCCCACTGCATATACGAAAGGAAAATAAAAATTACTGACGTTCTTATGTTAATAGAGCGCTTAAAATAACTTCGATTACTTTCCTATTACTGGAGTAACGAAGTTTGTTGACAAATTTGTCAGGACAGTGTAGGGTACGGTTTACAATTTGGCACCATCGGTTTCTTCGTAAAAATGACCTCAGTGTAAAGCGGTGCAATACACTGATAAAAACTAGACTTTTGATTAAAATATTTTCCTAAGTCGCGGACGAATTTAGACGCAGACGAAGTCAAATTAGTTGGGGTGACAAACCATACCATCAAAGACGCTTGTCTAAGCAAGTGTCAATTTATCTGGATAAATGCGTCGTGAATTTTTATGCTACTCTTTCGCTTTAACTGCCAAAGTATTGAGAAGACATGAACTGTTTCTTGGCTTGAAAAGAAAAATAAAAGTTCAGACAGTAGAAATTGTGTACTAGTTAACTGAAATTTCTATTTTTTCGAAATTGCTCAGATTTTTCGCCGGAATTTTACAGTATCCTACATTGTAGTTATGAGAATTTTATCGAAACTCTAGCGGTATATATCTGAAGTAATTGCTTTCAGTTCAACTTCATAAGAAATTTTTATACTGTGTGGATCCATTGGACACAAAATTTAAGGTCATATTTTTAAATCAATAAATTTGATGTAAATAGGTTGTACGTTTTAATATATTAAATTTATACATTTTGAAATAACAAAAATATTATATCTTGATATAAAAAGCAGTATTCTAAAGCTAGCATCCTTGAAATTATGTGATTTTAAATCCAAAATTATTTTTAAAAATTGTACATTTTTTTTCCACAACCGCAGTTCAAGAAAATGCTGTGGGAAAAAGTATTGGGATACATTCGTCTTAAACATTGAAGTTCTTATACTTTATGCTTACGACGTATATAATGATATTAATTAATGGCCAGAAATTATTTCCCACCTGTGCAAAGTGCGGCTTTTTACCAGCCTCTACCTCACGCATCCTGAATTGCATGAAGCCATACATGAAGACATTTTTAAGGACCCATCTGCTATTGCCCCAAAACCTTTTTGCAGACTCAATGACTTAGTGTAATACGTTTTTTTACACTGGGATAAGAAAGAAGAAAGACGATGTATATTGACGTTGCTTCGGCGATGTTTATCTTGAATATTGATAGATTGATAACTTAAAAACGTGAATTAATTTTTTCATGTTTATTTCCAATGCTAAATTGGGCCCGCCGTTGCTCAGTAAGTTTCCCCACTGCGCTCACAGCCAACGAGCTGTAGGTGGTGCAGGTTCAATTCCATAACTACCCTGGGTGTATTTCTCTGTTCCCCGCGTCAGTAAAACCTTTGTATGTATGTCCATTACTTGACGTTATCTCGTATTTGGCGCAGCTTGGCCAAATGTTCCTTGCGCCATAAAACCCAACCCAATACAACCAATCCATTTACTTGACGAGAAAACATTGCTTGGCCAGATCTGGCCCTTGCGTCATGAAAAATCACCCAAAGCTAAATTATGTTTTAGGCTCTATTGACTTGGAAAGTGAAGCAAGTGACTTGCAATAAATAGCACGAATGTTTGAAATAACATCCTGGCAACACAGTGGAAAAAAAGTTTGATGGTGATATCGAAGTTTTTCATTCTAAAGGATGTCCTCTTGTCTTGATAGTGGTAATCTTGAGATAAGACAGTGTAAATAAACCAAATTAAACAATTAGTCATTTTGGTATGTGAATCTGTAGTCGCGTTCCTACTTTTATCGTGTAAATAATCATATATATTTATCACCTTGTGCATCACCATTTTACTATGTGATGAATCAGTTTGAATATTTCTGTTAAGTTTTGTGCACTTCAAATAAAAGAAACAAAAAGCACAGAAATCGGCGTTATTTGTATAATGGCCAATGACAACAAAGGGATATAAACAATATCAAATCAACCACTACGAGATTTACCACAAAGTTTAAATATGTTTAATTTGAGCTAGGAGCATTATAATATTGCTAGAACTGGGTCTCGCCGCTGTAATGAATTTTTTCAGCGGTCTGATTACAGAAGGCAATGAGAAATTTGGAGGATGGAATATATCGCAGTAAAGAAAATCTGAGCCAACACGAAACTTGGTGTGGAGTTTAAAAATATCAAATCGCCTATCAATAAGCGAATGAGATGCAATTGAAGTGGACGTTCTAAAGCTAATTGTGGTAAGATGACTGATTTGTGAACTTTTTACCATGCACTCTATTGGAAATAAGAATTAAAACCATTAAGAGTACATTTGAAAAATGTAAACAAAATGCCACTTTTTATTTTTGACTAGTTTTATTTCATGCGGACATATGAAATGAGCATATCGATTCTTACATTTATAAATCTAGTTGAATTACCCTGCGTTGCTCGGGTTGAATTGTTTGCAATTCATCGTAATGTTACTCAATGTTATTCTTATGGGAATTTCGAATTGATTTTAGCCCCTCTACACACCCAATACAAACAGAACGGGGGTTAATATGTAGCCTACGTTACCCGAGGTGCTCTGAAGAATAAGTGTACCAAATTTGGTGTAGATTTGTAGAGAAGACACGCCAACTCTGCTTTTTTATAGATGACACTGGTATGTTAGCAATTAAGAAACTCTAGCGCAGATGTACTCGGGTCTGCGAGTTTTTTTTAAGTTATAAAAGCAAGAATTTACGGAATTTATACGCAATTATTCAGGATAATAAGAGATTTGGATAAGTGCCACAAGAAATAGAGCTGTGTAAACAAGTCAGATAATGTATTTTTGAAACCATTCGTGTATGAATAATTTCATAGAGACTGCTCGTGTTATCTTCCTTTCGGGAACACGGTATTTTCTTGAATACGAAATGAAAGAAGTTTCTTTATTTCTTGTTTTCCACCAACATTTTGCCGACACCGCTTTTTTCTTTTTTTTTCTGATAACTTTCCAGAGGTCCTTGAATTCTAAAAGAGATATTTGTTTCAGGCCCTTTTGTTAAGTGCCTGAGATATTTATCTAAACCCATCTCATAAGTTCTTTTCTGCGTACGTAAGTGAATTGAGTGAAGTGTTGATCATTTTCTTAGCGTGGGTGGAAAGCTTCCATAAATTTTATGCATTATGCTTTTCCCTTTTTATTATATTTTTGTATAAACAATAACTTTTGTTGAGCATTTTCGAAGGACGAAACGTTGTGCAGGGAGTTATATTTTGTCGATGTATTGTCGACTTTCTCTCATTGAACATTTAAGTATCTAGCACGCCTTCAACTTATCAGTTTACATGGTCAGATATTGAATGGAATTGTACACCATAGCAAATTAAATCGTTTAAAATGTTTGAGACAAATTGCCTTGTTCGTTAAGATATAAGCTTAGGAGTGGACTGGCAAATGACTGAAGGGGCGCTGGTGAAATTGAATTTCATTTGATTTATCGAATTGAAAATTGCATCCAATTTGAAATATTGTGAGGACCATCAGACGTGCGCAAGGGGTGCAGAGTGATCACTTACGGAAATCGTAATCGAAAACGACACGCTAATTAACACGTGTTTTCATAGATAGAAAATAGTGTCCCCAAATGTTCAAATTTTGACTCCTCTTTCTGTCTTTTATATTTTAATTACCTGTTCAGATTTTAGCTTTTGATTCAAAAGATCTTGGTTTTTATAGCCATGGAAATATCTGATATTTTACTTGATTGGCTTCTTGTACTGTCTAGTGTTTTCTTTATAGATCATGTCTTATTACTGTTATGGTGATGGTGACTCAGTGGTTTTGCCCACTGCGCTAGCAATCTGCGAGTTGTAGGCAGCTTAGGTTCGATTCTTGTGAGTACCCTGAGTGTATTTCTCTCTTCAGGGACAGTAAAACTTTTTGAGTATGTTCATTACTCGATGTCTGGTGGCTTAGCTTGGCTAAATATGGCCCTTGCGCCGTAAGACCCAACATATCAGCTTTTATTTTTGTGAAACTTTGTATACTGTCCATAAAAGTTTTACAACAATTTTAACTGTTAATGCTCGTATTTCTTGATACTGGTTTCCATACTATTTTAGTGACTTAGGTCACTGTTTTGTTTTATCTTTTCATTGACTTCGATGTCGTGTCTTTTGTTTATCGCAGTTTTTCCGTGCTTTGGTCCTTCGCCATAAAACCCAAAACCATAGACCGCTGTTAATGTGCACCTGTACCTTAAACAGACCTTCAATTTCAGACCTCTTCCCCACCCTGCTGGAAATAAAATTTCAGCGTAAGAAATTGAGTTCATTCGAATAGACAAATTTCTCAATTCATCTTTTGATATTAAAATATTCGCAATAGACTTTAAAGTTATTTGAAACTACAAGTATGTTTTGAAAAATGCATTGAAATGCTTCTGTACATAGATTACTTAAACTTTTTTGGGGGGAGGAGATTTGAAAAAAAGCTCCTTTCTTCCTTCACTATCAAAAGCATAGGACACGAAATTTCTTATCAGAAATTCATTTTGGACTGAATTTTTCGTGGCAAGTAAAAGTTTCACACAGTTTTTGAAATGGTTAGTTGATTTTGGGTTTTATGGCGTAAGGGCCATGTTTGGGCAAGCTGTGCCAAACACAAGACAACATCAAGTAATTGAAAAGAAAAGGAGAAAGTAGAGAAAGATCACTTGAGCATCCTAAGGTTGCGACTCCCATGTTTACTAGAGGCAGTAAATCCCATGGGAAAACGAATAGATGACTAGGGTACCTCGGGTTCGTGAAGCCCGTACACATCTAAATAAGTGCTCCTGAGGGGAATATTTTGAAACTACGAAAAAAATTTCCACGGGTTTTAAATTTTTCTGGCTTACACCAAAATGTTTTTGATGAGCACGTTCGGTTTAATTTCTTCCCTTACGCTTCACAATTCTTTGAAATTGGAACGATATTACCGATATTTCAAATCTAAGATCATACTATTTTGCGATATTAATTTATTACCGCTTGTGTGCGGAGCGTATACTTTCTCTTAACTTGGACAGAATTTAACTACCAAGACGAAAAGCTAAGCTTATTGTTTTCGCTTCGTCGGATTTCCACCGCGAGTTTAATGTCCATTTAGTTCATATCAAGCTTCTTTTGTGCGTTCGCCGACTTTTATGCAATTTACTGCGTCTCTTGGAATTGAACTTGAAAGTTGAAAGAGAACAATAAAATTGCGTGCCTGCTTCCTCGACTCATTCATTACAGACGCCCTTTATTTTTTATGGTCATTTGAATGGAGTGGATTTTTTCCCCTCTGAGTCAAGTTTATTTCCTTTCGCTGAGTTTGATTGGTAAGAGAAAGGAGTTTTATTTCAGAGACCCACTTTTTATAATTTTAATTTTGAGCTGTGTTATTACTAATCCCCTTGGTCAAGGTGAAACGTAGATCGAGTTCAAAAGATCATGTGCTTCATCCAGAAGCTGTCCCACAATAGTCTTCCCTTCTGGATTGATCATGGACCATAGCCAATAGCCCGTTGTGTTGCTCCAGTCCGATGTTAATTCTACTTCCTAACTGCCCACAATATAATCCAAAATATGGGAGGGGCCGTCGTGGGTATGCCCACTGCTCTAGCAACCTTCGAGTTGTAGGCGACGCAGGTTCGATTCCTGCCAGGTGCATTCTTCCCTGGGTGTATTTCTCTCTTCTGTGCCAGTAAAAGCTTTCACTGGGTGGTGTCAATTACTTGATATTGTATGTCTTGTATCAATTACTTGATAGCGTAGTGTGGCGCAGCTTGGCCAAATATGGCCCTTGCGCCATAAAACCCCCAAAAAACCAAACCAACCAACCAAAATATGGGAAAAAGTTGCTGAGGTTGCGGATCTTGGACAAGTTTGAAAGTACTTAATTCCCTCACAAAATTCAAATATCTTGCTTGGCCCCTTCTAAATCTTGCCAGAGCAGTGTGGTGAAGTCGTGCACCTTTAAAATGCAAGTGCAGTATCCTTTGCTGGATATCAAATGAATGGGAGGAACAGACCATGTTTTGTGGATTATTTTATCCGCGGCGGTAGGATCACTATTTGCTGGGCTGACCTGCTCACAATTCGCCTTTGCCAGCAAATCAGCTCTCAAATTTTAAGTAACTAGAATGAAAGATTGATCTTTAAAAATATGATCTGATCCTGTGCATTTTTGATTTTTTTAATTGCTCTGTAATTATAATGAGAGATGAAGTTTAAAATGTTTTAGTGTTTTCCTCGTTACTGATACCTTTGAAGGTACCGTTGGAACCTGACCTATGATCCAAAAATGAATAATGAATAGTGCTTTCCCCATGACAAATAGGGATTTTATTAGTATTTTCCCATTAGAAATGATGGTTTTAGTATTTTACCCATTACTCATAATGTCTTCAATGGTATCATTAGTGGCGTAGTCAGAAATTTCCAATGGGATTTGGTGACTCGGTGGGTTTGCCCACTTCGCTAACAGCCTGCGAATTGTAGACAGCGCAAACTCGGTTCCTGGGTGCATTTTTTTGTTCTGTGCCAGTAAAACTTTCCTTTGCTTGTATGTATATCCATTTTATTTCTCGGGAAAAACATTGCTTGGCCAGATTTGACCCTTGAGCTATAAACCAATCTACCGATGCGATTTGTAGCTGCCAAAATCCGGACATCCCCTCAATAAACAGGGCCCGTACAAATGCCCTATATTAACTATTTGTGCTTCGATAAGATAAGTTCCGTTTTTGCAAAATTTTCGATCTGTGGACATGAACATAACTAAAAACAAAAATTTGGGTGATACCGAATTTTAGTCTGAGTTGGTTCCTCGATGCTTTGGTCTGGTTTCTGTGCATTATGCATGGTTTTCTGAGACAAATATTAACATGTCTTTTTAAAGGGAAGGTAATATTCGTGGCAATGACTTTTTCATATATGCCAACATTTTCATCAGCCGATAGAGCTTAAGTTGTACGTATACATTAGAAGTTTGTTTTTTAATTTTGACTTTAAAAATTCCAGTTTTTTGCAACAAGTCATTGGCTTATGCTTAAAATGATTTCAGTGAGAGAAAAATCAGATTAAGCTAATTATTAATTATCTAATTCAGATATAATCAGCTAATTAGCATGTTTTTTAACAGTGATATCTCAAATTCTAATGTGTTCAGAAAGACAATTCCTGTTGGAAATTATTCCTATTATTCTTCGTTTTGACTCTCAATCAAGTTGCTAGAGGGAATAAGTTATTTTTACAAACGTTTTCACCACGGAAGTAAAAAAAATCAAGATTTTTCAGTAATTTTAACATTTAAAAATCAATTAGAAATTAATTTCTTAACTAACAACTCTGATTGAGGTTCAAAACATCTACTGTATTATATAGAGTATAATGATACACACAAAATAATTATAGATCAATTCATTGTTGAGTTATTGCCGTCTACGATTTGCAATACGATACAAAGTATCGTATTGCAAAAACAGTTTTTCAGAAAGTAAGTTTAAAGTTTTGGAAACATGTTTGTACTGGTGACAGTACTTAACGAAAAACACTTGTAACTAGAAAAGTATTCCGAATATTTACAAGATCTTGGTATCGTTTAAAAGCTAAGAAATAGGGAAATAGTTTGAAGCAATAACAACAACATCAATATTCTATCAATCTCAAGTTGAGATCGTGCAGAATTTAATACTAGAGCTGGGTAACTTTTTGACAACTTGAGCTTTATCGGCTGATGAAAATGTTTGTATATATGAAAGGTTGTCTGTTTAAACTCCTTTTCCCTTTATCTTAAAAACCAAAACAATTAAGTTACCTAGTTCTCTTGTTCAGGTGACGATATATGAATGAATATTTTGCTATTTAGTTTCAAATATCAAACCGAGAGGGATTATGAACCCCCATGCTCCTGGTTACGCCACCAGATGTCGTTGAGCCTTAAACTAAAAACGAATAATTTGAAATATTAAATTTCAGTAACCTTTGTTAAGGAATATAATGTTTCTAAGGTTGTTACCTCCTTACTTTCTTCTAGGAGTAGGTCATTGGGTTTATATGGTTAGATCATCCGCCCCAATTATGTTAGTTGTATCTTTCAGTCCTTTGTATGAAATGGTCAGTTTCTTCCTGCACTTATCAAATCATTCGTCAAATCGATACTTTATAACAAAATAACTGTCAAATGTTATACTGTTAGGGTACATGGCGAATGAGCAAAGCGGGCATGGTTCGCCCATCGAATCTGAAGACTGCTTAGCAATCTTCATTAGCGAGCATTAGAGTAGGGGTGTTTGTACCCTAGTTTAAGTACATTTTAGATTTCTGCAAAAATTGGAAAAGCATTTACTTTTGTCATTTCTCACCCCAGCTGCAATAACTCCATAACTCAAAATGAATTTCTAGTTTTACGTGTAGAAAGACTAAATGCATGCTGCAAACTTACCGCAATGGTAGATTCCAGTAGAGGGCATTTGTGGCATTTTTTCAGCATGCAGTCTCCACACAAAATTAGAAATTCCCTTTTTGAGTTATGTCAGTATTATAAGCCTGTGTTCAAGCTTTTATGTAAGATTTGTTCCTCAACCTCGACCTGGCAATACTGAGGGCATTACTTACACGACCTACTGATATGTGGATGACTTACTAGTTAGGTAACTAAAAAATGTATTCAAGTGTATGTCGATTGGCTTTTTTATGGCGCAAGGGATATATCTGGCGAAGCAATGTTTTCCCCTTTCAAGTAAAGGGACATGCACACATTAAAATTTCGCTGACACAGAAGAGAGAAACACACCGAGGGTAGTTAGAGGAATCGAACCTGAGCCGCCTACAGTTCCCAAACTGCTAGCGCAGTGGGAAAACCCACTAAGCTACGGTTCTCCCGTCAATTCAAATGTGATTGCGAGTCAACGATACGTAGTCAGACTGTGTTCTCGATGTGCAAATTGTTAAATTCAAAATCTTTCTATAATGTACTATTTTAGCATGTGTCCCTTTCAAAATTGTCTGTTTTCAATGGCGTGAAAGAAACGTAATACTAACGTATTTGTGTCTTTTGTAAAAACTATGTTTATATTCTAATACAAGAGTTCCGATACCATAAAGTCGCCAATAGCCCGTTGTGTTGCTCCAGTGAGACGTTAATTAACTACCTACCGATGCCATAAAAGTTTTACATTCTTTGCTTTAATAAAAATAGCTTATTTAAAACTCCATTAGGTGATGTGCGTCATTTGTGAAAAGTTAAATCGAGCTGAAAGCAGCTTATTATTTTCCCCTTCCTATTTTCTGACATTAACTCCATTGAGCATTTCATTACTCCTGCCTAAATCACTTTATCAAGTGGTAATGTCTAACCTGAAATGAAGCCTTGTGCAAAATGTTAGTAATTGTCAGTGATCCGTTATATTGTAAATTGATATGCTCCGTTTAACGTCATGGTCGACGCTATTGTGCTAAGTCATTACCTAAGTTCCTCAACAGTGAAAAAACTCATTTTAAGTTGTGATTCACTACTAGATGGCTTCGTGTATCGTGCTTGTCTTTAGTTTTAAAATTACTTTTGACTTCGAAAGGAGTCTCAGGCAAAGAAATTCAATATGTATTTCAAATATAGTAGTACTAAAGCGCATGAGAAGGATATGCCTCGGTTTTTGACAAATGTTTAAATACTACAGTTGCAGATATTTTATTCACAATTTCTGTTCGATGGAATGTTCAATGTTTGGATGAATGGTAATGGGAAACTAGAACATATCAAGGACTGTCAACTTAAGGAATCCTGTATTTGATCCTACTGGGTATGAAATGTATTAAGGATCGTTATTTGTCTAAGGTTTCCAATTTTACACCCTCTACTGCCTAAGGGCTGCACATGTGGGGTAAAAGATAAAATGTCGAGTACTCTTGAACTAAAGGGCCCTGTTAACAAAACTAACAATTTAATAAATCATGAGGTAAAAAAAGTTGACGCATAATCAGAATATGTTTTAAAGGGTTTGTAATTTATATCAGCGACACTGGTTTCACCATCCAATTATTTCATTTTCCATCTGAAATTCACATCCAAATATCAGATGCAGTACACATAATCGAATTATGTTTCAGACCCGGCTTAAATCCTTGGCAGGCTGGGTGGTCGTAAAAAGTATGTTTTGGCCTGTAATTTTTATCAGCGGCCAACACTACTAGTTTCAACATCCAGTGATTTTATTTAAAAGGACGCTCATCGTATCTTTGACACACCGACCGTGCCTCATGGTTTAGCAATGCGTCATTTCAAACGAATCATTTGCATCCCTTTGTACCCTGTTGGTCGTAAACAAGTGCGCTAAGTTTAATGACTAAGACAAGGAATCACCAAGTGCGCAAGTTGCATCAGCATTACCAGACACCAAGCCAATGAAACGAAAGGACTTTTTCACCCCTTCTCGTTTCACCAAGATCTGGGTTCTCGATATATTTTAAACTGCGGAACTAACATAACTGCTGGAAGACTGGCGACAGTCCAAGATTTGAAAACCACGAAAAGCAGTCAGCAGCTGATCGGCTACGACACAAACCGTGGCAAGCCAGAGTATTCCGATATTCATTCAGCAGTGTGGAACAAACGACCGTGTTTTCCTAGCCAACCTCCACCTCCAGATATTCTACCATTTCTTCCAGGTCCTTGATCCGATGTGACCCAATAGTGGGCCCCCGTGAGAAACTGGTTCGGTGTATCAGTCGTACGCTTCGTTATTGTCGACGACCTTATGATACGATTCCTGTCGCGCCCACGTTCGCGTGCGATTATAAATTTGACGTTAGAGGCCGACGAACCATTGTTCCTGAGACGAATTGGCGAAATCGAATGGTATCTCTTAGAAAGTACAAAAAGGGCACTCAGAGTTTGAACTGATTGATGATGGATTACATTTTAGCCGGCCAATTCCTCGTCTATTAAACTGGTCAAATGTCACCGAATAGCCTTTTGATAAGTTCATTTGGTGACTTCGACCGTGTGACGTATATTAGAAGTGAAAGACAAAACTATTTTCTTGACACGGTCAGGGCTCCCTTATAGGAGTCGTGTGTATCATGGTACCGGGCCTGGAAAATGTGTTCTGCTATGCGCAATCGTTTTTCTAAGTTTAAAATTTATATATCTTATCTTTTCTGCACCTTGGTAGAAAAAAGGGCCAATGTCGAATTTGCTGATTTTATGTCCACAAATCACTTCAAGTTAATGACAGTTATAACAGAAAAAGTGAAAATGTTCTGTCAATAGTTTCTGAAAGAATTATAGCATTGGAAAGTTGTACGCTGTATTAAATTTTTTTAAATATTACTAAATCAGCTGTTACCAAAAATTTGCAAAATGGACAATGGCCCTTTTCTACCAAAGTCGGAGGAAACAATGTAAACTCAATCGTACGGGTTCATTCACCAGTTATGCTTTAAAAATACTTGATTTGAGCTATTTAGCTACATAATATTGCCAAAACAAAACCACACGGAAAACCTCGCTGTTGTAATGAAATTCTTTAGAAATCTGATTATAAAAAGCAATGAGCAAAATGCAATCGAGACAAATCATAGAAAAGATGCGAGCAAACAGGGGGCGAAATAGGGTTAGACATAAAAAAAATACTGAATCGCCTTTGAACAAGTGAATAGGATGCAATTGAAGTGATGTTCAGAAGCTAATAATGGGTAACACGACTAAAAGTGTGGTCTACGACTAAAGTGTATTTTTTGCCGGGCACTGCATTGGGGAAAAGTACAACGAATGCCTGCTTTAAATTTCTTTAATTTTATTTCATTTGGTATGAAGTGAATATATCGATGCTTCTATTCATTATAAATTGATTTAACTAAGGTATCAAGTGTAAAGACATCTATAGATATAAACATTTAAGAAACAATTAAGTCTGCTAGTTCATAATAAAGCTGTACAAATGTAACGATGAAAAAAATTTTCATTTGTGCAAGTTTAACATTGACTACTTAGAATACAAATTTTTAATGTAATGAGGGGCCCGCCATCCTTTGTGGGACTTGGACTCGTATTGTACATATGTGAGTCCCGCACTAGGAAGGAGAACACAATTAACAGACGTTAGACATTGATAGTGTTTTTATTAAATCTTAATTTAAAAATTTATGTAATAGAAGGAAAAGAAACACTTTCTAGTCTGGATAAAAAAATGTAGTGTAAAAGAAATATCTAATCAACTGCCATATATTTTATCTGGGTTTTAAACTTTAATTAGCTTATTTATCGTGTTTAATTGAATCGACGAACTTTTCCCTTCGAGCAGATTAGCTTGGTTTTGTAATTTTTGTTTGCTTTCAGTTTTGTTAAGAGTTTAGTTCTCCATTTGTAATTTTTGAAATAGAACTTTTCAAATCGATGCACAGTGGGTTAAAACCCCCAAAACGTGATAAAAATTTAAAATCAAATGTATGCATGTATTCAAAATGTGACTAATTTATTAAGCATTATGGTTAATTTCCCATTTTATTAATAACAAATACTTTTTCATCAAAAATTAATTAATTTTTCGTTGTCTCATAATCACTGGAGTTATCTGATGTGTTTTTCTCTGTATCAGAACAGACATCAGGCAATTGATTTGTTGATACTTTTAGCTCTTCCAACAGTTGCTTAGCTTCATAAAAAGGGCATTTGTATCTTTTAGCAGCAAGCGTGAACTGTTAATAAAAATCTGATGATACAAAGAGGAAATATCAAATCCTCATTTGTTGCTCCCCTCAACATGTTTATGGTAAAACTTCTAAAATGCTTTAGACTTATACTTCTTAAGCTTCAATTTTTACTCAAGCTTCAGTTAATTGTACAACGGCAGCAATGAGTGGGATACAGTAGATGCTCTGTGCAGCAGTATCTTATGAACCGATAATGGTATGCAAAACTAGTGGTGTTCATTTACATAAAGTTGAGCAGTTTCTCTGCAAGAACCCTGAAGCCATAACCTGTAAAATAGTTTCAAAAATGTTTTTATAAGATTTTCATTGAGTCTTGTAATCTTGGTCGAATCCATGTAAAGTTTAAAGAGGCAGCGAGCAGTTTCCGTTATTAGATGTACGAGCTTCCTGTTTGAACCTGATTTCAATTATAAGGCCCATTTCTCTTTTGAATTAATTGTAATGGGGGCTTCAATTAATGATTTGTGGCTTTTAATTCAATTTCGTTTCCTTTTCGGGCTTGTAGCATTGCAGATTTTTCCGTCAGCCATTGTACATTCTATGTTAACTTTTGTGAACTTGTTTTGAACGATTAGTTCAAATTTTGAAATTTGACCTTTTATATATGTGACTTGAGATAGCAATGTGATCTCTTTCTGGCATTAAATTCTTAATGTTCAATTCTTATTTGAAAGTTATTTCTCAGTTCTTTGGAGATAATGTCTTACAAATGTTTGCACCTCACATTAGCATCTGATACATTCTTTCCAGACGTTTAATAAGTAAGAGACTAAACATTTTTTATATTTACGCATCGGGAATTAGATACATATTATCGCAATTGATATCTAGTCAAAAATCTTCCATTTGAAGAAAATGGGCTTACAAGAAATGGCGACTCGTAAATCGAGAATATTCGTTAATGCAAGAAACAAAAGGTTGAACAAGAGTTTGGTTTCTTTCTATATGTAAAACAAACGAAAAGTATTCACAAAATTGGACATTAAATGAAAAGCAGATGATAAAATTTCCCATTTTTTTTATTATGATACTTTGTTTTATTTAAAATATTATTTTTTTTATCATATGCTGTAATGACATTTGGATTCAGAGTGGTGATTGACAGCAGATCTTTGTAGTGCAAAATATGGAAGAACTTCCTTTATATTTCACTATAATAGTACTTACAGATCTTTAAAAGTACCAGAGTAATTTGTTTAGAGACAATTGCATTTATGAGCATATTAGATTATATCAATGTGTTAATGAAAGTATCAGCCAAATCTCGAAAAAAATTAACAAATTAGACTGGCAGTAGGTGGAAGTAAAGATATTTCGAATTAAAAATTTCAAGTAACAAAGTAAATAAGAAAACTGCTTGGTTAGTGAACTAAAAATTGTGATTACGAAAAATTAATGACATGTTTTTGAAAGACTATACCTTTCCCTATTAGGGTATAGCAGGGTTTTATTAAAATCGTTTACACAAAACAGAATCGAGATTCAAGCTTGCGCAAAACTTCACTAACTTTAACTAATGGAAAACAAAAGTTAAAGACCAAATTCGAACAGCTGTATGTTGTACTAAGTTGCAGGTAATCAAATTGTTGATGGTTTTAAAAGGGGACAATGATGCTGATTTAAATAATTGTCTTATAATCTTATTCTCTGAATTATGTAAAAACCACTTTTGATCACGTTTTTGTCCCATTGTGCGAAGTTATGTAATACTTAATTTTTTTTAAATTCAATTCAATTGTGGTTGAAAGTAGGTAGCAGTTTTGAAGATAAGGGAAATAGAGTTGTTGATATGCTTAAAATAAGTTTTTGCTAAGGTACATCGAGTTGCAAGAACCGTTTTCAAATGCGTTAGACCTGAACTAAACACCTACTATAACTTAATATGTATATATATCCGTTCTCATAATCACGGATTCTGTTCTCTTTTGACTTTTTCCAGACCATTTTCATTTCGTGAACTCAAATGTGCGGAATATTTTTGGAATTATACTAAAGTGTAGAGTGAAAATTCTTTCAACATAATTAACCACTTTTAATTTTTTTCAGATGTTCAACATCGGTACATCTTGAGTAACATGTTAAAAATGAGTTTCCAAAGAGAACTTGAATAAATATCAGAAACACTGGTCGTACCGAAACATTAGCATATTTTATAAGTGATTTTGTTATTCGCCAGGTGATTTCATGTTTCCCATGAAATACCACACTTGCATCAATTTTGAATGTGTTCATTATTCAAAGCTGCGTTTTATCCTTGGACACACGTTATGCGCGGAACACACGTTGTCTGATTTTGTTGCTCAATAAAGATAATAGTTTTCGATTTCGATTAATTCTCTGTCAAGTGAATGTAATAAACAAATAAAAAATATAATTCGAAATTGTTATGTACCTATGATCCCCTTATAAGACGGGTCGCCGGTACCGTGATATTGAGGCCTGAGAGCTATGGAGGGTATGTGAAATGGTTTTTGTACTGTAGTATTCAGTTTGTTTTCTAAGTCTAAAAAGTTATAAATCTTTTCAACTATCTAAAGTTATACTTGTGTCTAAAGATGGGTATGAAAAAATCATTCTTTTTTTAAAATCGCATTTATTTTATTAAAATCGGAATTAAAAAAAAATTTAATCGGATTTTTATTCTGAATTAATTATCTGCCTTTACTGTTAGACGGGCTCTGTCCGGAAAAACTAATTTTCTTGTCTTTTCACAACCATACTTTTTCAAAATTCCGAGTGTACTTAACTATAAGAGGGAAAATATTCTTGCAACAGATACAGTTGTAGCTGTGGCGATAGGCAGTTTAATGGCTTTATTGGTGACTTTCTTGTTTTTTTTTCCTAAAACTTATCTAAATGAATTTCCCATTCTAAATGATCCATATGGGACAGAATATTCTCTTAAAGAGGGACCTAAAATATTGTATGATACTAGGTAAATGTTTTCTTTTTATGAGCATTAACAGGTACTTTCAATAAAAGTTCAGTCGATTTGCTTGTTGGAGGGTGTAAGAAATAGGAGGCACTCAGAGTACGCTTGTGAAAGCTAATCAGTCGAAAATTCCCTCGCAGTGGTAGATATAACGATTCAAGAATCACGACTTCCCATAGAGAAGCGGGTGTCCAAAATTTGACCAAAAAATACTTTGCACAGCATACGGACTGACCCCATGTGTATAAACACAACCTCTCCCAATAAACAGGTTTTTGTGTCCCTTGTCAATGGCCACAGAAATAACTGTTTGTCTTTGTCATCTCAGTCAAAATTGTTGTTTCGAGTGAGTCGTCAAAGTACGGTAGCTGATGCTTTTCAGTTTAAAAAGATCATTCTCAGTTTTAGTACTAGTACATTTTTAAAGTTAGTTGTGCAAAACAACAAGCATCTTGTTTCAGGTTATTTAATTTCCAATATTATTGAACTTCAATAACAGAGAAGGAAAAGGTTAAAATTTTGTTTTAAATCATGACTTTTTAAAAATAAAGACAGCTTGGTTTAAATCGGTACACCCTGGTCCAAAGGAAAATGTACATGTGTGCTATTTAACCCTTTCAGGAGCGGTGGAACCTGTCGCCCTTCCTCCTTTAAATAGTTAAGGCTAGGGATATAAATATCCACGGTATATTGAGGCTAAGATGGTATATAAACATTATCTCACATGATATTCTGACGTCTAGGAGTGCTCTAGATGAGGTGCGACATAAAGGAGCTCAATTTCACATAAGGTGGTGTATCCTCACCCAAAGTATTTTCTCAAAGAAACTCGTTTTGGGCTAATTTTATTTAATTTAGAGGTATGAAATACATTTTTGTGAATATGGATAATATATTCATTATAAATGGATTGAAATAAGATGAAATGTGAGTAACGAGCCTTTAATATATACATGCAATTTAGAAAGTTTGAAGCAGATGCTATGCGCGAGTCTGCTAGTTTCTTATATTTCAAATTTAAATCCCCTAAGCCTCTTTTCTTAACACTAACCTTTCCCTACCTGTCGTATGCAGACTCGTTTAAGATGCTTATCGCAAGTTGCGTGAAATACGGTGCAGAGAACTAGTTTGTTTAGGGATCGGAATCGCAGCAGCGATCCGCAGGAAATGGACCATCATCTGGATTATCCGCATGGATCTCGAAATCTTCCTTTCTCCGGGTAGGCGATGCGTGAAACGTCTTTGATGACTGACGATGAAAGGATGGGTGCTCCTTTATTGCCATCTTTCTTGTCTTCCACTCCACTGGCCAAGCACTGCATGGAAACGAGGCCGATCTCACCAGGATGCACCCTTTCGCCCGAAATCATCGCACCTGCGTGGACGATTCCAATAAGAATCTCCTGCTGAGTTTCTTATGTACCACCTTAGTTTCTTATGTTTCTTATGGACCACCCAGGACTGTTCCTGAGTGGTCCATTGGGCGTGCATTTGCATGCAATCAGAAAAATTAGGGGTGGCTGAAAGACAGGCGCAGTATGCCTCCAACTTTAAATAAACATGACCAGCAATTTCTGTTTTTTCCTTCTTTGTAGATGCGTTTTGCGATTGTAATAAAAGATTGTGACTGCATATTTTGTTCTTAATTTTCCTTAGACTTTTCAAAGAGCTCTCATCGAGAACGATTTTGTTCAGGAGAGAGGCAACGGGGCTCGAAATTTTTCCGAAATGATTTCGGAATTAAAAGATGAAAAATACACGGCTGTAGCTAGTTATCTGAGAAAATATTTGCTTCAAAAAGAATTCCAAATCATACATTATCGTTGACACATTTATACATGTTTATCATAAATATGCACATTAGTTAGGCGGATGACATGACAAATTTAATTTTCATATTTTAGGGAGCATATTGTTAGGGAAGGTTTTTATTTTTATCAAAATTCTCATTTTATGGGTTTCTGGAATTGAAAAACCATCATTTATCCAAACCGTTGGTGAATTTTTTAATTCTGTGTCAAAATGGGAGACGGGTTTTACTTGTACACATAATATTGTGGTTTGTTTGGGGTTTTATGGCGCAAGGACCATATTTGACCATGCTGCTCCAGACACAAAACATACAATATCAAATAATAGACAAACACACACTGAAAGTTTTACTATCACAAGGGAAATACACCCATGCACCTGACAGGAATCGAACCTGCGCCGCCTACAACTCGAAAGTTGCTAGCGCAGTGGGCATACCCACTGTGCCACGACGGCCCCTCGCAAAATATTGTGAATTATTTAACTAGATTTGGTTTACGTGCAAAATTTTTTCAACAATTCATTTGAATCTGCTCTGAATTTGTATGAAATCTGCTCTGAAAGTATATCCTCTGGAACTAATTACTCTTTCTCCAAGTTAGCAAAGTGGTTGCTGATTTATTTTTCAGCTTGTTTCGAATTTTCAAATTGCTGCTCTAAAAGGTATTCTAAACTATAAACGTAACTAACGCCAACCATAAACATCCTTATATTATACTTGCTTTTTATGCACATTTTCACAAATTAATTCAAAATTTGAGGCATCGATTGATTTTTGTAATTTGGGTGTTATTAGTCACGAGTAATATTTGTGTTTTGGCTGTTTTTATCCGTTTCCGGTAGCTTGGTGTTATAATTACATAATCAAACGGGGTGGATTCTTAAAAGAATTTTTCTATATTGATATTTGTTTACTTAGTCTTTCCATTACAGATATGAATGTGGCAGGATCGACTTCTCGAGTTTTTAATCACACCGACCAAAGTTAATTATAATATATAATTTATTTCTACGATGTATCTGGTCCGCTTAGCCAGTGATGCAAAAAGTGACCGCCATCGGTAAACAATTCCAATCGATCATACTTTTTGTTAGATTATCATAGATCTCATTCCTTACGCACGTTTTTATTAATACAATCATTTTTCTGACAAGAAAAAAAGCTCGTGGGAAACAGGAAGCAACATTCTGCAGTCGCTTCACATCCAAGGAAATAAAAGATTTCGAAACCGACCCAGTTTCGGGCTATTTAATAACATCTTTTGTGCTCCGTGTTTATTTTTTAATTGTTTGGGAATTTTTTATTCACCGTTGCTGAAGCATGAAGGCGTATTTCTAAACTAGCAGATTTGCATTGCTTTCTCATCTTTTTTTATAGGTAGTTCTTTTCCTTTAATCTCTGTTGGATCACATGTGATCATAGACCACCCTTTCAAACGGGACAAGTGTGTTTGTTATGTTTAGTTTTGAAAAACCCTGAACTCGGGTAATTTTTAAATGGAAGATTGTGTTGGTATCTTCATTGCGTATGTAATAAAATTTTATTGCAAAAATGACGGAAACCTTTAGTGTCCCGTGTCAATATTTTCAAGGAAATATGATTTTTCTTATGAAACCGTATTTCTCAAAACCAAGCACAAATGAAAATGAATGCTTTTGAATTAACTTGAAACATATCAAGCATGGATGTAGTCTATTAAAAATTGGCCTTATTGACCAAGCTGCATCATTGGGCTATAAGAAATATTGGATATTTGAAGAGATATTAGTTGCATCATAAAATAATTACATTTATTAATGATTTCAAAAAATTTCAATGAAAGACTTCGGGTACATAATGATGTCACTTCGAAAATTTCAAGCTAGGAATTTTTAAGTTTAAAAAAATTTCCAAAATTAGAATGGCTTATCACTTATTCAAATGGTCATATTATCTTAAACTTTCAATTTTAACTTAAACTTTCAATTACGGGAATAAGTGCTCATTCGAACAATCAGAAATTCTTTTGATCCTCTTGAATATTTTGTTTTTGATTTTTTTTCATTGCGGAACATTTGTGTGGTTTATCACTGTTGCCCGAAATTTTTCTGTAGATTTCATAACGAAATCTACTTATGAAGTGAATTTTTATTTTCATTGAGAATTATACAGTTATTGGAATACAGCTGTTTTAATGCTTCTTTTACATTCGCCTTTTTTACCTAACAGATGAAAATGTTCTGATTAGGAATTCCTATTGTAATAATGTACTAAATGTCACAAAAGTAAGTTGAACGGTTTCGTCAAAAATATGATTTTAAATCTTTACACGTGTCAATTGAATTGTATTTTTACTAATCATTTTTTAAAAATAAAATAACATTTCAAACCACATAACTTATTACCTTTAGTCGTATTTTAAAAGCTAATATCTTAAAAAATTCCTCTCCCTTTAAACTTGGATGACCCCGGATTATTGGATAAAACTTCGATAAACGTCAATTCCATTTCGAAAACAAAATTTAACACTTGCCATCTACTTGTAGATCGTGGTTTGCACGTATTTTTCAAATTTTATAAAACAGTATAAATTTCAAAGCTCATTCTATCAATATTGCATTTGCTCGGTATCCATAATTCTTCCTATCTTCCGCAACCCCCTTAAGACGTTGGCGTCGGTAACTTTAACGGAGCTTAAATAAAAAAATAACTAAACACCCCAACTCAAATTTCATTCGCGTCCTTGGGACACCACTGAAGGGAAAGATTAAAAATAAGAAAGAGCGTTACGTGTTGTTAACCTCATTCAAAATAACCTCGACCGCAAAGTATACTTCTGACTCGATCCCAGCGACTTTGATCGTCAGTAAGAGCACGTCTTTTCCACCATTCGGAATTTTCCATCTGCTCCTGATTCTACCTCGTTTCTGTGTACATTTCCATTTTATTCAAATTTGTAGGATGCTACCAATACCCAGGATTGTGCAACCCAAATCATTCCTTGGGCCATTTTATGCGATTTACTACGGGACTCATGGAATGGGTTTTTTTAAATAAAATTATAAAATGTATTCCAGGCACTCATCTTATTAAGTTATCAGTGTTTTTTCTTTTTTTGTGGCCATTAGTTCATAAAGCTACTTCAATAATGCTTGAGTCGTCTGTTTTCTTCGAATACTTTCTTCCGAATTCATTTTGAAAAATAAACAGCGCAAAGTCTTGACTAACTTAACAGTAGAATAAAAGTTTAATAGCCGAGAAAGACATGCCTTTTCCGACATCCGAAAATTTCTTTTGTTTCCCAAACAGCACTGTTTGCAGTAACTTGCGAAGCATCGTTAAACACCCATTGCTTCCAAATATAACATTCCTATCTAATAGTCTTCTCCGTGCTTGTGAAAAGATAGTGTGAATAAAATACCAGAAATATATTTTACCAAATGAAAAGCAAAAATTCTTATTTATATTTTATCAGGCGATAATTATTCATTTAAAAATACAAATTTGACAAGTTTTGCAAACGATTTTTATTAATGTTTTAATTTATCTATTTATCGTTTTCGATATTATTTTGCGATGTGGTAATCGAAAGGAGATAAAAACTTATGAAGAGATGTTCCAGAAGTATGATGTATGTGAAAATATTATTGGAACTTTTTAATGGAAAAAATATCTAAATAAAAATTAACTCTTGACACTCTTTTTTGTTCTACTGCCGAAGAAATAAATGCACACAAGAACCTACAATAGTAATACGAATAAGTTCTGCCCTCTGAGGAGTTCACACGCATATATTCGTCTGCAGTCTTCTCTGCGACTTACCAGTTTTGACCTTCTTGACCGACATAATCTTTCAACGAATAGACGTGGTTATTTAGTCATTATATGTGTTGGCGGAAAGCAACAGTACACGGAAATCTCGGGACGCTCAGAGGGTTAAAAATAGAAACTGTTTAGTTTAGGTTTGCGTATTTCGGGATTTGTACGTTTTAAAATCTTCCGTGTTGGATGATTTGTCAGAGCTGTGCAGAGCTGATGTAAAAATGTCATCGGATTTTATTTTAACGAAGAAACTTGTATTATTTTGTGTCCAACATTCAATCAATTTGAAAAATAAATTTTTAAAGTTTGAATCATTTTTTAATTAAGTACTATTTGAAAAGGGCTTCGGGCAACATAATAATTCGCTACTCTTCAAATTTTTCAGGCTAGTAATTTTCAAGTTTTAAAAAATTCCAAAATTATAATGGAATATCCACGGTACACAAAAGGTCATGCTATCTTAATCTTTCAAGCATCACGCGTCTCATTTAAGCAATTGATTTGATCTTTTTGAATGCTTTGTTTTTAATTTTTTTCGATTACGGAATATATTTCTGTGGTTCATCGCAGGGTATGCCGATTTAAATCAGCTTGATAAGTTAAAACTTCGCTCGTACTCACCCGAAAATTATATTAAAATCATCCTCCCTTTGAAGACACTAAATAACAGTATTTTCTGATTGGGATCATAATTACCAGACAAGTATTTTCATCTTGGGCCACTAACCAATAGGTGTCACTCACAAGCCTGCTCATCAGCGTGAGTTTTGTTTTCCATGTGACTAAATCGAACGTAGCCAATTTTAAACCGTTCTCCATATTTTGAGTGAAGATGCTCGAAATATATTCACTCAAATGATTAAAATTGTGGTAACTTGCTTTCTTTTTTTAGATGTTCTAGTTATTTATTTAGTAGTCTGTTCATAAAAATATAAGATACAATGAAAATATTTTCTTCAGGATCACTGAGCATTCCAATTTTGCACATAACCTTTATAATTGGCAATTTTGATAGTTTCATTTTGTGTAATATGTTGGTTAATTTTTATTTCAATTTATTGGGGAAATTTTATGCATTGATCCCTTAGAATTCTTTCACTGCTAGAATAACTATTCAATATTTATGGAATTGAAATTTGGAATGCAAAAGTTAATTCTCTCATCTGATAATTGAGTGAATATGCTGAGGAAAGATTATGGGTTAAAGCAGAAAACTATTGGAATTGATAAATTTTTTATTGCAAGCTCAAAATTCCACTGAATTGGCATGTTCTGGGGGATGCTATTTCACTTGTTCTGTACTGTTCATAGAGAAAAGCTTCATTTTTTTTATTTATATATAAACTTTGTGTGCTTCGAATATACGTATGAAATACTTGTCAATGCTCAAAGAATTAAAAAAATAGACATTTGATTTCAAATTTATGTATTTTCTTGTCGTCTCATTTTTTACTGTTAACTTACAAAAATAACAATTTTTTACCAATAAGTTATTTTTGCAAGCTAAAAATTAATGGCAAGTAGGAATTTTTTCAAGATGCAAGTTCCTTTTATTTCCTTTTGGTGACATGATTTTTTCTCAAGCAAGTCTTGAACGAATTAAATATTTTATATCAAAATAATTGAAGTAATTCAAAGCATTTTATTTTCATATATGATAATTATATAATGCAAAAAGAATTCTAAAATTTGTATGATTGAAAAAATTCATACGGTGTCCGTGGGATCCGACAACCTTTATCTGAGACCAAAAAATTCACGTCACTGGTTATGAGTTAACTCAGTAATCTAAACCGCTTGAGAACCAGAAGGAAAAACATTTCTCATCTTGGCATTTGGGGCACTGTCTATTTACTCTATCATGTGATTTACTTTGCTACTTCCTATGTCACGCTTTGATCTTTTGAAAAATGTACCCAGCTATATTTCTTAATACATTAATGTTTTACATAAAAATATTAATGTTTAAATAAATCAAAACTCTAGAAACTACTCTGTAATTTGCGTCTCGTGTCCAACAAATTTAAACTTGTATGGGCAAGGAATGAATTAAAATCATAAAATCCGATTTAAATATAAAAACTGATTTAAATCAAATAAATCCGATGTTTAGATTTTTAAAAAAATCATGATTTTTTTCATACCCTGGTTCATCGCTATGTTGCCTGTACCCTTCAATAAAGGTATTAGTGACAGTGACTTTCGGATTCCACTTTCAATTTTCAAAGAACTCACTCTTGTATAAGGATATGAACATTTCAAACAAAAACTTCACATTTTGCAAATCCTGTATGTTTTCATCTCAATTTCTTGGTCAAGACGTCCTCAGGGCACTTGAGTGACTCCTTTGAGTACGGGCATCACGGACCAGACGTACCCTAGTGATCTTTACTTTTCCCATGGAGTTTACTGTCTTTAGTAAACATAGGAGTCGTGCTCCCGGGATACCCGAAGGTTTTTCGCTTTCATCCCACTATGTTCCCCGATTCCTCTTTTTTTTCGTTCATATTTTTTACTTGATGTTGTCTTGTGTTTGGCGCAGCTTGGCGAAATATGGCCCTTGCGCCATAAAGCCTTAAGAAAACCAACCATCTTGATCAAGACATTTTTGAAATTGCCCGTTGTGTTGCTTCAGTGCGACGTAAATTAAAATACCTACCAAGACGTTTTTGAAAAAGGGCACTTTTTGTGTTCTGGCTCTTTTGAACCAACCAACTAAAGGGCACTTTTGATAAAGAAAAATGGCAGGGACGTGAGCCCCTATAGTCCGTCCTCTCTGCACTGCCTTGTGATTTGGTATAGTGTTTCTTATTGCATTTTTCTTTATTTCATTGGTTTACTTTACTCTTGGTATTTGTCGTGGCTTTAAATGTGACTGGGTGGGCCACAAAAGAATAACTTACCTAGCCACATGCGGCCCCCGGGCTTTGGGTGGACCAGCCCGCCAATACCGAACATTAGTTATCTTATGACGGTTTAATTTTCTTTTCGCTTCGCCTCTACTTCAAGGTTGTAGCGTGCCTTCTCTTTATTGTAATGCACTCAGAGTGGAAAGCTGCGTGAGCCCACGGCTCAAATCAGACGCCGGCCGACGTTTTGTTTCACTTCTGCTGTAAAGAATTTTTTAAGGAAATGACCAGTTTTCAGAAACTAGGGGTAGAGGGTTGTTTTTTCAGTAGATTACCGACAAAATTAGCTCAATGAGTATGCCCACTGTGCTAGCAACCTTTGAGTTGTAGGCGGCGCAGGTTCGATTCCTGTCTGGTGCATTCCTCGCTGGGTATATTTCACTCTTCTGTGTCAGTAAAACTTTCATTGTGTGTGTCTATTACTTGATATTGTGTCGTGTCTGGCGCAGCATGGCCAAATATGCGCTATAAAACCCCAAAACCAACACCAACCTAATTTTACTGTCTTGTGTTTGGCACAGCTTATCCTCTTTTGGATCTTGCGCCATAAAACGCAAATCAACCAACCAATCCTTGTGTTTTTCGCAATGCGCCATAAAATCCAACCAACGTAGTGAAAGATCAATTTAATTAACTTTTTTAATATAATTGTTATTTTATTTAAGAAATATTAATAAGGACTTCAATACATTTTTAATATGTTCGTACGAAGATGAAAAAAAGAAACCGATACTTTTGGGGGAGGGTTGTTGTGTCCAAAGAGCCCTCTCTAGCCACGCTACTGTGCTTCTCTTTGGGGCTTACGTTCGTAGCTAGACCGTTGAAAATTGGTGGGAATAATATTACACTTGAATCGCGACCTCTAGGCTGACATCCGCATGTTTCTCTACGCTCGCTGTTACTTCGTTCTCTAAGCTATTTACGATTTTGAGCGATGAAAATCCTCAAAACCCGTGGATAAGCTAGACGGAAAGCGTGACCTTTGAGGAATCGGAAGAAAACCGTCTATTTAGGTAGTAATTTCGTGTGAGTTTTAAACCATATTTCGGTAGCGCAAGCTTTTCCATTTAGGGCATGACGAATCGAACAGCTAGTCTGTCTTTTTATAGTTTATGTATGCTTTGTTTTAGAGGGATAATAAAAACCTTAAATGTAGCTAATCCGGCAATCTTCGCACTGAATTACTGTTATTTCGGAGCCGATTCTCAGGCTTCGTTATGGATCTAATTCATAATTGTTTTCTCGATTGAAATTTCCGTGATGTAAACTAACTGTAGAGCGATTGTGTTTCGTTCTAATGTGTTGTTTCAATTTCCGGAGGAATGTATTGTTTCTGAATCTCCTTTTGGAGTCCATGGCATTCCCACACGAAGTGTGTGCGCCAATAAGCTCACAAATCAAAACTGGTTTTTAGGTTTTATACATATCTTTCAATTGGAACAGTTGTAGTTATTTATTTGTTCTATTTGATATTGCTTTTGCAAAATGACGCTGATGGTTGGTTGTTTTCGGATTTTATGGCGCAAAGGTCATATTTGGCCAAGCTGCGCCAAACACAAGATGGACAACACAAAGAGGGAGGAAGGAAAAGCAGAAGGGTTGGCAAGGGTAGAAATGAAAGGGAGGAAAGATCACTCGGGTACCTCGGGATTGTGATGCCTAAAGAAAATGTGACCCTGAGGGCACAAAAAATAACGCTGAAATTAAAGCTGTTGTATGGTGGCGGATCTAGTCATTTTGAGCCCATGGGGTGCAAATAACTCGTGAATATTCTCAAATTGGTTGGTCATAATTTCTTTAGATAATTTTGTTAAATATCTTAGAGCAAAATTTTATAGCAAAAACTGTTAATACTTTAATAAAAGTTATAATTAATCACAAATAGATTTTACAATTAATTCCAACTAAAATCATTACTCTGTTAATTAATAAATAATAGAACCAGATTATATAAACATGAATTTTTGGAAATATTCTGAAAAATGCTTTGTTGACAACTATTTTTCCGTTTTGAGGTCCTACAACAAAACAACCTAGGCTCACGCCTAGTGGGTGACACTATTTTGCTACCCAACTTAGAATTGGATAGCTTAGTACCGTGGTTAATTGCGTTGCGATTTGAAAATATTAGATATGATACTCAACACGAGATGAAGGCAGACTAAAAAGGATCACGGAAATTGTGCATTCACTATCAAATAACTGAACCCAAAGTTTTTTTTATTAGAATCAGGTCATTTTAATCATAGGGTGGGATTTCATTTTCTTTTTCTTTTTTTTTTGTTACGGTCAAATTTTATTCTTTATTAGTTCAGAATGGAATAATTAGTACGGTGGGCCATTTGTGTGGGAAAGGATGGAAAAATTGTAGACTGGAATGGAATGCGGGTCCATCGGATTGCTGTGCCCACTGCTTGTGACAGATACTTTTATAATAGTGATAGTTAAAATAAAAATTGATTATTTTAACTATCGCTATTAATTGTTACTGATTGTATTTAGTAAGTAGATATTCTAAGAGAATATATTGATTGCTTCAAAAATCTGTGGCAAAGGTCTTGGGGATATTCTGAAGGACTGACAACATTCGAAAAATATCTAAACTATTAAGTTTGTAGCATTTTCAATTTGCTGTTGCTAATGATAATCCTATAGGATCGAACTTAATGAATTTCAAATCAAATGTGACGTTAAGATTTATTCAAGCATATTTTGTTTACCTAAAGCTACAAAAACATCCTGAAAAATAAATTGAAATTTTATTTATATAATATATCTCGGACTCCGTTAATGGAAAATATTTTTCTTTAAATGGCGATCAAACTAGAATTTAAGTTTGGAGGATTGAAGGCATATTAAAGTTATTTCGCATTCTCGTAATTTTAATAAATTAAACTATTAGTTTTAGTAATTACTTCCCACAAGTTTAATTTTTAATGTGTTCATTTATTCTATGTGTATGCACTTTTCAAGAACTTAAAAACTACTTTAAACTTGTAGGGAAAATTGTATTTACAGCTTGAAAAATGTTTGAACTGTCTCAGATTCTGACACATGGTTGCATATGTGTAAGTGAAACGAATTTTTCGGCAGGAAGTAGGTTAAAGACCGCAAGTTATGGTGATTTGTAAATCGTTTATAAATTGAGCTGAACATCACGAATGTTCGTTGTCTTCTACGTCTGTAAACTCCAGCTAGTCCTTAATCAAATACCGAAGGAATGGTGACTGGTATGTATACAGCGAAGCAAGCTATACTACTTCTATCTTTGTGTAAACAGATGCTTAGAAAGTATGTTGACTACCTGCAAGTTTGGATGCAAATGCAGTGAATAAATAACACGAAACAATAACCGAAGTAAAATATTTTTTAAACCTAGGCTTGTTTTAAATGTTGTTGCTTGCATAACTTCGTGTGTCTCGGAGAAATTTTGACACATCTTGGTTAAATATGTAGAGGAAGAAGTTATTTTTGAAAAAAAAACCTCTTAGAAATACTTTGAAAATTTTTAGATAGTCTGAGACCTGGTTATTGCGGCAGAAATGAAAAAACAATGTTATGGATCTTATTTTTGGAGGGTAAAGATTCTCGAATTATTTTATGTTTTCTCTCCACGCATACAATCATAGCTTATGACAAATAGAATATTAATTCATAACGAAACGCTGTTTGCAAAAATAAATTAGAAGTATTTACTGTTAGATTCCAGTTCCAATCCTGCAGTCCTTAACAAGGTTATGAACGATGAAATTATATGGTGTATCGTCGACTTACAAGCGAAACAACACACTGTTGACAAAAACAGTTATGAAAAAACGAAAGGAGAAAAATTCTACTCCCCACAAGATTTACCCACCAAATGTGTTTCTGAAGAAATGCATCCTTCATGCCAAAAAAAATTACTAACTACTTCAGCCAAAAAATGATCACATTCTGGTTTTGGAAGTTAAAAACTCATATCTTGAAAATGTTGACTGTTTCACTTGAAAGCCGACGATATATTCAAGGTTCTTGACACAAAATGGCTAGATATTTTGTTAATAGTGTAATTTATATCATCAAATTTCATTATCAGGATTTTCTTGTAAGAGGGCCATTTTTACAAAAAGAAAAGGGCAGATGCCTGAGCTCTCATGTCCCTCTTCCCTGATTCTCTCTTCCCTTCATGGCTCTGATTTGTTTTTAATTTTTAACAAACTAATTCTACTCGAAGTTGGCTTTATAAACGTTGGGGAAAACTGAATTTCTGGACACCCATTTTAAACAAAAATTTACTTTTGTATACAATTTTGATTCTTCATGAACAAACCAGTCTTCTAAAACCGGCGATGCACCGAATATGGTATGTACGAACACAAATGATAAATTGAAGGATTAGTTGCGAAAAGTTGCGATTAATGCAAGCTAAATTGCAAGATTCCGTGCTCACTAGTATTATCTTCCCGAACGAATTTTATAATTGTATGTGTGGATAATATTGTTCTATGAAAACATTATTTCTCATTCCGAACGCTAATGAATAGTCAACCTGGACTTCCCGTTTATGTACAACCCAGTTTGTTGTCATGGTGGGTTTTTTCTGAAAGCGGAAAATCCATTTCGCGAGCGAACAAAGTGTAGCCTGGAATTGTGCGTGGACAGGTGCTCCTTTCTTGTTCTCATAACCTTGAAATGGTTGAAGAGGCGTTAGGTGTAGGTCGACTGGGCTTACTTCTGCTGCGTAGCGTGTCGAGCAATAATGATTTGTTAAAAATAAGATTAGCTGTATAACTATAGTGTCTGATCGCACAAATGAAAGGAAACACGAAATGTGTGTGTGTGATTATCTGGATGTAACAAAATAGCGCCGAATCTTTTCTTCGTTTTGTTTATTCTTTGAAACAGGATCAATGGATTTACGTTTGTAAATTCTTAATGAAAATAAATTTTATCTTTGGACTATTTCCGTGTGTTCTGATTTTATAGTTCTCTAAAGTTTGTCTAAGGCTTCATGCTTTTCCTGCTTTTATTATGGTGTCACGTGGTCTACAGTGACAGGAAAAATTCAATGAACTTTCTTTCTGAATTCAAACTTCCTTCTGTTAAAGTATGACAAGAAATATATTGCAATGCTTTATGCTATACAGTGCATAGGGATAAATTCAAGAAATGTTTTCGATTTTATTTTCTGAATTCAAACTTTTTGTTTAAATTTAATAAATAACAAGAAATATATTTTCACACTCATCATTAGGCCATTTTTTTCCGTCAGATTTTATACGAGGATAAAACTTGAGAATATTTATTTTTTATTTTACCTCTAAAATTGAGCATGTCTTACTCACCTATTCATTTTAATTTAATTTTTAATCATGACATTGTAAATTTCGTTCTTTTATTTAAAAAAGGCATTTGCTTTTTTATGTCAAGTTGATTTAAAATTTTGAAAACCTAATACCCCGATAAGAGGTGTAAAACCAAATTTGTACCTTCTTATTTTATAATCATTTTTATTCCTATGGTGAAGTAGTGCTTCAAAATGTGTTAGAAATTTAAAAAATGCTGTTGCAAAACTTGTACTATTTATTTAAAATATATCTGGAATTAATCAAAGAAGTATGAATACAAGTTTTAAAATAGAAAAATAAACAAGAAATTTTTTATTTTTCCTAGAACCGATTTAAAAGCTTATTGTTTCCAACAATTTAATTGTTTTTGTTTTGAAACCTAAAAGTTTTACTTAATTTTAGTATTGGAACTAACACAAATTTAAAAGGAAAAATATGTTTCCAATATGCTTTAATGCAAAGCATATTATTTATTGTTTTTGTTCAGCATATACTCTATTGTTGTAAAACATGTTGAAGAAGGATAAAGAAAACAATACTGCACAAACTAGATGCTACACTTGCCCCACGCTGGCTTAATGCTTACCACCCCTGTGGAGCATTATGTTGAAATGCTTTAAAGCATGTTATGCCCTCTTCTACTATAAAACATTGTTTTCAACATAATGCTTTAGAAGAGAAAAAGGGTAAACCTAATCTTAAAATACATTTTGTGTCAATGTGATTTAAATCGGGTATTCAATAATTTTTTTGAAGTTCTATATAATTCTGTGGAGCACCAAATATTTTTAGGTTAATCTTGCTATCTAGACTTGATTCATATAGCTTTTAGACATTTTGATAAAACATTAACAGCTCATTCCAAATCATTTAAAATTCCAACTTATTTTGACATAAGCATCAATACGTAAATAACAACGTATTTTTTACTGAGAATTCTTTCCTATAAAGTAATAATTCTAAACCACTGTACTATAAGGTGGCATAAAAGTGCTTTAAAAGTTTTAGTTTTTTCCCAGACATTTTATGATACATATTTGTAAAAGGTATTTATCTTGTGTCTTTAAAGGCGTGAAATTATTATCTTAAGTTTGAAATGTTTTGGTTTTAGACGTTTATTTAGTCAGCTCATCTGAAATCTATATATGATATTTAGGGATTATTCTAATATTATTTATTGAACTCATTTTTTTACTGTTAACTTCTCTAAAAAAAATTTCTTCAAATTAAATAGTTAAATACAAGATCTGAAGTTCAGCAAATATTTTAAAGTTCTTTTAAAAATTTTAAATCTAAATTTCATGTTCTAGGCTTCTAAAAGGTTTGAAACTATGCTATGTTTATTCAACGTCTGACTTTTCTTTTACAGGTGGCTGTCAAAACTATTAAGAAAAATAAAATTGAAACAGAACAGGATCTTGTTAGAATTAGGAGAGAAATCCAAATTATGTCATCCATTCAGCATCCTCATATTACCCACATTTATGAAGGTATGGATTTTTGAAATTTTACTGATTAAATTTTTATGTTTTGTTTCAAATTTTGATTGCACTAGTTCATGTTTTCTAAAACATATGCCTTAAATAATTTAGTTTTTTTAACTCTTGGTCATTATTTGAACACCAAGAACTTTCAGTTTGCCATTGATAGTAGTGATTATACAGATAATAAGGTCATCTTAAAACAAATGTAGTGTACAGTATAGCACCATCAGCATATGGATTTAAAGCCTATTATAAAGTGGAATGTTTTATTTCTTTTTATGGCAGCTTGAAGGTGAGTTAAATGTGGTATATTTAAATTTTTATGAACTATATATAATGTTGACATATTCAATTTCATTCTGCATAAATTTTCAATCTTGCTGAAAAATGTATTGTTTTAAAGCGTGATATATTTTCAGGCTTTAAATAAGATAATCAAATTATTTTAAAAAATATTTTTTGTATTAAGTTTAATTCATGTTCTATATTTAAATTTACTAGATTATAAATTACTCAGTAGTTATTAATTTGAATTGCTTTAAAATATTTAAAAATGAGGTAAGACTACATTTAAAATTAAATTGTATAGTGTAAAAAGTAATTCTTAACTCAAATTTCAGTAATTTATTAGGACACTAAAATGCTGGCGCAGCCTCGGTAAATATGTTCGCCTTATTCCATAAAACCCTACCAACCATAAAATGCTATCTAAAGTTGCAACATATTGAAAAATTAACTCAAAATTTTTTTTATTAATCATTCAAGTGAGATACGTTAAAATAAAGTTTTCTTTTTAATGACTCAAAATATAAAATCTGCAGTTTTATTTCTGCTAGAGAATTGCAAAATTGCATTGAAAGTTAAATTTATTCAAAGTTAAATTCAGTAGTAATTGATTCGTACGAATCTTTCCGATGTAAAAATATTGTCTGAAAGTATATTATGCTGGAATTTCTGTGCTAAAACTCATTCACATAAAATTCTATGATTGACATTATTTATAAATATGATAATTATTCTTTTTAGATTTACATTTTATTCAGCAACATCAGTATTTGCTTATTGTTAATGAGTTTTCCCTTTCTTAATTTGTGCCCATTTGTGTTTTAGTATTTGAAAACAAAGACAAAATAGTCCTGGTAATGCAGTTTGCAAGTGGTGGAGAGCTTTATGACTACCTTAGTGAGAAAAAAGTGCTATCTGACTTGGAAGCAAGGAGAATATTTCGACAGATAGCTGCAGCTGTTTATTATTGTCATAAAGTAAATAATAATTGCCTTTTTTAATTGTTTTCAGATTAAAATCCATTTTTGTTTTTGAAAATATTTTTTCTTTGTAAGAACAGATTAACATTTTATGTGTCTGAAACGAAAAATATTTTGATTACAAAAGCAAACTTAACATATAAACAGTTAAAAATTTCTCTGCTTGATCGACATGTATTTCCTAATTTTATAAAAATAAATACCATGTGTCTACTGTTGACACTTTACAATATAGGTGCTGTAAGTACTTTTAAGGATATATCATAATTAAAATAGAAGTTTTATGTATTTTACATATTTCTGCATTTATTAAATATTTGTAAACCTCATTGATTTATTTGGGTGTTAATTTAAGCAATTGCAAAAACGTAAGATTTGTACATGCTTCTTACTCATTGAATATTGCATTTCATTAGCTATAAAAAGTACCGATCGCTTAACAACTATTTTCAACATTTTTCTATCAGTTATTAGTGACTAATAATAGGTTTTAGAAGTCGTTTGCAGATTTGATCACAATATTCAATTGTTTCCTCACTTGCGTTAGCTGCTTTCGCCTGTTCTAATTTGTCCCTAGTTATGTTTCATTTCATACATAATGCTTCATTTAGTTTGTTAGTACTATACTTCATTTATATGGTATTCCAAATAATATACTTAATAGTGAACTGATGACTGAATAATGTACTTAAACATTAATTAAAATAGAAGTAACATTTTGAAAATAGTTTGCTTTACCTTTTGTTTGCTCAAACAAAAGTTTTTTGATACTCAGAATGTTTACTAATTTTGCTTTACTGAACCATGTTATATTTCATCAAAAAAGGATTTTTAAACTACATTTGGTTGTGTATGTCTGTATGAAAATGTTTAAACTAACAGTGTCCTTATCTTTTCAGAATAAAATATGCCATAGAGATTTAAAACTAGAAAATATATTATTGGATGAAAAAGGAAATGCTAAAGTGAGTTTTTTATGTTAAGTGAGAGGATGTGGTATTGTAAAATATGTCATGAGATTTTACTTGCATATTAAAAACAAATCTTACACATTTTACCATTGCAAAAATAATTTGGTTTACATATTAGTTCCATTTACCATGCATAATTCAAATCACCAATCATTAATGGGTTCAATATTCATTTATTGTTATAGTTCTCTATTTCACTATTCAATATGTGTTTGATTATCAAATTTGATCTTATCCTTTACATATTTTTCTCATGATATATTTGTTATATCAATTTAGTGCTGTATCTATTATTTAAAGCTATTACCTGATTATACTTCTGGTTTTAAAAAAATCATGCTATTCTGTGTTAGTGGTATAAGAGAAAAACTAATAAAATTTAATGAGGCAACTCTTGGTTTATGAACATTCGACTTGTGAAAAAATCGCTAAATAGTTATTCATATCACAGTTCATTAAATAGCTACTCACATCACAGTTCATTAAATAATTTTATGCATCACAGTTCATTAAATGTTTCGATCTTTCCCTTAGGGATTGATCTCGAAACACCGCCCGTTGTGTTGCTCGGATGCAATATTAATTAACTACCTACCTCATTAAATAGTTCTCACATTACAGTTCATTAAATAGCTATTCATATCACAGCTTTTTAAATATATATCTAAAGTGGCTTTTAATAAAAATGCTGACCAGTCCATAATGATTACTTGAATTGGTTCTGTTATAGTGTCCTTGACCACATACAGACACCCAGGTATTTTGCCTCTGATAACAACAAAATATGACCTTGATTGATGTTTTACATACTTTGAAATGCAATGTGGATTATATTTTTAACCACAGTGCCTTCATTCATTACCAGCATGACAGCATCTGAAGACTTTATGAAGCTTCTGATAATTAATTGTTCAACAAAATTTGAATTGGGCTCTCATCAGTAAAGCAAACTTGAAATAAAGCTAGTCCTGAATCTTCCATTTAAAGTGAATTTTAGCTCATACAGCTTTACTATCAAAATTGCATAAGTCCAATTATTCTGGTTTATGAGGTTTTATTATTGTTTGGTTATGAATAAGCTTTCCAAACTTATACTTGTTTCAAAAGATCCTAAGTCTACATCAGTTAAAAGCCCTCTATTGGAAAATTTTTAAACCTCATATCTCGTAACTGAATTTGGTATCTATCTCTATTATACCTGACAAATTTTGATTTTAAGACTTTTGAGGTTTTGATAATGAAACGATGATATGCAATACAGAGACTGTTCGGTCATTTTTTGAACGATTTTGTTGAGCTGTAAAAAAATTGTATGCTATAAAAGAATTTTATTTTCACAGCAGTTAAATAGTTAAAGTATAACTTATCGTCTGCTAACTCAGAGTTTTGTTTACTTTCAAAATGGCGCTTTTAAATAAGCAATGGATGGAAGGATGTTTCCTCTCTTTCCGAAGAGAATTATGGTAATTCAATTAATTATTCAAAAACTCTGTAAAAGTCATGGTTTTTCGATATCTAAAGGTACGATAAGTAATATTAATAAGAAAGGAAAAAAACGTAAAAGTGGAAAAATACTTCCAAAAAAGAAAAAACTTGAGAATATTTGTAAGGTAAGATCTTTAATTTTAAAAGATAATCCGCCAAGTCAAAGGACTATAGCATAGTGAACGTGAGAATTTTCTCTAAGAGATTTATGATTGTTGCCGGTTTTGCATATAATGGAATATTAAAAGTAAAAAGAGGGGGAAAATGTAAAAATCAACTCCCACATACACTCATGTCCAAATTTATCTGTACATACCCAAAAATAATGATATTCCATGAAATATCCAATCGATGTAATCCATTTTTGCAGGGAATGTGTGAAAGACAAGCCTAATTAGCATTATCCAATCAAAAGTGATCAAACGGTTTCTGATATGCAAATCAAGGCGTTACGTCATCCGACAGTAAATCAAGTGCTTTGAGCAAAGTTAATATTTGAGTGAATTTCTGCAATACAGTGTTTGATTTCAGTGTGTAAGGACTCAAAACGGTTTGTTATGGCTTCGAAGTATCATTTGGAATAATTTGTGAAGTGGCGAATTATCGGCCGTATAGAAGTAGGGCAGACAATCATGGAAGCAGCGAGATGTGTGAATATTTCAAGACAGACAGTCTCTGCGCTATGGAATGAATTTCAGAACTCTGGAACTGTTGTAAGGAGGCCTGGACGAGGTCGTAAACGACTAACAACTGCTTCTCTAGATCGATATCTGGCAATAACTCTCCGTCATAACAGGAAGTCTACTGCTCGGCAGTTAAGTTCAGAGGTTGCAGCCGCCACTGTTGTATCATGGCAAACTGTATACAGAAGGCTTAATGAAAAAGGCCTTTATGCCAGAAAGCCAAGGGTATGTGTTTCACTGTCTTCACAACAAAAGAGGGATCGCTTTAATTGGTGCAAAGAACATCAGAACTATAGTGAACACCAATGGACCCATGTTCTCTTTACTGATGAGTCGAGGTTTAGTTTAACATCTGATTCTAAACGTATTTACATCTGGAGGAAGTCAGGAACGCGAAATTTTCCTTCGAACGTTATGGAACGTAACCGTTTCGGTAGTGCAGGTGTGGTGGTATGGGGAGGAATAATGATCGATGGAAGTACGCCCCTACTCGTTTTCAATAGTGGATCTGTGACCGGCCAGAGATATCGGGATGAGGTCTTAGAACCTATGTAAGACTTTTCAGAGGTGCATATGGATCTGACTTTTTATTTATGGACGATAATGCTCGTCCACGAATTCCTTGAAAGTGAAGCCATTGAGCGAATACCGTGGCCAGCAAGATCTCCTGATCTGAACCCGATAGAGAACTTATAAGACTACCTTGGAAAAGCAGTTGCATGGAGACATCCTCCTCCTAGAAATATAAATGCCCTGAAGACCGCATTGCTGGAGGAGTGGAACGTAATTCCCCAAACTGTGGTTAACAACATTATTGCCAGCATTAAAACACGTTGTGATATGTGTGTACACATCAGGGGAGATCACATCCCATATTAAATTCATAAGCCTTAATTTTTTTCTGAGTCATTCTTTTTTTCTCTGAACTCTCCTTGGTCACATATTGTCATTTTTATTGTTTCATGCTAGTTTTATATCATGCAGTGCTTATATAAATTTTTTCCTTTGTATTTATGTGTTATGATGTTATATATCATTTCACACAAATTCATAAAATTATAGTTCAGTTTCTGAGAAATCTGTGATTTTATGCATGTAAAGATAATTTTGGACATGAGTGTATTATCAAAACCATATTTTATCCCTAATATTCAAAAAAGAAATACCATATCTTTACCCACAGTGCCAACAATCAGTAGAACTGCATCAGGGTAAAGCAAGCAGCCACACATCTAAATCGACTATTAAATTCTTGGAAAAAATGGAACAAGAAATTGGTATCAAGTCAATAAATACTGTTTACTGATATTCCTGCTAAATCTCCAGATGTTTCACCCATGGACTTTTGTGCTTTTAAAAAGGGCATTATCGAAACATCGACTGAAAATCATTTAAGGACTGGAAAACTGGAACAAGAATGGGATAAAATACCACTGTCGATACTACAAGTCATTATTATCATGGAAATTAAGGTGTAGAAAGATAGTTAACAATAAGGGCTATCAAATGGAACATTTAAACACAAAAATTTCATGTAAAAAAATTGAGCTTCAGTCCATTAAAATCGTTCAAAAAATGTTCGAACAGCCTCTGTATTCATTAGAAGAAAATTCATAAAGTATACATTGTCTGATTTTCAGAAGTTAAATCTCTTTCCTTGTAATCTTTTTCCTACCTGAGAAGCCTGCAAGCTCTAGGTGGCACAGGTTGGATTCCTGTAACTTATCCTGGATGCGTTTCTCTCTTCTGCATCAGTAAAACTTTCACTGCATGTATGTCCATTAAATTAACATTGTCTGTCTTGTATTTGGTGCAGCTTGGCCAATTTGACCCTTGAGTCACAAAACTTAACCAACCTACCTGAGAGGTTCTGCCTTTTTAAAAGCAGTTAATTTGCACTTCAAGGTGGGTCCATGGGACTTCATATGGGAGCCCTATAGGACTCAGAATCATTTCTGAAAGCTTGCACATTAGTTTTTCTGATGCTGGAATGTAATTAGGGGAAAGTGGGAGAATCACATGCACCTAGGGGAAGCCAAAATCATTACAAAAATCTTCAAGATGATATAAAATTAGTCTTGAAAATATGATCTCTGCAAAAAATATAAAACATGAACGTTAAACACAAGGCTTTATATGTAGAAACAAAATCAAAATATAACCTTTGTGTGACATTAACTTACCTGTGGGTTAATTGCACATATTTTTAGGTGTAGCTTTACGTGCAATTACTCTATAGAAAACAGGTGTAAAATCTGACAGTTGGCTTTTATCACAAATTCAACATTAAATCGCTATATTATATGCCATTATGTAAAATGTGTATCCAATATTGCATAAAATTATGTATACAGCTTATTACATACAAGCCATTGTGAAGCATACATGCCATTTCTCCATCGGTAGTTAAGCCTGTTCAAAGTATGACATTTTAAAATTTATTTCAAGAACATGAAATTGCCATAGAGTCAAACGTAATCAAATCTACTGCACAACTAAAAATGGAAAGATTTATGAAACTTCAGCTTTAAATGTGCTGCGTAAAAATAAGAAAATCGTCGTAAGTTATGGTTTGATTCCCATGTATATCGTTAATTTTTTTAGCAGAAATGCGTAATTGGACTTATTTCTCTAAAATCAGTTGTCTCCCAATGCCCTAACTATTTTATGAACGTTTCGTTGGTGGTGGGTGCAGGGCATTACCCACTGTGATTCTCCCCCTTCCCTACTTTTGATCTGATTTCATATATTTTGTATCGGTTTTCTAGGGAGATCATGCAACATTCTGATCTTATATTAAATATCGGTTTTCAACAACTCGTTCTTCCTCTGAGAGGCTTATTACTGTCCTAAATCAATTTTGTTTATTTGCATCACAGATCAGTTAGACACAGTCAGATCAATCTCATTTTAAATAATTTTCAATTCTAACCTTACTTTACCTAGTCTTCTGTTTTTGTAAACAATATTGGTATTGGTTATAAATAATTCAGAGTTTGAAATCAAAAAGTAAATGCAGTATTTGGTGCATGTCCTTATTTGTTCAAGAATCTTTGCATGAGCACATGAAATTAGGTAAAAATATTCATTCTTTATTCAAAAAATATTTTAAAAGAATTATATTTTATAATTACTAATGTAAAGGAATCAGTAATACTAATTCCTTTACATTAGTGCAATAGTAATAGAGCCTAACATAATGCCTCAAAAGCCAATTACTTGTAAAATATAACAAAGTAAATCAAATTATGTCTTGTGACTACATATTTATATTGACTTTGCTTTACAATTCAGATCTGATTGATTTCTTACTTTTGTTAAATTCTTAGGATTATTATTACTTGCCTCTGTAACATAGCTACATACTCTATCAACAGCATCACCTACTTTTTTCTATTTATATTTTAAACCTTTCGATTTTAAATAGTATTTAAGAACATTAATTTTATGAAATAATTTTTGTCTGAAATTTTTTTAAAAAATTGTGCCCAATCTAGAAAAATGTTTTGGAGTAATACTAAAATCCTCTCATTATTTAGTACTTAACTGCAATGTTATTGGAATTTTAAAGAACATATTTTATATTTCAGATTGCTGATTTTGGTTTATCAAATGTTTTTGACGACAAGAATCTTTTGAACACATACTGTGGCAGTCCTCTCTATGCATCACCGGAAATAGTAAAAGGTGTTCCTTATTATGGGCCAGAAGTAAGACTCCACTTTTTAAATGACTTCCTTAATGCTATAATCTTTCTAAAAGTAATCTGAACTAGCACATAATCAGAAAATAATTTCTGAAAGGCCCCAATTATGGGCATTAGGTGTGTATGGGTATTACAAACCCCAAGGTACCCGAGTGATCTGTCCTCCTTTCTGTTTTACCCTCACCAATTCCTCTGCTTTTTTCTTCCCTCATTGTTTTGTGTTTGGCGCAGCTTGGCCAAATGTAGCCCTTGTTCCGTAAAACCAACCAATCACTTGCTTTAACTATTAAATACTGATGAGCATTTCGTTTGAAAATATGTTTGACTATTTTCAGACCTGTCCATGCCTTTTTTACTTACAGGCTTAGTAAAACTTTGATTTTATCAATGAAGCCAACTTCACACAAAATTTTGGTAATATCAAGAACATTTCGGGGTTGCCCAGGCTACCCGACCCCCCTCCGAGCACTCCCTCCAAATCTAAGCACAATGCTTTGAATACTTCCACTTTTATACAGCTGTACTCTAGCAAGAGAAGATGTGTATAATCTGTTGACATACTGATAATCCATTGCCTTTATAGCACTACCATTAGTACCTCCTATCTCTTTTCTTGGTCTAAGTATCAAAATCTTGTAAGTCTAATTTTTTCGTTTATGATGTTTCAACATTATTTGGTTACAAATATGCTTGCTGAACTTGTTTCAAAAGCACCCAAGTCCACATCAGTTTGAGCTCTCTATAGGCAAATTTTTAGACATTGTATCTCGTAACTGCTGTACAATTTGGTATCTAGTTTTGATCACTCCTGAAAAGTTGATTGTAAGACTTTCGAGGTTTTGATGGTAAAAAGATGGTTTTTCTTCTAAACCACAACTATACAAAGGTGTATGGATGCTAAATCTACCATTACCCTGATATGAAAAATAATGCCATAGTGAAAGGGTTTTTATTACTGAATAAAATATTTTTGTACAGATTGCAAAAATATCTTGTTATAGGAATTGAAATTAAGTTTTTGAACTTGAGTTTTACATGCTTTTTCCTTCCAGTAACAAAAATGTTATTCCTATTCCCTGGTGCTGAAAAAGAAAATAACTCCAATGTATTTTTACAGCATAGTTTAGCATAGTACAGCACAGATATAGTTTTTTAAATTGTGATTTATGGTTGTCTTCGTGACTTGAAATTTTGTACATAAATGTTTTAAATTAATATTCACCTGTGTGTTTTTAATTCATGGGGTAAAACATCAGCTATACAAAAGTATTTGTCACTTATCTTATATCTAATTTCTCAGGTTGATTGCTGGAGCATGGGTGTCTTACTATACACACTTGTATATGGAGCCATGCCATTTGATGGAAGTAACTTCAAGAAACTAGTTACTCAAATATCAGATGGAGACTATTTTGAACCCAAGAAAAAATCTAGTAAGAGTAAAGTTTTATTTGTAAAGCACATACCACTTTAAGAATAATAAAGAGAAAATTTGAAACAAAGAATTGATGCTAAATTCTCAATTGTTTAAGATAATGTTTATAACTTTTATTGCTTTTAATGCTTCGAACTTTTACAAAGCTATGAACAAATTAATAAATTTTCCATCGATTAAAAACTTAGTATATGAAAGGCCATATATATTAATATATTTTCATACCATCACCTATTAAGGAATTTTGGTAGTTTCTGCGGTTTCAGATAACAAATGATGAAACCCCAAAACAAATTGTTGAATTAAGTTTTTGTGAAGTTTTGATTTGGTAAGGGTGAAACACACACATGCATTTTGAAGAAAAAAGACATCAGACTATTATATGTATGGAATAATATTTTACTATTTAAATTTGCTTTTTTCCTGTTCAAAATATTTGCTTAATATAATTTTGAAAAATCACCCTTCATTTTTAACATAAAATTTTAAAAGTAGCTTTTCTGTTTCAATCATTAAAATTTTTCATATTCCTTATGTGTTCTTATGTTGAGCACGTTAAACATTGACAATTAATTTCAGTTATATGTACCAGTTATTATAAAAGTAGTCTAAGTCATATTTTTTGTTTCAAGATAGGTAAATGCATCAAGATAAATTCAATTTTTTCAATGTAACAAAGTATTTCAGAAAATATTGTCTCTTATAATGTAAACTTTTATTTTGTTAATAACAATTTTTCGTAGTTGCTATAGAAATTAAGCAATAAACTAAATATTTTTAAATTTTTGACTTGACTAATTTAAGGAACTATATCAATGAGACTTATTGTTTTCTAGTTTTTAAATTCACTCACTCCTGCTATGAGAAAATACAATGGCTTGAGGAGAATTATTTAATTACTAAGAAGTAAAATGCAATAAGAAACATTTATTAAACTACTTTTAATTTTAATTCTGCCATTCTTAATCACTGCATACTTATAAACCAAACTGTTCCTGAGTTATTAGCTGCCTGTGCAAAATTCAACACAGGCAAGAAATTTTTGTTGGAGATATACTATGTCCATTTTCGGCCATCCCTATGTTTTCTGACGATGTTCAAGTGTATTGTATCTTGGTAGAAAAAGGACCTTTGTCCATTTTGCAAGTTTTTGGTAACAGCTGATTTAGTAATATTTTTTTATTTTTAATACTGCATACAAAAATACTTTCCGATATTTGGATTCTTTCCAAATGTATTGATAGGAAAACATTCAGCCTTTTTTCTATTATAACTTTCATTACCTTGAAATGATTGATGGCCATAACTCAAAATCTCGAATTTGGACATTGGCCCTTTTTCTATCAAGGTACAGAACTGCTTTGTTATATTTGAGCGATTTATTCTAAAACCTATCGCTTATTTCAGATGCCTCTGAACTCATCCGAAAATTGCTGACAGTAAACCCTTCAAAGCGAGCTACAATTGTTGACATCTGTGTTGACTATTGGGTAAACTATGGATATGAGCATTCCCTTCTCCAAGTTGCAGAAGACATGGCAAACCTCACTCCAGTGCGATTTGACTTGCTACTTGCACTAGCTCCTGATGCTACAGTCCCACAAGAAGGAGCTGAACTCAACCAGAAACTAGATGACAATGATGTAAAATTGGTGAATAGGACACTTGATAAAGATATACCTGATGAAGAAGACGAGGAGGAGGAAGACTTTAACAATGACACTGCAGCTAATAGTTTCGCTTTCATGAAAGGTAGTCATGCTAGTCAGCTGAGTATCAGCTCGCCCAACTTACAAGAAGCCGTTGACGAGTATGAAGATGATAGTGAGAGTGATTTCTTGCCTGCAGATATCGCTGCCGCTTTGCAGGCCGAGTGTGGGAAGCGGATGGCTGAAAGTTCTAGCTCATTCGGTGCAAGTTTGGCCCGTATATCCAGCTTGGCACACCGAAGTAAAAAACCTAGGAAATCCGATTCATCGAATGTTACCAATGACCAAGTCAAAAAAGAGGCATCTGCAGAAAATGAGAATGAGAAAAATAAAAGTCAAGAAAAAATTTCAAATGTTTTAAGTACCAATAAGAGCTCAAAAACTGACGTTGGTTCTGTTGAAAAAGCCGATACTTCAAATTCTCTTGGTGATAACAAAAACCTGAATTCTGAAATATCAAACACTCAAGATTTGGTAAAACGTGATGCGAGTCAAATTCCAACAAATGAAAATGTTAGCAATCAAACGCAGAACTCTGAAAGCGAGAATCAGAAAGAAATTTCAAGAAAAGATTCTCTCACCGGAAATAAAACTCCAGAAACATCATTCGTAGCTCAAAGGAAAGAATCTTTGACAACTCCTGAAGAAAAGGTACAGTCCAAAAAAGTCGGGCGTCCACCAGGTAAAATTGTTATCCCCAAAACATTCGATTCTCCCCAATCTACGCCTTCTCCTAAACCAGGAGGAGTTCCTAAAAAACTGGGACGAAGTGATAGTAAATCGGAATCAGAAGACCTTCCTGAAAAAATGGCCACTTCAGTTTCTGAGACTCAACAAACCGAGGCGAAAGACCATGAAATACAAGTCAAAGCCTCGGCGGAAGATATCAACAAAAATATAATTAGTGTGGAACCCGAGGGCGAAACTAAAACAAGCGTGATAACGGAAGAAAAGAAGAACTTAGCCAAAGGTATTTTGAAAAAAGGAATCGCGAAGGCCAAACTGGCTGAAAGGAGAACGTCCAAGCAGGGCTCTTTTGATTCTGAGATATCATCTGCGTGTTCGACACCCGTTTCGGCTGGAGGAACTCCAGAACCAATGCCTTCATTCTTCAAAGCACCTAAACCATATAGTAAAGATGAAGATACTAATGTATCGAGTAAAGCAGAGATTAAGTTAAGTTCTACTCAGAGTTCCAATAGCACATTGAAAAATGAAGCTGCTGTAAATTCCAAAGCTCCTCTGTGGGATTCCAGCTCACATTCTGACAACAGGCAACTGCAAGAACGAAATTTGAATTGGAGCACAATATCGTCTACTCTAGATTCGGAAATGAGTAACTGGCGGGAACAAATGGAAGAGAGCTTGAGGCGACTTTCCCCTGATGATGAACGATCCTCAAAACAATCATATACTCTGTCTAAAATTGATGATGACAAACCACTTGTACCTATAGCCCGTAGCTACAAGAAGTTCACCTTCACCAAAGATGGGGCTTGTATCACCGAAACAAAGAAAATCTATACTACTCCAGGCGCCGATGGCTCTTGGACCAAAGTTGAAAAGAAGACAAAAATCACCACGCGTCCAGGTAACGTTGAAGAATTCGAAAAGTTCAGAGATTTGCATTTAAGAACTGAATCTGCTAGTTTAGCTAGGTCTGACAGCCAAAGTTCCTCCGGGTCAAACGATGTCTATGATGATATATTCGACAGTTGGACTGGGGATACGATGATGTGTAATATGAGGAAGATGAATAACGTGTTCCAGAAATTTTCCAGAGATCCTTTCCTGCGCAGAGAACGAAGGAGAAATCCGTTTAGGTTTTTCAGGAGAACTGAAAGCGAGAGAAATGACAGGGAAAAGAAGAGGTATGAATTGCGGAGCGGTCAATCGACGGAGCGAGAGTCATCTGAAAATGAGGAAGATTATGACGTACATTTTGATGATTCCAATGCAGTCGTCTACGGATCTCAAGGACTTTGGCAGCTTTTAAGATCAGCTAATAGAGGTGCGCCTGGACGAGTCATGATTCAACACGAACCCATAACGTATGGACGATCCGTCAGCCAAGATCGTTCCTCCGATCCTAAGTATGACACCAATTGGAAACGATGTGGTTCTCGAGCAAGTAGTGGTTATAATACGGGAACTCGTTCCCAAAGCAGAGATAGAACTGAAAGTCCTAGAGAAAAGGTGTTAAGATTTGTCTTTGAGTCTCCAAGAGAAGGGTTTTCGAGGGAAACCAGTGTTCGCGAATCTCCCAACAAACAAGAAAAGTGGGGCGGTAAAAGAAGCTTCTCGCGTCATAATCCTCGACGCGACAGTGGGGTTGGAAGTGATGGGTACGAGTCTGAATATTCGGTGAGGCATAGTCCTTCAGATGAAATGTCAAGAACGGGCAGAGTGTCATCTATGTCATCCATTTGCAATGATAAGCAAGGTATGATTCGGAATTTTATGAAATCGTGGTCGAAGGATTTCATGTCGCCCCCTACATCCCCCGGGAGTGCTAAAGAACAGTTAGAAAACCTTCCGGAAAGTAGGAAACATCGAGTTGAACAGTGGTTGGATATGAACTCGGATAGTACTCCATTCGAGATCTACAGCGATGGCCGATCGAAAGTCAGCCCTAGAGCATCCGTTACTAGTCACGGCGGTAGTTCTTCCTCTTATGCCACAATGCGGCCTCGCGAGTATTTACAATACAACCGTTCATCCAGTGATAGGGTAGCTGACTGTGCTGACTTTTTCTCTTCGTTCGAAGACACCCACCGCCGCAGAAGCCAAAGCATGAACAAGGACAACGAGATAAACAAGATGCGCTTCAGGACAGCAGCTTACAGTCCCGTTTCTGAAGAAAGTGCGAGAGATTCCCACACAGCATACCACAGCGATAGTTCTCACTCTGGATCTTCCGTGCATCGAATAAATTTCACATTCTCTGACGGGAGAGTGTCGTCTAGTCACGCAGCTCCTCAAACGACCAGATACGTGAGGCATTTCAGCAGCTCTAGGGATGGTAGTGTTATAATCGATTCGCCCCCTCCCACCAGTGTCAGAGTGGAACAGATTTCCGGAAGATCCCCTTCTCAACCTGTTGTGCAAATGAGAGTGTCCATCAACCGAGGCAATCGCGACACTCCAGTGTCCACTTCTCCTCAGTCTCACTCGCCGAAAGGCCTGTGGGAACAGCAGGATTCGTTGATATCCCAGCGACCAGACTGCAGCGTCTCTGTTGGCCGAGAACCATCCCCCCTGCCTGGTATCCGGCAGTTCTCCACAGAGGTGCAGCACTGTGTGGGAAGCTCGGAGCCTTCGCCTCAAATGTCTGTCGAAGTGACGAACTCTGACAAGCAAAAGCCTCGTGGCGCTCAAACAGGTAAGAACAGCCCTTATAAGCTTCATTTGCCGGCCGAGAGTAGCGTTTGGGACTTGGCCTGCCCCCCACCCTGCATGGAAAACAATTCCGAGCTTACTAATACTAATAAGCATGATTTCGTCGAATCACTCCCCGATCATCATAATATAGTTCACATCGATCGACCCAAACATTTGCCTGCTTTTCAAAATAAATATAATCAAGTTGATAATCATGTCGAAGCTTCCAATGCGGAACCTCAGTCCATTTCTTCGAATGGTGCTAATACACCCGACAGCCTTGAGGACTTAGGTGCTGAGCAGTCCATTGGTCCGGATAACTTGCTGCCTCTCGATAGCGAGGATTTGGAGATTCAGTCCTACGAATCCTCTGCGGATAAGAAATTGTACGAATTCCAAGTACAGGTGAAACCGTTGGGAGTGTTGTGGGGTAGCCGTGGCTCTCAAAATGCTGCACAAGTGAATGAGCCGCCGGAAAGTGGTAGGTGCGTAACGTTGACAACCCCGGCAAGCGTGCTTTCTGATGGTTCAGAAAAAGTCGACCTGCAGAGGAGGTGTCTGGAAAACACGACATCGGAAATCGGGAGCATTTGGAATCAAAAGAACGCTTGTCACACCTTTGATTTGCTCAAGAATTTACTGTCCGACGACGGCCTCGAAAGCTTTAGTTCTTCGAAGTGTGTTATAAGCTCATCTCACTCAAAGACTTATCCAAACAACGGCCCAAACCTCGCTACTAACAATGCCAATTCTCTTGAGCAGAATGTGGCTGTGGACAAGCATATTACTGTGATAGATAACATTAAACTGGAACGATTGACACACGGTGATAAATTTCACAAAGTGATGCCTTCTCTGATGGATGATTTGCAGAGTCCAAAAGAGGTTCTTCGTCAGGCAATGAAAATTTGTGATTCATTCAAGTAGTAATTAATTTGAGAAATTAGATACTTACATGAGAATAAAACCACAATAGATCACACATTAAGCAATAAAATTGTATACATTAAATAAATTAATCGTTTTCTATTAAGTGATTTAAAAGGTCAGCTTTATTGAAGCTCTATTTGTTGTGTACATAGAAGTAGGTTTTATTGCATATTTGAAACCTCAGAAATTGAATTAAAAATTGAATTTTCATTATCATTTCAGAGCAGTATTTTAGAAGTATATTTTCACTGCATTAAACGTATTTTTGCTAGGAGAATTTTTAAAAGTTATGCAAATATTTGACGCATACAGGTTTAAATTTTTAAACAAATGATGTATATATTGTGTAGTGGGAAAATGCAAAGCGTATTGTGTGAGAAGTGTCTTGCTTCCTAATCACTTTAAAATGCTGTGATGTTGCTTATTTACTAAGTTTATTGATAGTTGTTTTTGAATAAAATGTTATGACGTGGAGCTGTAATTTTGCTGTTATGTATTGTGTTAAAATCTCAATAAATGTTTGTTTTGCCTTTTTCTGTATGTTTTATAACTTAACATGATGCATGGTGTGAAATCCTAACATAATAAACAAATTTAGTATATCCAGGGGACACATTTTCAGGCAATCGACAATATTACAATTGGCAATGGTGCCAATAGGCATCTGGAGTCTAGCAAGACTAATTCCTTAGGACGTTTAAACTTTGAAAGTGTTGGACACTCTGTTCGCACTGGAAAAATATTAATGAATTTAACGTTCGTTATAACGAACATCCTGGATCTGAGGCGCCAAACATCTAAGTGCCTAAACCTCACCCCAATATTTTTATGCTTAGGAGTCATGGCCATCAAAAGTTGAGGATAAATATTACGAAATATTTGTTTTTTGGAGACTGCATTTTAGTTATTAATTATAATTTCTCTCAGTTGTCTCCTTCCAACATGCGAGGCCGTCGTGGCTCAGTGGGTATGCCCACTACGCTAGCAACCTGTAAGTTGCAGTCGGTGTAGGTTCGATTCCTCCCTGGGTGTATTCCTCTCTTCTGTGTCAGTAAAACTTCCTTGTATGTACAGTCAAATATGGCCCTTACGCCATAAAAAAAGCAATCCTCCAACGTGACATTTTCATGCGTCCTTTAGGTAGGGCAGCATGCGAAACGTCAATGGTACAAGAGAAGACCGTTGTCAGAGAATCAAGAGTTTAAGTTCTTAGTCTTCTCTCCGCGAATAGAAAAACAAAAATAAAAGAATCGCTGAAGTAAAAAATGAGATTTTGTACTGTAATCGTCCTATGTTTTCTAGATTCAAAAATCCTTTCATTGTGTTTATAAAAGTGGACAATAATTAAAAGGTGGTAGTTGAATTTTTACGTCGAACTGGAGCAACACAACGAGCATTTGGCGACTCTCCGGGATCAATCCCGACGGAGAGATCCGAATGCACCTAATTTTGAACCAGTCAGATGACAGGGTCAGTAGCTGAGCTGGCACCCCACTCTCCAAACTTCCACACCACGCCAATGTGAGGCCACAACACATTTAACGTGCTCCATCCCCCACATAAACGACGGTATTTGGACCTAGTTTCGAATTCGTAACCCTCGGGTTGATAATCCGTCACTCCTTCCGTCAACTAGGCTACCGCGACCCCAAAAATTAAAAGGAAAAAACTAGAAGCACTATCTGTAATACAGAGGGTGTTAGGGTTTTGTAAACCTTTCATAACTTGTGGTGTAACTTAGCATTTTATTCTAATGCATTTCTTCACGTTGGCGTGGTGTGGAAGTTTGGAGAGTGGGGTGCCAGCTCAGGTGTTGCCTCGTCATCTGACCGTGGTTCAAAATTACGTGGTGCTGTCCTCAGATCTTTCCCTCTGGGATTGATCCCGGACCGTCACCAATAGCCCGTTGTGTTGCTCCAGTGTGACGTTAATTGAAAATACCAAAATACTAATGCATTTCTATCTATTTCAGTAGGTTGGTTATATTGAAAATTTACGCCAAAATGGCGATAAATTCAACTGGTTCTTAACGGGAACTATTTTTCTCGTGTAGTTTGCACTAAAAAATCTTATATTTTGTGCGACTTATACACTAAGTATTTGAGATAAAATGGCGATAAATTCAACTGTTTCTTAACGGGAACTATTTTTCTCGTGTAGTTTGCACTAAAAAATCTTATATTTTGTGCGACTTATACACTAAGTATTTGAGATAAAATGGCGATAAATTCAACTGTTTCTTAACGGGAACTATTTTTCAAGTGTAGTTTGCACTAAAAAATCTTATATTTTGTGCGACTTATACACTAAGTATTTGAGATTCATATTTTTTTCCGTGAGACCCGCCATCTCTATTTGGGCCCGTGATCTAACGTTGGTACAGTAGTGCAGATGAGGGCTGCCTGGGCGACAACTGGTCGATTAAAAACTGAGTTGTCTGAAATGCATTGTAACAATAACCATGCGACATTGCCATAACTAATGGAATTCAATATTGGGAGTGCAAAATAATCAGCATTCCAACAGAACAATGCTCGGTATCGTTGGACGATGACAAATTGGGGTCCTTTGGAAGACCCCACGCGCAAGTCTGCTTGGATTCGATCTCGCATGTGCCGAAATCGGGTTGGCTGCTTGAAGTATCCTGGTTCATTCGAGACACGTAAATGCGGGCCAGCTTCCCCTCCCGGCAGCTCACGTCGGGTGCAATGCTCTAGCACCTCCCATGGTGCCCTGGCAAAGCGCAGTCTGCCATGCTCGACAATTAGTGCCGTGAAGGGTTAACCCATTCAAGTTGGTATTGGTAAAACAATGAATAAGACAATTCTGGGCAACTGACAAGTGCCCGGATTTTGTTGACCTAAAAAATGTATAAAAATGAGAAATTTTCCACTTGACACGTTCGATAAACCTTATTTTTAGTAACAAATTATCGCAAAAAATGTTTTACACTCAGAAAGGGCATAAAAATCGTATTTCTTATACGTACAACCAATGACAATCAAGTTTGAATAGGGGCCCCGGTAGCCCGGTTGGAAGAGTAACGGATTAGCAATCTGAGGGTTGCGAGTTAGAATCCATCCAAACACCGTCGTGTACAAAGGGGGCTCAAATGTCCACGTTGGCGTGGTGTGGAAGTTTGGAGAGTGGGGTGCCAGCTCAGGTGTTGCCTCGTCATCTGACCGTGATTCAAAATTACATGGTGTCCTCGGATCTTTGCGTTTGGGATTGATCCCGGACCGTCACCAATAGCCCGTTGTGTTGCTCCAGTGCGACGTTAATTAAAAAAAACTCCTCAAATTTGAATACAATCTTCACAATAATCCAAACAAAAATTTCAGTCTCAAAGTTATTGTTTGGCAGGCAGGCATTTCAACCTGAGCTGGCACCCCACTCTCCAAACTTCCACACCACGCCGTTAGAACATTTGAGACCACGACAGATTTAACGTGCCCCTGCCCCCTCTATACAGGGTGTCCCAAAAAGGTTGTTCCGCAATTTATCTTTTTACCATTTGGAGATAGGTAGGCAATGTAAATTGCAAAAGTGCACCAAATAAGGTAAGTAATTAAGATATGTGAATAAAATTATCACGTGATAACAATATAAGCGGATATAGTTTTTAATTTGTATACAACCCCTATAGATAAAAATCCGAGATAGCAAAAATGCTCCTTACCTGTATCCCTATCGTTAGTAAAAATCATATTTCTGTAGGTTGAATAGTAACGGAGATACAAGAGTTTCCATTTTAAGAGGGCCGTATCTAATTTAGAACGATGGCCAAAAATGAAGAGCGAAGTTATGCATTGCTGCAGATGGAAAACATTTTGAACATGCGTTGTAAATTTCCTTTTATTTTTATTTAAACCATTTTTTCTACAATATTTTTATTGAAGATTACATTGTCTACTATTATTCAGTGCGATTTTCATCTGCAGTTGCAATACTACATTACTTTGCACAATGTTGCACTTTCTGACCGAAAAAAAATGCTTTTTAGCATTGTGTATACGGTCCCTAATCTGACTGCTTGAACAGCTGTGCACAAGCGGTATAAGTCAACTTTTTTGCATCATTATGCATCCGTTACTGTTCAACCACAGAAATGCAGTTTTCTGCTAACGATAGGGATGCAGGTAAGGAACATTTTTGCTATCTCGGATTTTTATCTAGAGGGGTTGTATAAAATTAAAAACTGAATACGCTTAAATTGTCATCACGTGATAATTTTATTCACATATCTTAATTACCTACCTTATTTGGTGTACTTTTCCAATTTACATTGCCTACCTATCTCCAATTGGTAAAAAGATAAATTGCGGAACAACCTTTTTGGGACACCCTGTATATGACGGTCTTTGGTCGGAATCGAACTCGCAACCCTCCGATTGCAAATCCCTTCAATCCTGAAGATAAAGTTCCGAGGACAACTTCTGTTTACTGACCAAAAGTTATTGAAATAGGTGATGATAGTTAAATTTACGTTGCCCTGGAGCAACTCGGCCCTATGGGTGACGGTTCGGGATCAATACCGAAGGGAACGTTCCGAACTCTTAATTCTGAACCAAGGTTCAACACCTGAGCTAGCACCCCACTCTCCAAACGCCAACGTGACGATGACAGATTTAACGTGCACCAGCCCCCACATAGACGGCGGTCTTTGGTTGGATCGAGTTTTGAACTCACAGCCCTCCGGGTGCTAATCTGACTCCATTAACTGGGCTATCGCGGTCACTATTAAAATAGGTAAATGCTTCATCGGATAAATATATGATGCTTTCCCGGTGCAATGACAGCACTTAATCTGAATTAAACTCAAACATGTTTGCTCGAGACATTTTTTTATATATACCCTATGATTACCTCCCAGGAGTTCCCATTTAACTAGGTAAATCTTTCATAGGAGAGATATAGTATATTTCTGGTGAAAAGTTACGTACTTAATGAAGCCCTACTTTTTTTAATATTTATCTGTGCCGTTTACAGACGAAAGTGAATCTCGTGTTTCTTAGGTCCGAATACATTTACTAAACTCCGAAATGAATCATGGATGTTTGAAAATTTAATATCTCCAGACTTATTCCCAACACTAGAATTTACTGATTTGATAATCACCATGTCAGCATGGGTTTAAGTTTCCATACATAAAACCTTTTGAGCCTGTCATTTTCAAGCATCCATTTCAAAGTCCAACTTATCGATACCATGCGGGAAAAACTTCCATCTTTCCTATGACGAAGAAAACGTTTTTCCCGCACGGCCCCTAACGTATTTAAGTTATCCTATCTATTATTAAAATCTAATGCCATGTAATAGCATGCAAGGGCGCTAACTCCTATCATTCCGGAACCTTCGTGCCCCTACCGAAATAAAACACGGGATAGATACAGGGTGTTTCAAATTTCAAATTAATGTCACTTGATTGATTTGTTGATTGGTTTGAGGGTTTTATGGCGCAAGAGCCATATTTGGCCATGCAACGTCACACGTGAGCAACACAACAAACTTTAAGGGTATTGGTATTTTCAATTAACGTCACACTAGAGCAACACAACGGGCTATTGGGACGGTCCAGGATCAATCCCAAAGGGAAAGATCCGAGGACAACACCACGTAATTTTGAGCCACGGTCAGATGACAAATTTTAAGGGAAAATATGTTACACAATTAAACCGGGGATATTCACGCGGTTATATGACATTTTCTGCCAAATTAAATATAGGTGGCAGTAGTGTTCCTGCGGCGATACGTGTTTCCTGTATGTATTTTAAACGCGACGTCAGTTGGATGGTCTTTCGAATACGATTTCAGCACTTCACCGGCCCGCGGTAGCCCGGTTGGAAGAGAGTAACGGATTAACAACCGGAGGGTTGCTAATTCAAATCCAATCAAAGACCGTCGTGTACAAAGGTGGCTGGTGCGCGTTAAATCTGCCGTGCCCTCAAATGTCCTCACATTGGCGTGGCGTGGTAGTTTGGAGAGTGGGGTGCGAACTCAGATGTGACCTCTTCATCTGACCTTGGTTCTAAATTACGTGGTGTTCTCGGATCTTTCCTTCTGGGTTTGATCCCGGACCGTCCTCAATAGCCCATTGTGTTGCTCTAGTGCGACGTTAATTAAATACCTACCTACCTTCAGCACTTCACCAATAAAAATTCTAAAGAATAAATTCCAAATTGTATATGATAGTTGATTGGTCAGCATTAATTAAATTAAAAGCCAAACGTTGCCGGAATTGTGATAAGCTTTATTTTAAAGTAACATCTATATGTGTTATTTGTGTGAGAGCATTTAAATAGCGGAAGTAAAATCTTCAGACCGTCTGGTTTATTTCCACTGAAAATCTATTTCATGTCCTCAAGTCCGTTGGTGGTACACTAAGGTACAGAAATAAAAGAAAGCAAATATGTGAACAGCATTTTTACATGCCAACTTTTACGGTTGGAAAATCTGTGCGTATGACTGCTAACAAATCCGACCAAATGTGGATTGGTAGTTGATATAACGTAGCACTGGAGCAACCGTAGAGGAAATATAAAAGTAGAGTGAGCGATGGTAACCTTTTTTTATGTACCCAGGATCATGTGACCAAAAGTAGTAGTAACGTGACCCTTAGATTACTTTCGTCTGCTGGGTGTAACCTAATATTCCTCATCTGATGCATGGGCTGAAGAAGACGCCCATCGATTGATTCATCATTTTATTAGCCCACTGATTGATCATCTAATTGTTGCCGGCATTGTCGAGGACCGCGGTGGCCCGGTTGGAAGAGTAACGAATTAGCAACAGGAGGGATGCGAGTTCCAATCCAGCCAAACACCGTCGTGTACAAAGGGGGCCTGTGTACGTTAAATCCGTCGTGGCCTCAAATGTCCTCACGTTGGCGTGGAAGTTTGAAGAGTGGGGGTGCCAGCTCAGGTGTTGCCTCGTCATCTGACCGAGGTTCGAAATTAGTGGTGTTGTCCTGGGATATTTTCCTTTCAGATTGATCCCTGACCGTCACCAATAGCCCGTTGTGTTGCTGTGACGTGAATTAAAAATACCAAAAAAATACCGACATTGGCGATTTCACCACTTTGTCGCCACTCTGTAGAAGTGCTGAATCACGTATCTATCCTGGCATTATATGCTAGTACATCGTTAAACGAGGCGATAAGATACCAAATTGGCCAACGAAGTCAATTTTACACAGCAGTCACGAGACTGCTAGTCCGCATATTGGTCATACTTTTTGAAGCTCTCCTCAATAGCAATCCTCAGTCTACTACACTCATGTCCAAAATTATCTTTACATGCATAAAATCACGGATTTCTCAGAAACTGTGAACTATAATTTTATGAATTTGTGTGAAATGATATAGTATAACATCATAACGTAAATACAAAGGAAAAAATTTAAAAGCACTGCATATGATATCAAACTGTAGTATGAAGCAATAAAAATGGCAATAATATATGACAAGGAGAGTTCAGAAGAAAAAAAGAATAACTCAGAAAAAATTAAGGCTTAATGAATTTTATATGGAATGTAATCTTCCCTGACGTGTACACACATATGAAAAAGTATTTTAATGGTGGCAATAATGTTAACCACAGTTTGGGGAATTAAGTTCCACTCCTCCAGCAATGCGGTCTTCAGGGCGTTTATATCTCTAGGAAGAGGATGTCTCCGTGCAACTGCTTTTCCAAGGTAGTCCCATAAGTTCTCTATCGGGTTCAGATCAAGACATTTTGCTGGCCACGGTATTCGCTCAATGGCTTCACTTTCAAAGAATTCGTCAACGAGGTTTGCTCGATGTGGACGAGCATTATCGTCCTTAAATAAAAAGTGAGATCCATAAGCCCCTCTGAAAAGTCTTACATAAGGTTCTAAGACCTCATCCCGATATCTCTGGCCGGTCACAGATCCGCTGTTGAAAACGTGTAGGGGCGTACTTCCATCGATCATTATTCCTCCTCATACTATCACACCTGCACTACCGAAACGGTCACGTTCCATAATTTTCGAAGGAAGATTTCGCGTTCCTGACTCCCTCTAGATGTAAACACGTTCAAAATCAGATGTTAAACTATACCTCGACTCATCAGTAAAGAGAACATGGGTCCATTGGTGTTCACTCCAGTTCTGATGTTCTTTGCACCAATTAAAGCGATCCCTCTTTTGTTGTGAAGACAGTAAAACACATACCCTTGGCTTTCTGGCATAAAGGCCTTTTTCATTAAGCCTTCTGTATACAGTTTGCCATGATACAACAGTGGCGGCTGCAACCTCTGGACTTAACTGCCGAGCAGTAGACTTCCTGTTACGACGGGCAGTTATTGCCAGATATCGATCTTGAGAAGCAGTTGTTATTCGTTTACGACCTTGTCCAGGCCTCCTTACAACAGTTCCAGAGTTCTGAAATTCATTCCATAGCATAGACTGTCTGGAAATATTCACATATCTTGCTGCTTCCATGATTGTCTGCCCTGCTTCTAAACGGACGATAATTCGCCACTTCACAGATTCTTCCAAATGATACTGCGGACCCATAACAAACCGTTTTGAGTTCTTACACACTAAAATCAAACGCTGTATTGCAGAAATTCACTCCGATATCACTTTGCTCAAAGCGCTTGATTCACCGTCGGATGACGTAACGCCTTGATTTGCATATCAGAAACCGTTTGATCGCTTTTGACTGAATAATGCTAATTAGGTTTGTCTTTCACACATTCCCTGCAAAAATGGTTTACATCGATTGGATATTTCATGGAATATCATTATTTTTGGGTATGTAAAAATAAATTTGGACATGAGTGTATTTCACGTCTATGAGAGTTGCACGATTGGCTATTGGCGACGCAGCGATTGGATCCCGGACCGTCGGGACAGTCCGGGTTCAATCGGAAGGGACGCGTAGAAGGATTGCGCTCGATTCCGGTTTCATGCAGTCTGGTGCAAATGTTTGTAGATTCGGCACCCATCTGTTTGGCATAACGTTCCCTTAGCACCTCGCCTGCTTAGATGTTAGTTGCATATCATCCATCTCAGCATTCGAGAAATTATGTATGTCAGTCGTTCGAAGTCAGCGTCCAAAATGATGGCCCAAACTGCTGCACTGCCGAGGAGCGCCTAGCAAATCCAAGTGGTGGACACACATACCTATGTGAATATGGTTTAATTTTGTGTTCCCTACTCCCCTTGAAAGTTTGTACAAGAAGTTTTGAAACACATTGTGTAATAAATATACAGATATTGTGGGTAGCCGAAAAGGCAGAATCACTCAACCTCACTGATTATGTAATGTCAAGAAACAGGGGCGCCAACTCACAGGCATCCATCCTGTCCATACAGATAATTTAGTGATGATCATTTTAAACAAAATAAATTGTTCCGAAAACACATACATACTATATATGGAGCAACTTCCCCTCCCCGAAATAATAGTCCGTTGTGTAGCTCCAGTGAGACGTTAATTAAAATACCTACCATCCTATGTCAATTCTAAGCAAATTATATAAAATGTTGACAACACGGACTACATGTGATAGTCATTTAATTAACGAAACTCTACTTGAGTATAGAATTTAAACAATTTTATTCCTAAAATCCCATGTTTACGATGGATTTTGTAATTATTCAATATATTTTTCAGGTAACAGATGAAACCCGAAGACCAGTATACTGTGCAATGAATAATCTTTCTCCGTTTGTATCGTCATTCTCCTGTCTGATACGAATAACAAAATCCACCAGCTTTATTTTCTTTTTCTTATTATTTTTGATTGCTTTGACTTCTTTTATTGAAAAATATTTACTGTTAAATATAGCTTGGTTTTCATCAATATAATGTAAAAATAAAATGCGTGTCTTTGTTTATAGATCTCTTTATCTCAATTTTGGAAAATCAATTTTCTAAAAGTGTCGAACTTTTTTCGACACTCTGCTCTTATTTAAAAATAATAAAATGTTCCTGTGCTTAAAGAGTCAAAGGTGGGTTCACAAAGAAGACCTTTATAAATTTGACCTTTAACCCTAAGCCTCTTGAAACAGTTTTTCTCAAATAAACCTTTTATAAATCTGATACAAAAATTAAATTTGAGAGGTTTTTCTTGTCTATACGTAAATTGCTGTAGTGTTTTGTGATAGAACGTACTTCCTGTACGTACCGGAAGTAAAATATTCGTCTTCCGGTGGTTTGAAAATTGAAACACTGAAAATCCATTTTATAGGCAAAAGAAAAAATAATTTAGGAAGTTTTTGCCTGTACAAATGCAATTGCCATTTGAATTTCGCGTTGTTGCCAAACAAGAATATACTTATAAGAAACCAAAATCGAAAAAATCTGTTACTAAATGAAATGTATTTTGAAACAAAACATAATAAATCGTCTATTGTGAAAAGTAATATTGAGAAAATCAGAAAAAGTTATATTCTCTAATCAAAAAAGATATAAAGCATGTAAATAATTTTTTACTGCCGCAAACTGAAACATTAAAAAAATAATGCATCTTTATAGTCACGTTGTGAATCGAGAAAACAAAAAATATTTTACAATCTATTCTCCTGAATAAGTTTATGTGACATAATGGTAACAAGATCGAGAAATTTGATGGATTGATAAAAAAATAATCGATGCGTCTAAAATTCCCTCGATAACGAAAACATTGTCACCACGTTGAAACCACGAATCCGAAAGTTTATGAGTTTTCACCTAAATGCATTTCTAGACTTCGTTGTTTCATATTTTACACTATACCAAAGACAAATTAAAATTCGTAGTATAAGCAACCTAAATTGACACTTAAGCTGTCAACAAAATACTATTTTTCCCGTAAAGATCATCAGACATTTAAATCCGTTTTTCTCGAATCAACGATTTTGAAAAAAAAATCGTGTAATCCGATGATGCATTTTCGTCATACATTTCTAAAATTTATAAATGTTTCCTTGCGTTTATAAAAATAAAGGTGTACGAAGGTGTGTAGAAATATTTAAAGCAGCAACAATTTAAAATAGAAAAAGTATGCATTTAAAGCAAGTTAAACACTGATAGTGCTTGGGATAGATATTTTTATTTCATGAGGGGCCGTCATCTAAACTGGATCATCATATAGCTTGGCACTCAGGTCCAGAGCGTAGATGTGAGAAGGTTGCCCTGCCAAACATCCACCTGTGTGCGTAAGGGGCGAAATCCCCTTTTTGTATAAGAGGTTCTGTAGATGGGTAGCTATACTTAATAAAATCTGAAATTTAAAAAAATTAAGAGGAAAAGGGCAAAATTGTTTTTGGAATGAAATTATGAATTTCTGTTGGCGAACAGGGTTCTTACAAGTCTGCATAACCGTCTTTGTAACTTTTAAATCAGGAGAACCTATAGGAAAGTGACCATGTACAATCGATGGAATGGGGTTGTGACAGTGAGGTAATCAGGGCGTGGCCCCAAGCGGACTGAGCCCTCCCCTATATTTTGTTCATTGAAAATAATAAACAATACAGGCTCAATCTAGTCTTGCCAACATGAATTACACGGGACACACAGAAACAGTCTTAAAAATCATTAAGCTTAACGCTTATTCAACATAACTACAATCTGATTGCAACAGAGAACAGGGAGAGAAGATTGGGCCACTCCCGATATCATTTTCTGGATACTTGCCTGGATGGTGAAATACGAAACAAAAAACATCCAGGAACTTTTGGAAACAAATGTTTAGAAAAGAACGTTTGAACAGAAAATTCATCAACTCGGAAAGCAGCAGGGATGGGCAAAAATGGAGTGGGTTGTGTACAGGAACACAACCGTAATCATTTAAGACGCGAATCCGTTTTATGTTATATTTTAGAGGAAGAGGAAGATGCAAATGAACAGACTTGTTGATTATAAGGGAGGTATAATTTTATTTATCAGAGGTTGATAGTAGGGGGGGGGGGAATTTCAATTAACGTCACACTGGAGCAACACAATGGGCTATTGGTGACGGTCCGGGATCAATCCCAAAGGGAAAGATCCGAGGACAACACCACGTAATTTTGAACCACGGTCAGATGACGAGGCAACACCTGAGCTGGCACCCCACTCTCCAAACTTCCACACCACGCCAACGTGAGGACATTTGAGGCCACGACAGATTTAACGTGCACCAGCCCCCTTTGTACACGGCGGTGTTTGGCTGGATTTGAACTCGCAACCCTTCGGTTGCTAGTCCGTTGCTCTTCCAACCGGGCCACCGCGGCCCTAGGTTGATAGTAGAAGATACATATGGCGTAGCATTAACATCGATGTTTCTTACAAAGGTTAAATCTATACAGTGTTGCCCAGAGTAGGGGGAAATGTAAAAATGTACTTCAAGTTGAACTCACTTAGCATATAGTATGTAAGCGACTTATTTTGACAGACATTGAAATCACGGATAAGCATAATGGGTACATGAGTATCTGGAATCATATTGGATACAATTTTCCTTACATTGAATCTTTCAGTTATCATATTCCAAGTCAATATTCATTGGTTCAGATTGCGGTTCATTCGAAATACGTGCGCTAGTGCTGACGCGCTCGGCTTTCTTACTCTGTACAATCTGCATCTTTCGGCATTAGACAATTTGGACTTTTGTGATTCATTTAAAATTTTTCTATCTTACATTTCTGTTCATATTTCCTTTACAATTTTTTCGACATTATGAAAATTTTCTTCAAATCAGTACACTTATCGGCTTATAACTTTACAAATTTCATTTTATCGTTTATAACTGCAAAATAATCTATGTCCTGTTGTTCTCTACAAATCGACACCAATTTCAACGTCCTATCTTTTCATAATCCAAAATTACAATGCCAAACACCGCGCCGCCTTTCCCCCGCCTTATCACCACTGCACCCCCCTAACACCCCCTATAATGCACCCCTAACCATTTTAGATACGGATATAAACCGTCTATCCAACAAACTTTACATCATTAGATTATCATTTATAGTTTGCAAGATATAAGAGATTCATGCAAACGAACAAATCATGTCATTTTTGGTCGCAAGAGTTTTCGTAGATCTTCCCTATAACAGATCGAATTTAAAGACATATTCGCGTCAAAAGTTCACTTACAGAATGAAAGAACGATGTTTAATTAGCATCATAAACTATACTTTGTTGAAGAAAAATACTCACAGATATGTGAAAGTAGCAAACATGATAAATGTCAAGTTCTTTCAATAGAGATGCAAATAATCGAGCGTGATTAAAATACTAGTTTGCGCTTGGATAGTCAATCAGCCCGAGTCTTCAATGTAAACCACCGACCTTCTAATGAAATAGATGGAGAACGTGGGCGGAAACGTCGTAAGATCTCAGAAGGGTAAGTCACGTGGTCTTACTAATCGGCTTGGGTCTATTGGCTATCGAAGCGCAGGCTAGTGTTTTTACTTACGTTGGATAATCACTTTAACCAATCAATAATTAGTCCCACATAATGATTCATGCTTTTCCCCACATACACGTGAGAGATCTTCAAACCGAACGATGGGAGGAAACAGCATGAAACATATTCCGTCAATTTCATTAGATGTTCGAAGATTTTCGTTGACCACGGTCGATTCCCAAGCCCATGTAACCTACACTTTTGATATCTTACGATAGCAATTCCATCCACATGCACAGTCCATTTTAAAATTCCGTCTATAAAAAAAGGAAAATTTTCTTCACTGCCTAACGTAGGTTTACGTAAGACTAAATCGCTTAGAATCTCACGTAACAATTTTTCCGTTGTTGTCGTATGTTAAGAGCAAGAAATTGATTTTGTACCTTATAACTTTCAAAAGGAATGGTGAAGCCTACAGTATGTGAAGTGAGCGTATGTGAGTGGAACTCAGTTTCTGATAACACAAGGCCTTTTCTTCCAGACAGTTTGATGTGGTATTCATTCCATAGCAATTCAATTGACTGTGGATCATCCTACGAAATGCATGAAGCAGATTGTGGAAAGAATAATCTGGTGTCTTTTAAGAGCCTGCTTTCAAAATCACGTCCGAGTCACTAATGTGGTGGGTTGCATTCAGTCGCAGTTGCTCACGCGACTCGAGGTATCCTAAATAGATTTGATATTGAAAAAATAATCAAAAGTATATTCTGAATCAAAGTTTCTTTAATTTTACAAGAAAATAAAATACGCAGACATCTTAAAGCAGTATAAAAACATTAAACGCCCTGCTCATTCAATATTATGAAAATTTGATTTAAATAGAAAACTGGTAAAGAAGACAGAGACCTTCGAAATTATTTTCAGAACACTGGAGAGCAGAAAGAATGATCAACTTTAATCTACTAAAAAGCAATTCGTGGTTGAGATTTGGTGCTCTGTCTTCTACAACCATATAGGCGTGCTCAGAGCATTTTATAAGGGGATGCACTGAAGGATATACGTGCATGTTGGCTTGTAGGAATACAGCAAACAAGACCTAAGAACAGGTGGTGGGTAACTTTCCCCGGTTTAAAATTTAACGACGACTGTGTACAAAAGCTATAGTAACAAGCATACTCTGAATTCTGCAAATTTGAAATATACTTTTGAACATTCTTACAATTTACAAAATTACAATAAAATGTAGTATCGAAACAAGTAAGGTTTTAACAAAAATAAGCTGTCAAATGTAAACTTATGCATACATCGTGTTTTTTAAATGTTACATCAAATTCTGCTCCAAAATGTTTTAATTTTAGTCTTTCCATACCAGAATAAGTCTATCAGTTCAAGAAACTGAATTTTGATTGGTTGTCATTTGAATCCATTTATTTGTATGTAATTTCATATTTGGTTTTCACGTTAACATAATTTTTACAGCACAGTGGGAAATCCTCTGTTGTTTCGTCCACTTTACAAGAGCAAAGAACAACTTTAGCAAGTCCAAATCTATTTTATAAGGAATTTGTCGAAAATAAGGTAGTTGAGTTTAGGAGAGCGGCCCTTGGAGCAACAAAGGGGTACAACGGGCTATTGGTGATGATCCGGGATCAAGCCCGAAGGACAACACCTCGTAATTTTGAAATACGGTGAAATGGCAAGGTTAACGCCGGAGCGGGCACCCCACTCTCTAAACTTCCACACCATGCCAACTTGAGGACAATACAAATTTAACGAGCACCGGCCTCCACGTGAACGACAGTCTTTGGTTGGATCGAGTTTCGAACTAGCAACCCACCGATTGCTGTTCCACTACTCTGCCAACCCGGCTTCCGCGGCCCTAGTTGTGTGAAGGAATGGAATTGCTTTTAACACGTTTGATAAAATCTAGGGGAGACATTTCATTCGCAGATCGTGTTGCCATCTGTGACGGTTTAAGAAACACACGCAGACAAAAAAAAAATTTCGATTATATTAATCGTCGTTTTCGTTGACATTGTTTTGTTGAAAATTTCCGCACAAAAGAAAAACCTATTTCATTTTTAACTTTCTTTGTTAACAGTGTTTTACTTGCTGGTTAACTGTTATTGTTCTTTATGGATCAGTTAATGGAACACATTATCCTTTGAACATTTTTTTTCATATTTACAACAAAATGTTTAATGTACCTTATTCCAACATACTTTTCATATACATTACAAAAGAAAACAATAATTTTTACATTCACAATAATTAAGAAATTCAATTTGTATTAAAATAATTCAATATTTTGAAATTCCTACTCCGTCTGCAAATTTTAATTTCTTTCAAATATTTTTTATTTACCTTCCATGAAGTGTTCCCCACAATTTTGTGCATGGGATTACATGCACTGCTGGTTTTTACAAACATTTTGTAACAGCAAAAAACAGTCAGTTGATTTCATCAATTTTTGAAAAAATAACTATTCTTTCAAATCCTTATTCCATGCACAAAGTTATCAAATATATCACAATAAATAATCATCTAAAGTTTCAAATCTCTACTTCCAATTACAAAAAATCCTTAATATTTTAAATGCACAGTAGTCAGGAAAAATGAGATAAAGCACTTTAAAGTTTTAAATGGCCTTTGTTTTCGGTCCTTACATTCGATAGAAAACTTTAATAACTCACTAAATAATGTGAGCTACAGTTCTAAAATTTTGCGCACATAAAAGCTGAACAATTAATAAAAGATAATAAAAAATTCGACATTTTGATCATTCTTAGGGTACTGTGTCCCTGGAGAAACAATAGACCGTGTGTTGCTCCAGTGTGACGTTAATTAAAATACCTACCTACCCTAGAGGGGGGGGGGTATTTCAATTAACGTCACACTGGAGCTACACAATGGGCTATTGGTGACGGTCCGGGATCAATCCCAAAGGGAAAGATCCGAGGACAACACCACGTAATTTTGAACCACGGTCAGATGACGAGGCAACACCTGAGCTGGCACCCCACTCTCCAAACTTCCACACCACGCCAACGTGAGGACATTTGAGGCCACGACAGATTTAACGTGCACCAGCCCCCTTTGTACACGACGGTGTTTGGTTGGATTCGAACTCGCAACCCTTCGGTTGCTAGTCCGTTACTCTTCCAACCGGGCCACCGCGGCCCCCCTAGAGAAACTTGTTTGAGAAACACTGCTATCAATGTAACTGTTATACAGAGTGTCCTAAAAATTCCCGTACTGACGATTCGTGAATTTATTATACAAAAACAACAAACTTTAAAACAATTATTTTTATGCTAATGGTGAAAAGCACTTTTAACATAACGTAGGAAAAAAAAAAAATTTGAACTCACATTTATTATAAATGTTCAAAATGTTTGCCCCTTTCTTGGAGGCAAAGCTGAAGTCGTTTGCGCACATTTTGAGAAACTCGTTTCAAGATGCTAGGAGTGACTTCTTGTATCTTTTGAGTAATGGCAATTTTCCGATAATCTATTGTTTGGGGATTATCTTCATAAACTGTTCTTTGAATATCCCCACAGAAAAAGTCAGGGATGCTCAGATCAGGGGAACGAGGTGGCCAAAGATTTCTGGAGATGAGTCGACTACAAAAAAATCTTGAAGCATGCCCATGGTTTCATAACTTGTATAGCAGGTTGCACCGTCTTGTTGGAACCAAGAATCTCGTTCATTCACTTCTAATAATGCAACAAATTGTTGGATAAGTTCTCTGTATACAGTGCCATTAACAATTGACTTAAAAAACAGAGGCCCAACAATCCTTTTGCGTGATACGGCACACCAAATGCCAATCTTTTGAGAATGTAAAGATTTTTGCATTAATGAATGGGGATTTGTCGTCGCCCAAATACGGGAGTTTTGCGCGTTCACATAACCGCTTAAATGAAACCATGCCTCATCGGAGAAAAATGTTTTGTTCAAAATGTTGATGTTGTTGCGAATAAATCTCCGGAACTATCGGCAATAATAAAGCCGCTTCTCATTGTTCGGTGGCTTTAGATCCTGTAACATTTTTACACGATAAGCACGAAAATGCAAAGCTCTTAAAGCCTTATGTGTCGATCCAGGTGATGTGCCCATTTGTTGCGACAAACGCCTCACGGATTGATGAGGAGATTGCAATATCCTTCGTTGAGTTTCTTGCACAAAGTCTGGTGCAACGACTTTCGGTCTTTCACTCTTGTATTTGTCTTCCACCGAAACTGTCTCACGAAATCGCCGAACGAGTTGATATAGCGTATATTTACTCGGTATTGCATCATCTGGATATTTATGTCGCCAAAATTCTTTACATCTTTCATATGATTTACATTCAAAATAAGCCTCAAGCAGCGCAATTCTCTGAATGCGTGATAAACTCATTTTATAATGAAGAACAAAATGACATGGAACTTTATTATCGCACAACTTGAGCGAGAAGAAAACCAAACGATAAAAATTAAAGAATCCATAAAATTATAAACAGACGATAAAATTCAATAATTAAAAAAAATCACGGTCAAATGATTTTTTAAAGCTGGAGTACGGGAACTTTTAGGAAACTCTGTAGTAGCAATAACAATAAATGTGCTGTTATTGTAACGGAAGAAATAACAGCCCATCTCTACTTCATCGGCATTCGGCAACACATGCATTGCATATCTTGGTCAAAAATAAACAAACTTTTGTGCTTTTGAAATTCGTAACAATAGTGTGTTAAAACTAATTAAAAAGTTCTGTACGAAAACAGTAAAAGAATGTTTTCAAATTTTCCAAAACAAAAGCTCAAAATCGTTCCAAATGCATTTTGCGTAAGTTGTCAAATGATATTTTGTTAATCTATGATCGCAAATTTCAAATGAATTCTTTTCTTTTCAGATTTCTAAACATTTTATGAAATTAATAAACATTAACAATTTTCCGTTGAAACATTTGGGAGCTTTAAACAGTTAATTAGTTTCTTGAGAATCCAAAGAAATAATACATCATTGCATTTGGATAATGTGTCGTCAATTGCTCTAGTAATTCCCCATTTTTCAAAAGAAAGATTTGCAATGAAATGCACCCTCATAGAACCTTGCACTATTAAAAATAGGAATTTACTGTTGCTTTCATAGAAATACTTTTTACTAATTTTTTAAATATTTGTCAAAAAGCATTTTTGTGTTTATTTGTACAATGGTATTACTTAAATTCAATTTGTGTATTTTAGTTTTTGCTCATTTTTCATTTTCTGTGATAACTTGCCCCAGCATATCTACTGATTTTCCTTTTTTCTATAAGCATCAAATTACTAGCATTCCAATTCTACAGTACCAATATATTGATTACCATGTGTGCTAGTGAAAATATGATTTTCGCTATAAATTTGTGTTGAAACTTAATGCATAGGACTTTCCTTCAGATTTGAAGCAAAGGTTTTTGTTAAAACACAGATCTCACTTGCCCTCAGTTAGAATAATAATTTTCTGTTTTCTTCTATTTATTAACTGCAGTCTATTAAACTTAATTTTAATGCTGTAGTACAGCATCTAATCTTGGGTAACACTTACAAAGCTGCAGACATCTCAGCCATATGGAAGAATTTTCATTTTACAAGTATCTAGATATATAAAATGAATCAGTTTTGAATCTCCCATCTGAAATAAGGATGTATTGCCCATGATAGAAGATTTTGTTCTCTGCCTTTTGGTTGATCAGAAGGAAGGATCAGTGATTTGTAAAAGTCAAAAAAGTTTTGCTCTTTTGTGGAACACCAATTCAATTTTAGAATTGAAATTCATGGTTAAGTCCTAGTTAATAGTGCAGCACTTGTATAATTTTGATTTTTTTGTCATCAAGTTAAAGAATTGTTATCACTACTGGTAAGATTCCAACTTAGTAAACTTTGGCAACCACATTATATACTAGGATTTAACCCAAATTAATATTTTGTGATTGCTTTGCGAATCTGAAATTTCAATATGTTATTAAAATTGAACAATCATGCTGATGGAAAAGTTATTAAATTGATAATTTTTAATTGTGCTTATAATTTTAGGATGTTTTATAAATTATGGAAACTTTGTTGCCGACATCTCAGAATTTAATAACTATGCAGTTCTTCAGAAATCCATCTAAAAAGATTCGCTTGGACTTGTCTAATAATTTTGACTTGAATGTTGGGAATGATGATCTATGGGGTCAAGAAGATATTACAGCTGAAGAATTTGATATGTTAGAAGTCCAGGCTACTCAGGCTCAACCTCAAGTTGATCACTCCTCCAACACATTTCATCAACCTTTCAGAAATACTGATGGAGCATCATTAGCACAGGTGAAATGCATTTGTAGTTTTGTTCTGTAATCTAAGTGAATGATAACTTTGATAATTAAATGTTTTGTGTGCTGTGATTACTGGGACTAAAATTTGGATGACCTCAGCATTACTAGAAAATGCCCTATAAAAATAAAATATGGGCAATAAAACTGAAAACTTCTCGAAAAGCAGAACATTGAAATTAAGATTTCATGTATTTTGCAAAATTTTTAAAAAAGAATTAGTGCATGAAACAAGAATTCAAACATCCCTAGACCTGTGGTTCTCAACCTTTGTGAGATCAATTCCTGGTAAATTTTTTTTCAAGATGAGGGTCTGGTTCCCACAAATTTACTCGTAATTAACTCTGAAAATTTTTTAATTTCACATACATTAAAGTAACATGAGTATTAATTATGACATAATCATGAAGAGTATTAGTTCATTTATGTGTATAGTGGCACATTGACAAGTATAAAGTTAGGTACATTTAAATTAGTGATCAATCACTGGACTAATGAAATCTTGTAGTGTATTGTATTTTCCTCAGGCCATCATCAGAAAATTACTTTGATCTGGTTTTTATTGACTTCTAATCAACAAAAATTTATATTTTTTGTGTCGCAAACATCTTCAATATGAGATTTCTTAACATCAAAATTAAACAAAGTCCTGTGTCTCTTAACCATATCATTTATTAAATATTTTAATAAATTTAAATCTCTTAGCCTATTTCATTTTTAAAAATCATCTCACTCAAGTTACGAAACAAGCACTTACACACAGCAATGCAAACTTGCAGCAGGACTATTCAGAAAAATTTCAAGAACCTGATACAGAGAGGAATTTCTTGATCTTCAATTTCAGTGGAAAATTTTCCTTATATTTTTTTTGCTTATCAGTCTGACATTTGCTACACTGATGTAGTTTAGGCATTCTGGATCTAAGTTTTTGAAGACATTCAAATGCTATTCTCCTCAGAATATTTCAACTGAAAATGCTTAAAAAAACAAAAATGGCAAATTTCAGGAGAACCTCTCACGGCCTGATGTAATTGATGCCAGGCCCCAACAGTTGAGAACCCTATATAATAATTTTTAAAAATACAATTCAACACTTTTTACCCTTATGAAACACATATTTTTAAGATATGGACTCTATAAAAGAAAGCATGAAAAATGCAAACAAAGTTACATTTTTTATCAAATTGAAGGTTTGAATTTCATCACCAAGAACATTGAATTGAATATTTTTAGTTGGTACACTGAAAGTTTTATTTCATCTGCCTTGAATTACAAAGCAGGATAAAAACCTTATGCAGATTTTTAATAAGTGATTTTTTTTTTTGGCTTGAAACATTGAAAAGCACTTTTCACTTCTACTGAAACCGAAAAAGCACACTTTAAAACTGCACTTTGCTCTGTCTCTTGAAATTTCACCTGTTGGCAAGTTTTCTCTGAGAGGGTGAGTAATGGAGTGAGGAAAATTCATCCAAAAAGTCTCCTATTCTCGAAAACACTAAAATATGAAAAAAATAATGACAAAAAATTTTTAAATGCCTTAAAATGACATTTTGCATGGAAATTGCTGTAAACATCAGCTTGGTTTTCTTATAAAACTCTTCTATTAATTCGAATATCTTTTCAGTCTTGCTAAAAAAATGCAAAATTGCCTAACCAATTGGAAAAATAAATACATGATATTGCTTGTTATATATGAACTGAACAGTGTAAACATTTAGCATTGTGAGAAAAAATGGTTAAAATGTCATCAACTAATCATCAGTATCAATTTAATTCAATTGCAAATTCAATAAACACTGAAAATAATTCGATAGATTATGTTGGTGAGTGACTTAACCACTCCAGCAAAAGTATTATACCTATGAATCTAAAAGAATACATCCTTTTGATGAACCTATTTGATTCTCATTCATATCGTGTTCAAGTATAATAGTCATTCAAAATTTGCAAAGTCCCTTATTGTCAAAACTCAGTTATATGCAAAACTCTTTTAATTGCTATTTTAGATTTAATGCTGCTCTAAAATTCAAACAAGATTTAAGTATGTTGAAAATTTAACATTGTATATTTTAATTCTGATGTATTTTCTCAGGCAGAAGAACTGAAACAACAACAGTATGAACTAGAAGGTAAAGTTAAAATTCTTAGTGATTCTCTGGAGAAGCTATCTAAAGAGTTGAAAGAAGAGAAGCTGAACAAAGATAGATGTGTGAAAGAAAAAGTTCAAGAATTTCAAGAGAAAGAAAATACTCTACACAAAGAAATTAAAAAGTTACAAAGTGTCTTGGAATTTAAGGTAATGGTCCTATTTTGCTGTGAAATATTTGATTATGTTTCACAACAGAAACGAAAGTTTAATTCGTTTTCTTTCTTTTATACAGAATCAGGAAATGAAAACTGTTTATGAAAAGGTTCATGGGCTTGAAGCTCAGCTGCGAGAAAAGACAGCAACCTCAGAAATGCCATCTAATAAAAGTCCTAATAAGTTTTTAGAAAAGTAATTTTGTATGCATCTCTCTTTGACCAAAATAAAAATCTATTTTGCTCTCAAAAATAGTTCCTTTTATAAAATATTTTGCATTAAGACTTAAATTTCCTCTAGGTTTAAGTTCCAAACCAATGCGGATCCACTTTCTTCTGAATTCAAAGAAATCCAATCCACTCGACCTTCAAGAAAGTACAAGTTATTGGTTGATGCTCCTCAAGGTACATGATAAAATTATATATTCATTTTTGTTGTTATTTATCTTTAATCTATATATAAAAATGGATGTGTGTCTGTATGTATGTTCTCTATACAAATCTACATCATTTGACCAATCCACACCAAATTTGGTACACTTATACTTTGGAGTAACGCAAGCTACATATTAACCCCCTTCTCTTTAACCTAGGTGGGGGCTAAATCAATTCAAAATTGACATAGGAAAACATTGAGCATAAAATGATTGCGGTACGCAACTCAGTTTGTTTTAACAGTATTGATCGAAAATCAAATTTTCTAATAAAATTGTTTTACCAGTATTGATCGAAAAACAATTTTTTTCGAAACGTTATATTTAAACAATTTAAAATTCTAATTATGTTTGAACTGATTTTTTATTTCTTCCCACAATATAAATAATTTAGGAATACTTGAATGATGAAAAATGAATATTTAAAATACTTAATTTTACACAACTTGCATTTTGTAATGGAACACGAAAAGCCAAAACGAAAAACTCATTGTTCATAAAAGAATAATTTTGCAATTTGGTATCTGGCTAGAATTAATGTTTTATTTTATAAATTAGATTTAGAATTCCGTGTTTGTGCATTTGAGTTAACCTTTAGTCACGGCAGGTACAACTATTGTACCGTGATAATAATCTTTCCTAGAGCGGTTTGGTACTGATGGTGTACCTTGGAATTTCCCCCTTTTAAGTGAAAGCTGATATCGATCACCATTTACGAGCTGTTAGCGACTGGCCTTTAAGAGGGTCCTTCCTTTTGTTCGGTGCGTCCCCTGTCTATTATTGTGAGAATATGGGAAAGATAGAAAGTGGCGCCGAGTGGGAAAGTGGGACCCGAGAGATTTTTCAAACAACCATTCCCCCAATTTCCATTGAGTGGCATTGTGACAACACTATGGAAGGAAAGCGCGCTAGGTGGTCAGTTGTAAAAGTCATTCAAGACGCCCAAATTCTGTAGGAGCAAGGGAGTTAAGCAAAATATGCTGTTCTATGAGGCTATAACGAAATTTGGCTGCCGTATCGTAAAGGTTAAGACAGAAATGTTGTGGTCATATTTAAGCATTTCCAAGTATTATAAATATGTGTTCTTTTTGTAAATAAATCATTATTGTCTTTTTCGAAATTGTTCAAAAGTATTTTGTCGAATTGTTCTTTTTCAGAATATATTCAGGAAGCCAACACTCTTGCACATATCTTTCTTTTTCCAGAATTCTGCATTTTTTAAAGGATCTGAATTTTGTTTCTATTTGTATTTATGTGTTCCAGTATTTTACATATTAGATATATTTAGAAATTAAATTTTAATGATTTATTTATTTCCTGCAAAATATTAGGCGGGTAATTTCTTGGCGGTATATGTGTATATTTTTTTCAACTAACTTTCCGTAAATCTTTGATTGAATAAATAATGGTTTGTAGAATTTTGTTTCATAAAAATAAATAAAATATACAAAAAACCTTTTCCAAGTAAGGTGCGTAACTTCTTACTTTAGAATGACAGGAATTTCGTTTGTTTGTATTTATGTGCTTCAATATTTTAACTATTGCAGATATATTTAGGATTTAAATTTTAATTAATTATTTCTTTTCTGCAAAAGATCACAAGATATGGGTAATTTCTTGGCAGTATATGTATATGTTGACCAACTTTCTTTGTCTTTGGTTGAATACATAATGCTCTTTCATAAAAATAAATAAAATTAAAAAAAAAACATTTTTAAGTGAGGTGTGTAATTTCTTATTTTAAAATGTCCAGCAAAGTTAAAAAAATCACTTTAAAATAAGATGGGTTGCGTTAAATTAAAACCAGTAGTCATGCATTGTAGTTCAAATATAATTCAAAATTTTGACTTAGATTTTCATTACAAGACGATTAAAATCAATTAAATTTACATTTGTTTTTCATGTTTCATGGTGTTATTGAAAGTTGTACTCCATAGTCTAGTTACTACATCTATCATTCTAAATAGGTATGTGGTTTCTATTTAGAAACTGAATCTCTGAATTTAAAAAAGTACCATAAGGATTCGATTTAAAACTGAAAGTCTGTTGCAGTAAAGAGAATTTTAAATAAGACTGCCGATCTTGGAATAATATCAGTGAGGAATTTTGAAAAATTGAAATTTTTTGTCTTAAGTGACAGAAGGTCGATGTTACTTTCTCTACAAATTGAAGCTGTTCTTACGCAACTTAGATACATGTGAAACATTCGTTGAAAGCAACGATTTTCTTTTTAAAAAATGCTGTAAAATCTACCTTCTGTTTTTTGAAAAATTGCAGTCGATTGAGTTTGCTTTATCTACACCAATGACATTTATTTTTAACACAAGCTCCATTATTCCACGTGGTGCTGCCCTCAGATCTTTCGCTTGGGGGATGATCCCGGATCATCGACAATAGTCAATTGTGTTGTTACAGTGCGATGTTAATTAAATACCTACCTACCGTTATTCCACATGCCGCTGAATGGAATTTTCAAGAAAAATTGTGTTTGCTTCAAAATAAATTAATCACGAATGCCGTAACAATTTAATTTACCATCTTCTCATATTGATGAAATTCGAAAACATCGCATACCAGGTGCAAGAATGCCACAAGTAAAACATATTCATTGGAAAATTAAGTGCAAGACTACATCGAAAATTCACAATTTTTACTAAAAATGAATGTACGGGGATATTCGTAATCACTCCAAATCTCAAAATCGATTTCTGTAGTAGCCATCTAGGAAAAAAACTTTTATAGTTTGTCTTACAAATGGCGATGAATATGAAATGTATTATATGAATGAATATGAAATGGATTATATGGATGGATATATCATGTATACATATTTGCGTCCAAAATAAATTGTAGAAGTTCTGAAAAAGTAAAAACGATTCTAAAAAATTATTTTCCGTACACTTAAATGATGCTTACATTTCTCTATAAAATAGAGGTGATTATTCTGATTACTTTTCAATCAACATTTAACCAATTCAACCCAAACAACGCCGGGTAATTCTGCTAGTAATCTAAATATTGTGAGAGACACTTATACATTGCATTATTTAATCCCTTCTGTTTGTCTCAGGGTTCCAACGGATGCTAAAAAAGCCTGGTTTTTCATTTTAGTTTTTTGGGGCATTAAAAAACCTTAATATTTTCTTCCTTTAAAAATGTAAAAAAGCCTTATTTTTTACAAAACAGTATACATTTTATTTCTCCTGCATTCAAACTCCAAGATCAATGACATGTGACCTCAGATTATGCATTTAGATAATTTTCAGAATTTCCATCCAATACAGGTCTTTCCTTTCACATGCTAAAACCAATACTGACACTTGACCCTAGACAAGTATAACTGGATCTGAAATCCACCTAGGAAAGTTTCTTCACCTGTGCATTCATGGGGTTAATATGCTTCAATCTATGTTCACTAGCCTTAAAAATACGTAAAAGAACCTTGAAAAGGCCCCAATTTTTTTGCTTGAAAATTGAGAAACCTATTTCTGGAGCTTTGTCATTTTCAGCCATATTTGATTTCTTTGAACTGACTATTTTATGGATGATAATTATTAGTATATTATCAGACTGTTTGGAGGAATAATGCTCTCATTACTTTCTTAATCAATTTTTATTGGCATACAATGTATTTTTATTCCAATGCAATTATATCAATTTGAGAATGACCTGTGTTTATGAAGCTTGTTGACTGGCAGCAATGAAAACAAAGTTTATTTGACAGCACAAGTGCAATTTCAACATCAGCTATACTGCAAAATACCATTTTGATAAATGAATTAAAAACACTTCTTTGAAATACTGTGCAGAGAACTCATTAGGAGCAGGGGCCTCGAATGAAGGAGAGGGAGAAGGGAGAGGGAAGATTCTCAAATTATTTTATATGTACACTGCGTACAATCAATTGAAACTAATGAAATAAACACTGCTGTTATTCTTGAAATAAATGTTTTTTCCAATACAACAAGCCATTACAGACACAAATCCTTAAGCCAAAAGTACACTCAAATAACGGGAATTAAAACATAAAATACAAAATTAAGGGTAAAATACAGTAAATAAAAATACAAGAAGTTAGGGAAGCTGCTGGGTAGCCAGTCTCACAGACCAATGATAGCCCATTGTGTTGCTCCAGTTCTATGTTAATTCAACTACCTACCTCATCTGCCAGTAACATCCACTTAAAGTTGTTTCTGTTACTGCTGCACGTTAGTAATGTCCATTAGTGCACCATCTGTACAAAGAGGGTACAAGGGGCTAGTGTTGTGTGTGGATTGAACTGGGTCAGCACGACCAGGTGTTTTAGCTCTGATATTATTGATTTCAATAAATTTGTTATGACTCAGCCAAATTTCCATTAACTTACCTGCATTTTAAATTACTATTTATTTTATTAAATATCAATTGTTATTTCTTTGTTACACATTTAAATTGTTTTCTTTTATAAATTAATATTGTTTTCATTTTTAAGGCAAAACTCCAGGATCAGATATTGTTTCATCCATCTTATGTAATAGATTAGTATTAACTCCTGCATCCGATCTCTATGTGTCTCCTTTATTGTCTACTCAGCCTGGAATAGAATCATCAGACAAGAACTCTGTACAGCTGTCAGCAATGTCTATAACAAGGATTAATTCTGAGCAACAAACTGAAGAATTATTCGATTATTTCAGCTCTGTATTACAAAACTATTTGTCTCAGTTGAAAAGCATTTCATCCAAAGTTCCATCCACCAGTTTCAGTAAAAAATCACCTTTGTCAGCTAGAAATAAAGATATCAACCATGAGCGAGTTACTGTGATATCATGCTTGAAAGATTTGACCTATATCATCTCTTGTCCTCAGTTTAATTCTTTGATAAAGACTTTGGAGTCAAAAGAAGAAATTGAAGCAGAGAAAGAAATGGTATGATCCTTTTAAATCTTTCAAACATTTCCATTTCTGTAAAAACTTTATAATTCACAATGAAACCTCTCTTTGCTCCTACTTTAGAAAGAAATCAAGTTATTGTTATTGCAAAGATGTGTAATTCTACAATGTCAGTTAAGATGCAGTATTTCAAAATTGAAGAAATTTTCTTTATGTTAAAGAATTGAAATCACAAACTGCATGTTTAAATTCATATTAAATGTGTGTTAGTATTATTTATTGCTACCTAGTATCCTCTATGAAAGTAAAAAGGTTATTCAAATTTCGTTTTGTTGAATATATACCTTTAACACAGTGACTGCAAATATGAGTTTAGTTTACAAAAGTATCATATTGTAAACTGAAATCTTTCCACCAGTGCCAAGATTGAGGATATTCGTAGATTTAACATGCAAAGGATAGATTATGGGTGTCAGAAATAAGCATAAAAATAGTCATGGGTTTACAGAACATAATATTTATTCACAAAAAATAATATAAGATATAATTAGTACTTTTATAAAAATAATGTTTTAGCACATGTAAATATGTTTATTGGTAATACAGCTTAAAACAAATTTCTACAAACAAAGCTGGATTCTCTGCCTGTCAAAAATAGCATGATTTACTGTGTTTGTTTTTTGTGTACATCCTCTGCTGTTTTTTCTGTCGGTAGAATAGGCTGTAAAAAGGTAAGTTCTCGTCCCTTGTGTTTCCTCTGGTAAGTTTTCGCAATTTATCGTCCATCAAAATTGTAATGATTTATTTTGAATCTATAGTATCTATCTTCCTATATAAGTATAATCAAAAACACTGCCAGTCAGCATGTTAATTAATTTGGTTACATTTCTGTGACTTATAATTCACTTAAAAATCAATCTAACTATTTTATATATTTTTTCAGTCAAGTGAGGAAACCATATCAGAAAATCCTCAGTTGGTTGTCTGTGATAGTAGTAAAAGATGCAAGAACAAATTCAAATCTCTTTTGCAAACATTAGTCTGTCTTGCAAATCCAGATACTTATCCTGTGAGTTGAAAATAAGGTAGATTAAGGTATATTTCATGTAACTTTTAAAGTTTTTATTGTTTTCACTAAACATTATATTTAAAATATTTTTTTAAAAAACTTAAAAAATTGATACAATTAATATTTACTTTTATAACATTAGCACAAGTCACTAAATCTATCGCCCTCAGGGGCACATCTTTATATGTGTATGTGTATCACAACCCCTAGGTACCCGAGCAATCTGTCCTCTCTTATGTTTCACCCTTGCTTATTCTGCTTTTTGCTTTTCCCTCTCTCCTTTTCCTTTTGTTTGGATCAATACCAACCAACCACTAAATCTATCATTCCCTTATTTCTACCAAAAAATCAATGAAATAAAAGCAGCAATTAGAACTAAGGTAAAATCATCTTTGACAAAATGTTAGTTATATGGGTAAAACTTCAAAACATGTGATTTAAAAGGTGTTTTAAAAACAAAAGGGAATTGTTTATGGCCATTTCTGGTTTATGCACCCACCATTCTCAGGAGCAAGATAAACATAATGGGAAACTGAATTTTAAATAAACTATTCATCCAGTGTTGAAAGTAACTAGCTTCTTTTGTCTTAATTTTTCATTTATTTTATTTTACAGAATGGTTATTCTAAAGAGGCTGACATAGAATGGTCTTTAGCTGCTCTTGTATCATGGTCTTCAGCTTCAGAAAAGTAAGTCTTTCCATATTTTTATCTCTAACTTAAATAATATTGACAGAAATAGAAGATTTTAGGTGACACAATATACAGTTCATAAAAACTAGTTCAAATGATACTGGGTCCCCACCGTCCTTAACCCCCTGGCTTCCACACTGGCCAAAGCAGCCTTGCATCCAGACCGACGTTGCTGCCCGAAAAAGTAATCTGCTTTTCTTCCCTCTACCAGTGAGGAGGGTAATCGTTCATCCCCATTCTACAAAGGCTGCTCGAACACCTCCTTGTCACCTGAAGCATTGTTAAATGATGTATTAGGGGGTCGATTTCTAACTACATATACATCTGTTAGTTCAGTATGCCTGCAGATGGATAATTTAGTATGAGATTTTTGACATGAGACAAAATATACAAAGGATCCTGTGTTGCTGTTTGTGTAAATTACATGTTACACGGAATCGAAGCCTGAGAGACAGATTCTTGAGTGAACACTTGAGTTCATGTCCATAAGTTAGCTCCTCTTATAAACAAAACCACGTGCTTCGACTGGTACTTAGAAATAGTCCGAAAAATGGTAAGATTAGCCCAAGAGTGGTTGCTTAGGATATGCCATAACCCAATACTCAAAAAACAAAATTCTAAGGATGTATAACATAAGAATGGGATGACCTTGTTGGTAACTGACTTTTACACTTTCCCTCATCAAAAAAATCAATTTATGCCCCCTTTGGTCTGTTAGAATGAGAGTTCACAAATTTCTAACAAAAGGGTAGGAAGTATCCCACACCTTTTCGTGACCTTATTCTTGAAAAATAGGGCTTAATTCTAAGTATTTACAAATGATGTGTTGATGTCATTCATGTAATCTGCCCTTAAACATTTAAAACCATTTCCAGACCCCTCAATACTGCAGAATGGGAATTTTCACGAATTTATAATAGTAGAAGAGAAACTATCCTGCATTACTTTTTGTGTAACGTACACATGGCCGACGCTTTCAACACAGAATTCGAATGAAGCACATGTTTTGCTTGTCTTTTTACGTGAAATAGAATTCTATGGTATTTTTTTGTGCTTGCACATGTATACCAGCTAGAAAAGATATATTGTGCAAAGAATAGCTCCGAAATTGAATTACGATTTAGAAATACTAAGTTTGTGATTTATTAGTGACAGTAGGGTGATAGTAATAATGTGGAACTTATATTTCTAATAAGCAGATTTTTCTTGCCTGCCAGCATTATGCTCTCCTCAAAGTGCATTACAGCGAAGTATTGCTCTGTCACTTTCGCACTTATAAGTGTGCCTATCTTAGTGTTTTTAGGAAAAGATATTGAAAAGTGCCTACAAGCCACCAAAGCCTCCATTTCAGGAATATAATTGGGCAGTAATTCTAGTGAAAGTGTATTGATGTACCTATATGTTTTGGGTCTACAATTGGAAAAGAAAACCATTGCCAAAAAAATTACGCTGTTTTGAGATTCTATTTCTAGGGAAGAATTATTGAAAAATGACCATTTGTATTATATTTCATAAATTTTCATTTTTAGACATCAATTTCAAAGCAAGACATTTTTACTTTAAAAGATTATCGTGAATTTTTTATTCACTGCTTTAAAAATAAAGTAATTTCCAATGGCACAACGAAAAACAAAACCCATTGTATTCCCGTAACGAAAGTTTTGAAATAAAAGGCATTGGAGGGAAATAAATAAAAGAAATTGCTCTTTTAAAACATTAATTGAAAATTATTGACTTAAAACTTATTCTTAGAATAATGTGTTTGATTTAAAATTGAAAAATATTTTCCTAGTTCTGTTATAAATAGTTTGACATTGTTTTAATTTTGCATTATACTTCATCGAAAAAGTGCTCTTACGTGTATGGATAAAATTTGTTTTTCTAACCAATTTATTTTTATTTTTGAGCTTAAAAAATGTTATGTATTAGATGCCAAACATCAGCAAACACAGACATGCCTAATTCCAAATTCGACTTATAAGTTGAAAAGAGCATTTTTTGTACGATCCCCATCAATACAAGCGTGGTTTTTCAGACCCAGTGTAGTCCCCAATTAGGTGTAAAATAAGTTGCAAACATGGGGGAAGAAATAGTTGGTGATTGTACTAATGTTACTCGGCCATTTTGGGTTTTTGATGACTTGGTCTTGAGACGTGTACTGGTGTCAGGGTTAAAAAGGCATAGTTGTTCATTTTAGATTTTAAGGGCCCTTGGTTAAAGTTCTTAAAAAATTTTTAATACCTTATTATTTTACAAGAACACTACATATTTCATTTCGCCTGCATTTTTCCCCTGCAGCTATTATTTGCTTATGTACCTTTGTTTTACAAACAGAAAATCAGTTTATCATTTCAATAGCTAATCATAAAATTACACTACCCTAACAAATTTTTATCCTTCCTTTCCTTTTATGGATCAAAGCAGGGCCATCATGAAGAACGGACCTGAACCTGCTGGCTTTTACTTCTTATTTATGCATCATTACTACAGTGAAACTTGGATAATTCAAACTTTAAATTGAAGTTACTGGGATTTCTTTTCCCCTTGAATTTTCCTATAACTTTAATGTAAAACCCTGTATTTAATTCAAAGTTATTTTTGGATAATTCAAATATTTTCCTAAATAACAAAACATTTTTCATACACTAATTTGCTTTAATTCTAAGTGTTGGCAGAGTAGTGACTCATTCTTGCTAGGAATATGCCCTACTTTGCACTCCTCTTGTCATACCACTTCTCACACAATAAACAGTGATTTTTGTTTTCAATGTTTTGTTGTGACCATTGAAGAAATTTTACCTGTTTTATAGTCATTTTGTTCAAAACGGAAAGTTTGCAAAATATTAACTAGGGTGTTTACGAACAAAACAAATTAAATTTAGAAATTAAAAAGATGTTTGACAGAATGTTGACCCTTTAATTTTGACGCGTCTTTTGTGTCAAGTTATTTATGTTTAGGTTAAATAAATATATGAAATCTATATTTTTGTTAAGCGTTCTCTCTCCTCTCTCTCATGTTTTCTTAAAACAATTTTTTAAATATATTAATTACTTTCTATTAATTTTGGGAAATGGTGGAATCCATGAAAATTTCTGTAATTCAAATTCTTGAATAATTCAAATATTTATGGTGGTTCCATCAACTTCGAATTATCCGAGTTTTACTGTATGTACTCTTTTTTGTACCTCAAGTTATGATGCAAGAGCTAACTTTTATATTTGAGAATTCTTTCTGTTTATTCTGTACCTAATACATATGTATTTATTTTAGTTTCCTGTGTTTTCTGGATGAGATTCCAGTTTCTTTGCTTGTGAACTGTATTCACAGTGTGACATATTCTCACATGGGTCTAAAATTTATGACAAACTTATGTTCTTACAAGGAATTCCTACCAAAAATGATTCATAAAGGTGGTAAGATTTTTTAATCCTGTTTTAAGTTTCAGTGTAGTCAAAGCACAAAGAATTTTTGTATACAAGCAGTTAGCACTTTTCTATTTGTCTTAAGTGTGTTTAATGCAGTATAAGTAAGCCTAAGTTATTTAATGTAACTAAATATTACTTATAAGCAAAGTGTTTTTCCTGTAACTATTGATTTAAACTGCTCTTCAGCTGTGAATAAACTCAACACACTTTTAAACGTTTTCCATTTAAAAAAACTTAAGTTTTTAAAAAGTATATTATAATAAAATTACAAGGTAAGATGTGTATTGTGCCTCCAAATAATTAAATTGATCTACATTTGTCTATTTTGATTATCCTTTTCAATTGTTTTCTGGATATTTATATTTACATTTTCTTTTGCTTTTAGGGGAGTGTCTTCTTTGTGCTATTGCTGAGTTTTCACTTCAAAATATATGTTCATCGCCTTTGCAATTTACAAGTACCATGTTAATGGTAATGAAATTATTAAGCTCTTTATATTTCTTATACTATTTATCTTTTCCCATATTTTGCAATTTGATTTCTTAAATTAAGTTACTGTTTGTGTTTGAGATAAAATTACAGCTAATTTTTTAAATATTTATTTTTCTATGTTATTGCTTCATCCATTTTTTTAATTTAATATCCTTTAATAAAAATCACTTATATTTCAGATTGAAAATATTTTCTCACCCACCTTTATTTATAGTTTCTCGGAATTTAATATCCTGAAAATTTTATTTTATTTCCAGATTGAAAATTTTTTCTCAACCATCTTTACTGTTCATAATTTGTTAGAGTTGAATTTAGAATCAGCACTTTGTTCATCAATGGTAAATATTCATTCATTTTGTATAGGAAGCATGCTTTTCTGTTTTTCAGGTGTTTTGATGTTTCATGCTTGAAATTTTTTAATTTATGTCGACTTGTTTTTATTAGATTTTACAAGGAATCATTACATCATTAAGCAAATTCCATGAAGTTTTCGATAAAAGTAACCACGAAGTCATGCTGGTCATGAAAAAAGGGTTTAATTTAGTGCACTTACTCTCAAAGTATTTCCCAAATTTCAAAGGACGAAGGACTTCTTTTGAGGATTGTTATATTTCTTTAATTTGTGGAATGTTGACGCTGAGTAAAGAAAATCCCATGTTCAAAGATTTTTATGGTAATTATTATTTGGTTTTATGTTATGCATTAGCATAGAGGAAATTTGCAAATAATTTTATATAGTGCATGATGAACATTTGTTCAATTATAACATTATAGAATTCTGATTTGTTGTGATACAAGATGGTGTATAAAGGTTTCATTTGGAGGTTTATTTTATTATTATGTATTTTTCCTATTACAATTTACCATACCATATGGAAAAAAGTTTGTTTGGTCATATGTAGAACCGGTTTTGCACTTTTTAGACTAGTGTATCTTGAGCATCTATCAACCTACAGTCCATGATCTCTCTTAATACAAAGGGTTCAAGGAACTTTTTCCAAAGAGTTTTCAAATATTATTAAATTTCTTGAAGTATTTAACCCTCTAGCAGCTGAAGTACATTATTATGTTCTGCAACCTGCAGTTTTCTCTGCATGACTTCAACAGCTAAAATTTGCATTAAAACTGCTTTAAAATACAGGTAACCCCCGTATAACACGGCACTTCTATAGCATGGACTCACTCTAACACGGTTCGAGAATTGGGAACATCCCCGTATAACACGGTGCTTTTATGGAATGATTGTAACGATGCGAAAAGGACGGCATTATGAAAGTTTAATTTACACAGTGTAGCATGGGAATATCCTAAGAACTACACATGCGGATATTATCTCGAGATAAATTAAATAAAAAGTAACTTAGCTTAGAAGAGACATGGCGTCTCTCAGGGAACCCTGCTCGTCATCAAAAAGAAAAAATGGCAAGAACGCTTAACGCGTTTCTTTCTCACAAAACTTCAAGATCGTTGAACTGAGGCGAAAAAAAAGAGAACGTATTTTTCCTCTCCACACTTTTTATCAGTTTTTCAGGGGGTCGCAAATCAGGGGAGATGGTCTTGTCAATCAAGAGAGTTGGACTTCCTGATTCACTGTTTTTAAACTAGCTCATCTGTAATTTGTTAGATGGACACACAGGACATGGCATGACGTAACTTTCTGGAAGATTCTTAGCATAGTTAATGAGCGTCACTGGAGCGAGGGAGAAAACAGAATTGAGAAATAAAGGACTTAAAAAATAAATGGCATCACTGATCTCGTGGCTGTCACTCAGAGGATGAGGATATCTTACCAAAAAGAAAACACCCTCGGTTAATAGTGCTTAGTGATGACGAAGAAAACATTGTTTAATTCATATTAATATGTATTACTTCTTAAGAAAATTTTAATAAAGATATTTATCTTAATTATGAAAATATAATAGCATGTTTTTTAATTTTTGGAACCTTACCCCCTTTTTGTACTAGTTCTTTGTTTCGTATAACACGGCAATTTTTTGGAACATAACTCCCGTGTTATATGGGGGTTACCTGTACTTTAAATGCTCCTTTTCCCTCAGAAGTTTAACATGACATCCTCGATTTTGCAATTATGTTTATATTTAAGGCCATATTTTGTAGGTATTGATGTTCATAGTTTTAGAATAAACATACTTTTAAAGGTGCTATATGCCATTCTTTTCTTATATACAGCAACATATCAGTAGTTTACAAGTGAAACATACAAAATCAAAATTTGTGAGATATGAGTTTTTTAGTTTTTCTAGATCAAAATGTCATGATCTTTGGACTGGTGAAGTCTATGGGTTATTTTTTTTTCATGAAGGATAGATTTATGCTTGAAAAACACACTTAGTGAGTATAGCACAATAAGCAGAATTTCCTCCCTTTCAATGTTCTCAGAACTGTATTTTTTGACTTAGTGTGTTTCACTTGTAAGCTGCTGATATACATGAAACAGAATTTAATAAAACCTCTCAGTTACACTATGTCTTTTAGAGCTTGTAGGAGTATGGCATTTTGTTCATATTTTTTACTATTTTTCAGATCTCATTCATGATTTATGGGATTTTCAAGAAGACACCAATGAATTCGATCTTGAAGAGCTCTCTGAAGATTCCTCACATTATATGGAAACATCGAGTAAGAGTGATTGTTGAGTATGCATTATTTTGTATGCTAACAAAGTCATGTGTAAATATGTTACGGTATTTATAAATACTGAAATGTTTATTCAAAACTTATCTGTCATTATGTCAATGGAATAAATTATGTTTAAAATTAGACAATAAATTGATTTTTGTCTACAAGGTGCTTTTTAAATTATTTCTTAGAATTTTATATTTTTTGCTGAACTCGTATTTTCCCCTGCAAGTTTTATACTTTTACATGGTATATGTTTATCTCAGGTTAGCAATTTATTACCATAAAAATGTAAATAAATATGTTGACCTTTTTGTGTATGATGTAAATATTTAAGAATTTGGATTCAATTGCACTCTGAGCAGCATGATTTGGTGCTTTAAGAGTTAAACCTTATCTTTGGTATATTTTGTATGCGATTCCAAAAATAGTTCACATTTTGCCCTAACAGTTATACTTTTGGAGATGCTGTACTGCTTCCTCTTTATGTGCTTATTTGAACAGTCTTACCAGCCTGGTGACAGTGGTTAGCACTTTGGTTCAATGGGCTCCGAGTTTGAATCATGATCTGGGCAAGTATGTATAGTGGTTCTGAATCCACTTCAAGCCATAGGTCCAGGATTAGTTAGCCTTCATAGCAAAAAGTTATAGAGCGACAAACTAAATCAGCCAGTCTATCAAAATTCAAGATTATTCAAACATGATTTACTATTTTCAAATGATTTTGAAAAATACATATACTTCCAAAAAAGTAAGTCTTGACTATATGTCATGAAAAATAGTGTCATGTTTGCTCTATTAGCTCTTATTGCAGACACAAATTACTTTGAGAATCTCACTTGATTGAATGTTGTAGTATGGAACTACTAGGTGATTTAAGTGGTTTAATCACACTCATATCTCTACCTCCCACTATGAAAAAAAGGCGATCCTTAAAAACGAATATTGAGAATTAGGATCTGAAATTTTCTGGTATTAAGAATGTCAGTAATTTTCAAATTCTAGTCATTATGGTATCTCCAAAATTAAGCTGATAAAGGAAAATCGATGGCATTTTTAGAATCAGTACCCTAACTACACAAATTTTTATTTTAAGGCACCAAAATTGAAGTTGCAATGTTTTGAAATATAATATAAAACTGTTAGGTATGTATGCTCTTTAACAAAAGCTAGTTGATATGACCAAACAATGGCTAATTGGGTTGATGAAAAACTTCCAGTATTGACTTAGCTGCATTTAAAAATCCTTGTTAGAACACAAACTTCACTTTTCTGCCATGAAACACCTTCCTCATTTTAACATTGCCATTCAGAAAAGTTGAACATGAAAACATTTTCTATTTATCATAAATAAAATTCCTTGTACAGTTATTCTTGCAATCTGTTTTTTAGATTTTGAATTTCAATCAATGAAGAAATCAACTTTAAAAAATAAGTAAAGCAGTAACTCAATATATTCTCTACTTTTTACGAAAACAAAATGTTACAAAAACAGAAAAGGCTTATAGGGAAAGATTATCAAAATGTACATGTTTCAAAAGCCCATTTTTGTGTCAAGATAGTGGAATTTTCAACAAAATAGGATTCAACATCTTTAGTATATACTAGCTACACTTTTAACAGGCGTCAGCGCTCCAAGCAACAATCTTAGTAACCACAGCCCATATGCAGTCGCCTGTCAACATCGAAATTCAGCAAGCCACTACTAGAAGTGTTTCATCGATCCAGCTAGCAAGCGCCAAACAAATACTAGTTTTAGAATTAGCACTCAAAGTATATCCTTTGATACATTTAACTTTCAAGACATCAGCAAAAGAAAATTTGACCTGTGTTAACGCTGCAAACTTACCAAATTAAAAAGCATGGAAATTAATTTTAAAATTCTATCACATAAATGACTACTAGTCAACAAATATTTTCTGTTTTAAAGCTATTTTATTTTCGTCAAAGTTTCTTATCACTGAATTCAAAAAATTATCCAACTACAAGTATTTTATCATTTTGTACCAAATTATTGAAAATATAATATTAAACTGATTTTCTTTCAGATTAACCTGTTTAATGTGTTGAATTATTTCAAGAAATATTTAACAATATTATGTGCAAAACAGGTAAATTTTTTCTGACTACTTCAAAAGAGCATTTTTTGCGTGCTTTCAAAATTTATGAAAATATTTTATGCTTAGAATCTTACCTTTGTTTCTCTGAAAATTTTACTATTAGAAATTGAAATGGAACTTTAAACAAGCAATACTTTTTATTTCATTTTTTAACCCAATCAGTGTCTACCTTTTGCTCTTTACTAATTAAACTGGAAGAACCTCCAAAACACTTAATTTTCATCTGACCATTTCTTGTATAACCTAGCTATTACTGTTTTAAATTACACAGCCTTAGGTCAAAATAAGATCTAAACAAAACTATTCAGATATTTCTTAATCAAATTCTTAATTTAAGGATTGCCGTTATTTAATACATGCATGTGTGTTAAATTGTTTTCACATTACTTTGCTAAAGAAATATATTTAAAACTTGTTATCTCTAACATTTTTCACTAAATTTATTTTAAATTGTTGAACCTATAAGGTCACGAATTTCCTAGAGGCAAGAATAGCATAATTTTGAGTATAGTTTTTTATTTTATTGTGAGCGACAAATTTATAATTCATTTTGGGGATATATCCTTTGAAATAAATTTGATGACATAACAAGACTCAATGTGTCCAAATGACCTTTGAACTTGCTACCATGCTTTGATATGCCACGAGTCACGTCACACCTATTCTTTTCAATATTGTACTATATGTTTGTGTGCATTAAAAATATGAAGCTGCTCATTACACTTTGGAAATAATTGGTCAATAAATTTACTCAGATTTTATCAAAAACTGCAAAGACAATCCCTCAGACTAGTTTCTCAGATATTATGCCACATCATATTGTGGCATAATATGTGAATATAATAGAAACTTAAATTTCTCACTGCATCCTAATGAGAAAGTGCCTCCAGGGACTCATCTCCTTTTAGGTGTGTACGGGCTTCACAAACCCGAGGTACTCCAGTGATCTTGTCTTTTCCCATGGGGTTTACTATAGTAAATATGGGGTTGTGCACCCATGATACCAAATCAATCTTTTACTGCTTTCATCTCATTATTCTTTCCTCTGTCCTTTTGGGGCCATTGTGACTCGTGGTTATGTCCACTGTGATGAACCTTCGAGTTGTAGGCGGCGCAGGTTCGATTCCTATCAGGTGCATTCTTCCCTGGATGTGTATTTCTCTCTTCTGTGTCAGTAAAAACTTTCATGCGTGTGTATGTCTATTTCTTAATATTGTATGTCTGGCACAGCATTATCAAATATGGCCCTTGCGCCATAAAACCCCAAAACAACCAACTCCCTATCCTTTTTTCCCCTTCCATGTCATTTTTTACTTGAAGTTGTCAGTCTTGTGTTTGGCACAGCTTGGCTAGATATGGCCCTTGCACCATAAAACCCCCAAACAACCCAATAAGAAATAGTGTTTAGTATGAATTTGATTTTTCTATTTGTAATAATTCAGTTTCAATATTCTGTAAATACCATTTGGTGACAAAAGTTCTTCATTTATTGCTTTTGCAGTATTCTAGCTTACATACAATTGAAATACTTACTCTCCTTATTATTATGCATATTTTCCTTTATCTCTCAAGCTTTGCTAAAACTCCTAGAGCATGTGTTGTAGTTAGGCATCAAATTCTTAAGCTCTAAGTTCTGTACTTTTCATATATATTAACATATTTTTACAATTTGGAATGTTCCAAATACAATATATAAATTTTTTAACTCTTAAAAATGCTTAAGTTTGGGCTTAGGAAAAATTCCTAATGTTTCATGCATAAGAGTCTTAAAAGGATTTCGAGACAGCTGTATGTTGCTCCTCGTCTGGTGGCAACACTCTTGGCACATTTTTTGTGTCGCCAAGGAAATTAATCTTAGAAAAAAATCTTTTTTTTTTTTAATTTTTATAAATCTCTCCGCTTGCCAAGGTTGCCATAAAAACGGGAATAACCCTAATAAAGATGGGTTACCTTCACCTGTCATAACTCGATGCTAAAAGTGCCAAAAAACGTGACGAACGTTGCCATCAGACGAGGCACTAGATACAACTGTACCAGGATTTCTCATTTAAAACAAGCATTCTTTGATACTAGAAGACGCATGCATAGCACACACATCTGCACTTAACTTTCTGAATTGCTTGTATCATTATGGCAAAGTGTCATTATTCACATTACATATCTTATTTCAATCCATTTATAATGAATACAGCATCCATATTTCATAAATGGATTTCATCCTTCTAACTGAAACAAAATTATCCAAAAGTATATTACAGCATTTCGTTTACTTTTACTGGCGTTAATTCTTATTTCCAATAAAATGTCTGGCAAAATAAACCCATACCTCAGAGGTTATCACAATTAGATTCTGAATGTATACTTCAATTTCATCCCATTCTCTTGTTTTGAGGTGATTCTGCATATTTTGGCTAAACCTATTTTAGCTGATATTTTCTTTTCCGATTTCTCTCTTCCATATTTCTCATTACTTTCCGTAATTAAACTGGTCATTAGAATAGCGATCTCTTCCGTATAGTTTTAGCAATTTTCTGCAAAATCAAGCATATTTAAACTAAGTGGTAAAATTGTCAATTGAATTCCATAACAGTCGATTTCATATCATTTATATCTGTTGCCATTCGACAATGAACAGTTAACATCGATTTTTGTCACGTATACTAGTGAAATATATCGAGATATTTTGAATTCATGTACGTTTTGAGTTTGGTTTTGTCCAAAATGAAGTGGTATGCTGTGTCCTTTCAGAAAGTAAAAAGTGCAGTTTAGCATGCGTACTTCATACTAAAACTATAAAACACCCAACTGTACTTTAAGAAGTGAAGATATTTACAACAAATGCAGTGCCAACCAATGCATTTTGGGGACTCATGTTGCTTTAAATATGTGTTTGTCATTAATTTATACCTGTGTATTTTTCTGAGATCTGATATTGGTCAGCATCATGCGCACCAACTCCTAGACACAAACTCATTGCCCCCTAATTGGGAGGGGTGAATATTAAAATATTACCTACAAGTAACCAAATGCGTTGTTTCAACAAAACTCGCAGCAGTGACGTCAAGTTCTAAGGGACCAATGCTTAAAGGCTCCCAATATTTTTATGGCTGGGTTCTGGTCCTCATAAAGGGTATTACAAATATTTAGGTTATGCTAGTAACTATGCTATGTAACTTAACCTCACTCATTTGATCATTGGGCTGCTATATCAGGAGACACCGTACAAAATCCTTGGAACCTGAACATATTGGGTTCCAGTATTTTTTGGTTGGCCTCATTAGTGGCAGGATTTGAGGGCAGAATGGGACTTGAAAACAAAGTTTTAATTTGGTGTAGTTTCAGTGATGTTATGGAGTGCCCTCCATTTTCAAGGACTGCGAATTCAGGTATAAATCAAATTGGAATACAGAGGAATATCAAGAAGTGCTCAAAGAACATTTCTAGTGATAAAGCCCGAAATATTTAAAACAAATTGGTCTTTTAAAGAGGATATCGCCACTCCACATTGCTTCTGCCAAAAACTGGTTTCAATCTCCCAATGGCTCCAATGAATGTTTGATGGCAGCCATGACGTGTTGTAAAAACTAAAAACTACTATTTAGGATTGTTTAGAACAAATTATATAGACCCTGCATTTTTATGAAATCTCATCGATTCTATGCCTAATGAAGTATTTATTATTAGCTGTCTAAATGAAGTATTTATTGACCAAAGTCAATTGAAGCCAAATAAACTAGATCAAATAGTACACAAATGAACATCCAAAATGATGATTTTTTCGGAAAATTATCTCAATCCTTGCATTCTGTATTCTGACTTTTCCTTTGCAGATTATTTTTAAACCAGCAGTTTGTTCATGTAAATTCATTATTCATGTAATTGAAAATTAATTTCATAAACTGGGGGAAAATGTTAAACACACCTCAAATGACTTAGCTAGTAGCATTTAACATGTTTTATGCCAAAATGGGATCATGTATGATTTTTCAATCAGCTTACAAATCAAATCAGACACAAATAATTTATATGAAATAGTATCAAGCAAATATTCAAACATTGTTTCTGGAAATTCACTTTTCATTCTTGTGTCGTTCTTGGCGGCAACGTAAATACGTAATACAATGGTCATATGTAAATCCCGAGATCATTGAGTTAACGAATAAAAAATGTCCGTAACCATTATCTTCATACATCGTAATGGTTGGTTGAGTTTTATAGCACAAGGGCCATATTTGGTCAAGCTGCGCCAAAAGTTACAGGAATCAAACCTGCCCTTCCTACAACTCAGGTTGCTAGTGTGGTGGGGATACCACTGAGCTCCCGTGACCTCTCATACTTCGTAATGAGTTTAAGTCTAATGCATCAAATACAATTATAAATAATAAATCGTTATTTTTATAATAAAAGTAATTAGTATTTTAGTTGAAGAATACGAAAAAGAGTTGAATAAAATGATTTATTTGTAAAGATATTTAAAAAAATCAGAAAACAAGTTTCGGGAGGGGTGGGCTCTTTCTTCAGAACCTCCCTCTGGCTACACTACTAATTTACGGATTTTGTTTGCCCCCTGAGTATCTGATAGTTAAAACTTTTAACATGCACAACGTATTTGTTAAATACGATTCCTTCAGAGGAAAGGAATGACACAGGCCATATGGATCGCAAAAGGGAAAAGGCTAGTTTATTGAAAACACAACACATATATATACAGATAGGATAGGATTGCAGCACAACCAATAAGATTCATTAAAATGGACGGACGTCCTAGAAAGCTGTAGAACATTCACACATGCTGCCTGTAAAGAGTGACTCAGCTCTAGCAGCACAAAGAAAGATACAGACTTCTATGGGCGATTACATTATACAACAGTATTTATAATTGAAATGCTGCTGTGAGAAAAGTCAGATGTCAGATATCGACTGCAAGAAAAAGTAAACTTAATGAAAAGAGGGATATGGATTGCATCAAATTATTAAAATAGATTATTAATATAGTTAGGCGTTCAGTTCTTTTGTCAAAGGATGGTAATAATTGAGGTGATTTGAAAAATATTTCTATTCAGGAGGCAAGATTTGTATTTTGAACAAACAATTTGGGGATGGAAAGCGAAGATTTTGCTTCCGCTTTACAAATGCTCTCGCATGATGCATATCGGGTAACCTTAAAATGTAGTTTTTTGCCGTTTGGCCTTTAATTTAATTGACATTGCCCAATCAACTATCATAGAGTGCGGCTAAGACAACAAGGCAGTCGACCTTAGGTTAGTCGATTCTTGGAAAGATGTGAAATCTCGTTAGAATCTTGCTATAATCAATAGAATGAATGGCGATAGCCGAGAGTGACCAATGAAATCGCTTTCCGCACCGAGCGATAAACTTTGAATCGGAATCCCCGCTAAAGACGGTAGTTGGAACGCCTCATTTATGTTCCAACCTATCACCTAATCAAACGAGGGGGGCCTGAGTAGCTCCGTTGGCAGTCACGGCTTAGCAACCGAAGGGTTGCGAGTTCGAATCCTTAATCTAACTTAAGTCTCGTGAACACGGGGGCTGGTGCACTTTAAATCTGTTATGGCCTCAAATGTCCACATTGACGTGGTGTAGAAGTTTGCGTTCCACTCAGGTATTTACCTCATCATCTAACTACATTTCGAAATTACGAGGTGTTCTCAAACCTTACCTTTTGAGATTGATCGCGCACCGTCGCCTTTAGCCCAATGTATTGCTCCAGTGCGACGTAAATTAAACTACCTAACTAATCGAAAGAATACTCTTTCAAAACTACGTGACTCAACTGCCAAATCGAGGGAAACGGATAATTCGAAATTCATTCTTTGGAATTTTTATTGGCGACGAGTATTCGAAAACAAGCCAACTGACTTCCCGCCGCAGAAGCACTACCGCCACTTACATTTAGCTTGAAAGAAAAACCTCAGTCGATATAATTAAGAATAATTTTAGGAATTATTTATGGAAGATAATTGAATTTACATCGCATTGGGCGCAATACAACGGGCTATCTTGGACAATCTGGGATCAATCCCGCGGGAAAAGATCCGTGGATAACACCTCGTTGTTTTGAAACATAATAAGATGACCTGAACTGGCACCTCACTCTCCAAACCTCCACACCAAGCCAACCTGAGAGCATTTGAGGCCACGTCAGATTTAACGTGCACCAGCCCCACATACACGATGGTCTGGTTGCTTCGAATTTCAGACTCGAAACCTGCCACAAGAATTCCTTGTGATATTTTGTTTGAGCATAGCAGTTAAGCTCTTAATATCTCACACATACGTGTAACAAAAAGTTACGAAGAAAATATGCAGATTTTATCGCTTTTCTTACATTAAACTTTGAATTCCTTAATTCGAAAAGTTATGTGCATTTTAGTAAAATTATTTAAAACAAATTTTGGTTTGTAGCTCTATGGTTCTATTTTCGAGGCGAAACGAATGCCTGAGAGAGAACGCTGATCATTCTATTTTACCACCTACACCATACCAAATGGTTTTCAAATAAATTGGGAGGTTTTATTTCTCTTCAAAAAGGAAATAAAATATTTTTTTATTTGTCGCTCAAAGTTTTCTGTCAAAAATAATTGATTACCCTTTGTGTGCTTTCTTAAATTTTAATGTTTTAACGATTCTAATTTCACAAACTGTTGAGAACATTCTATAGACTAAATTGAATGGTTGAACCAATTCACTAATGTGATCTTGCTATTTTTGCACAAACATCAGTCTAAGTATTGGTAAACCATCGATTGGAAACTTATTTTTGACTTCTAGTCATCAACGTCGAAAAAGTTCCTTTCCAAACAGTTAATTAAAAGTGTGATCATTTTGTAAACTACTCCTTTCTAATTAAAACATGCCTTCGTTCATTTGAAATGCGAGTTATGAAAGATCAAAAGAATATTTCAAAATAACATGGAAACTTAAATGAGAGCTGGTATAAAATATTTTGAATTAATTTTTATGACCAAATATCTTGTTGATCAAAACTATTTCACAACCAGTGACGCTAAATTACTTGGGGCGTTGCAAGTATAGTGGGACTCACAGGAGAAGGCAGTTAACCTTGGATCAGTTTTTCTCTGAATCGGTTTGAAAGCACATTAGGAGAAGGCTGCCATACCAAAAGCATGAATGGTGATCACCATGGATGCTTTCCCCCTACCCATTCGTTATCAATGCTATCGCTTTCAGTGCCAAATGATAAGCTTAGAACCAGAATCCAGGAAAGAGACATCAATTGTGGAAGGGTTTGCTTTCGTTACTACCAGTCCCCTAATTTGACAGACTCGTTCAAAATCACGTGACTCATCTCGTGAGAGCTGAACTGTAAGACACCAGTTGTGTCATATATGAGAGGGGTTTTTAGTGTTTATTAAACTAGACAGTCTAAGATTTTACTGCTGTCGAAACACTCTCGCATGACTCATTTCGAGGTTAAAAATGTATATTTAAATGTAGCCCTGTTGGAAGAGTAACGGACTAACAACGAGAGGGTTGCGAGTTCGAATCCAGCCAAAGATCGTCGTGTACAAAGGGGGCTGGTGCACGTTGGCGTGGAAGTTTGGAGAGTGGGGGTGTTGCCTCGTCATCTGACCGTGGTTCAAAATTACGTGTTGTCCTCGGATCTTTCCATTGGGGAATGATCCCGGACCGTCGCCAGTAGTCCGTTGTATTGCTCCAGTGCTACGTTAATTAAAATACTTGCCTACCTCGAAATTTATTTTGAATTTTTATTGGTGAAGTATTTTAATCGTATTTGAAAAACGAGCCAACTGACGTCATATTTATAATACGCGCAAGAAATTCTTATCACCGCAGAAACGCTACCACCACTTATACTTAGCTTGACAAAAAATGCCTCTCATGTGTGTTTCCGAAGCAATTTAATTTTCATTTCACATACTTAACATTTTAATATTTACAGTGTATAAGCTACGCGTAGCTTTGTACTCTGGTAATATTTATCCCTCATTTTGGGAGGTGGCACAATCATAAATTTGAAGATGCAAGGGTTCCAATATTTAAGAGTCGGCACCTCTGTCCCTTGATACAGCAGTCAATATGATTTATCAAATCTGATCGAGTTCTCTGTATATTTAACTATCCCTTTTATTCTATACTTTAAATATTTATCCCTCATGTATTTAGGTTTGGATATTGGGGTTTTATCATGCAAGGTCCAAAAACGGACAAGCTGAGCCCCAATCAAAACTTGTAGTGGGCAAGGGATTCAGACCATTAAAAATGGTGCTTCTGTTTGCCACCCTGAAGAGACTAAAGTTTAACATAGAACGTTAATAGTAGTTTGAGTGTTTTTGAGAAAATTGTAAAATGATGTACCATTTTTGTCGTATCTGGTTCTATTTAATGGGTTATAAGTGAAATCCCAGGCAATGCAGACAGCACAAACATTTATTATATGACAAAATATTTACAAAGGAGCGTCCTACACGACCACTTCATTCGAATAATGTTGTTATAGCTTCCTTAACACAATCTGATGGTGCTTTTAGCGCCATCTGTAGGGTGATTGAATCCCTAATACGACATCTCTCCCGCAAGATATGGGTTTGGGATTTTCTTAAAACACAGATCTGAATTTAAATATTGAGGACTCAATCACCTAAAATATTATCACACTATATCAACAGCAAAAAAATGCAAAATAAAAAATATCTATACATATAAGAATAATAATGCCAATAAAATACTAAAGCATATAATAAAAAGAAATTATGCTTAGTTAATAATAAATTTGTCACTACTTCTCTTCGGAAAATAGCTTGGATAATGCATCAGCATGAGGCATTTTGACTCCTGGACAATGTTTTACTGTTAAGTTATATCTTTGAAGAGCAAAAACCCACCGCTGTAGTCTTGAAGATTGTGGGGCACATTTGGTAAGGTATGACAAAGGGTTGTGATCAGTATACAGTTCTATTTTGACCCGAAAACTAGAATTTCAAAACTCCACACAATAGCGTACGCTTATCTCTATTGTAGACCAAGCTTGTTGAGTTTTATTCAACTTTGGCTCACATATGCAATAAGTCGGAGTAATCCTTCTATCCCTTGGGACAGACAAGCGACGATACCATAATGGGATGCATCACTGTTTATTATGAACGGTTCTCATAACTGGAGTGTGCAAAGCTGGAGCTTTCATTAAAGCAGATTTCAGTTTATTGAAGGCAACTTCGTGTATATCCAGCCAAGGTAAATTTTCAGGAATCCTCTTTTTTGTTAACTCCGTAAGAGGTAAGGCAATCTCTGCATAGCAAGGTATATATTCCCGATAATTGCACAACCCGAGCATGCTTCTAAGTTGTTTCTTGGTCTCAGGTACAGGTATTTGAGCAATTGCTTTTATTTTGTCTGGATCTGCTTGATGCCTTCCAGATCCGATAACATGACCTAAATATTTGATTTCAGGTCTTGCAAATGCATGTTTGTGTAAATTCACAGTAAACTGTAGTTCTAATTTTGAAAGAATAAGATCCAAGTGGTTTTAGTTGATTACTCATGTTAGAAAATATAGCTATGTCGTCAATATATGCACGACTGAAATCTCTATGGTGCTAACGCTTTGTTCATTTCTCGTTGAAAAGTCGCAGCAGCATTTCCCAAACCAAATGGCATTACTTTGAATCTATACTGCGCTCTGTGAGTCTCGAAACAAGTAAAATCACTACATTCTTCTTCCATTGGGATAGCCCAATATCCCTTCAACAAGTCAAGTGTAGAAATAACATTTGCTTTCCCTATGCTGTGAAGTAATTGAATGGCATCTTCCATAGGAAAATCATCAGCCTTGGTGACAGCATTGAGAGATCGATAATCAACACATAAACGTATGCCTCCATCCTTTTTGTTTACACACACAACAGGATGAGCGATTTCTGCAGAACTTTCTTCTATTAAGTGCAATTCAAGTAGCTCTTCAATTTGGTATCTACTTGCAATTTCAAAGACTCTGGTATCCTATAAACATATGGTTTTGTCCTTTCTTTGCCTTCTTCAAGTCTTATTTTGTGTTCAACTTGTGCACCTTTCAATTTTCCACTAAATAAATCTTTATGCTTCTGTAATATCTGAATCAGTTGATTTCTTTCTTTCTCATGTAAATCATATAAATTTATTTTCCAAATTTTATCAGACAGTTCCTGTTGATGCACGGTTCTAGGAAAAACATGAACTTCACCAAATTCTTCATCATCTTCAAAAACAATAGTTTTGCTGTTGTGTGTGTGCAAAGTGTTTTTGCATCGGGATAATCCCGATGCAAAAACAATACCAACTGCATTCACTCTTGGGTAATACCTCCTTATCTAATTTACATGGCAGTGTCGTACTTTTCCATCAGGAAGTTTCACTTTGTAAGAATGCGGCGATGGATGCTCGACTATCTCCCCCAGGTCCGGTCCATTGTGCATATAACTTGGAAGAATCTGGAATTAGTAAGTAAACCTGCTCTCCTAAATTTAAATTCTTTGGATCTTGTGCGGCGATTAAAATAATCCGGACAGGCTTGTTTTCCCGATGCGATAAGTAAAGCTTGGTCGGTTGCTCGTTCGAGATTTATTTTGAGTTCCTGGAGATAATCTACGACTGATTTGTCCATATTCAAAGGTATAGGAATTTCTCCACACCAGCTAGACTTTAACACACTCAGAGGACCTCTTGCTTCTCGGCCATACATCAACTTGAATGGAGATACTCCGGTGATACAGTTAGGAACTTCTCTATAAACAAACAGCAGAAACGGAATGTATTTATCCCAATTACTAGGATCTGTTCGGATAACATGATGAAGTGCATTTTTGAGAACTTGATTATATCTTTCTACAAGTCCATTACTGGCTGCATATCCTGGTACCGAAAATCTAGGAGAGGATCCTAAGCGATTGATGAATTCTTGAGTAAGTTTCGATATAAAGTTCGTGCCTTGATCACTTGCTATAGTATTTGGTTTTCCAGTTCTCATGAAAATTTCCAACAGTGCATCACATGTCGCCTTAGCAGTTAAGGAACGCAAAGGAATTACTTCCGGCCAGCGAGAATGTTAATCAACTAAACATAACACATATTTATGACGACGAGCTGAAGGAAGCTCGATAATGTCCACATTAACACATTCAAATGGTAATTCCGATCTGAGAACAGGAGAAATAGGAATTTTATCAGTCATTTTCTCTAGGCTTCGGAGTTGGTATTTGCATGATTTACAAAATTCGGCGATTTCACTAGTCATGTGAGGCCAATAAAAACTATATCGTATTCTTTCAATCGTTTTTTTCATTCCTATATGGCTTCCAAAAACAGATTCATGAGCTAATTTTAAAACTTGAGCTCTTCTTTTTTGCGGTAAAACCTGTTGCTTAACGGTCTCTCCTAAGGCCCCGTTCACATGGACTTTTTGCAACGCGCGTTTGATAAGAATTTTCGAGCGTTACCATGTGAACAGCACTTGGGCGCTTTTCAAGGTCAGTTTCCGTTATGCATTAAATTGTTTTTTTATTCCCTTAATCCAAGTTTCTATCTTTTGAATGGTTAAAGATAGAGTCAAAATTTCAACGGATTTCAAATCAGCGTAAAATTTTACGTTACATCGATACCAAAATCATGCTTTTCTTTGAAAAAATTATTTTTTTTTGTCAATAGTCGCAACTAATCTTTTTTCAGATATTCCTTTTATACTAAGCGTAAGCATTGCCTTGTTTTTAAAGGGAATGTCACTTTAATAAGATATTTTGTTGCCCCTTATCAACAGTTTTAATTTTACAGCCATTAAAAATAGGATGAAAATCTTTCTTTCCCAACCTAAAATTGATTTCTCTCTGTATTCACAAGAGCCTTATTTGGTTAACTTAGAAATGTATAATGAGCAATAAAATGCCTAAAATAATCTAAAAAATATTCAAAACGATGTAAAAATTTGATATTCTTTCGATTTGTAAAACATCCGTTCCCTAATTACCTGTGAATAAAGTGTTTTTGAACTTCAACCTTTATATATAAATAAATGCAATATAATCGACTTGCTGACCAGAAGTAACAACCTAAACAGGTAAATCTTTCGTAACGTATAGTATACAATGCCAATGCCATCAACCTCGGTTGTAAATTTTTGAACGTTAGTTTTTCGTACGTTTTTCAAAATTTTTCGAATGACGGGATATTTTGGACCTAGGAACCGGTAAGAGCCAGCGGATCACAGAGAAGCAGTGCTTTATGTAGTTCAAATTGTGGCATTATTAAACATATTCATTAACTCTAAAATCTTCAAGTATTCGTTTTTTACTGTCAAGACTAGAGGAAGAAACCCAATAACCTTCACTCTCCAGTGTCGATGATTCACCCACCAATAAAAATAGTAGGTTTTGTTTTGTGTTAAGGGGTGATCACGGATTTTTTGGGGTCAAGAAGCTAGCAGATGAGTCATTTGTAATGCGTTTTATCGTAAAAGCGAAACTGCGTATGAAAAATTGGAATATTTCTGTAAGACTTCGATTAAAAATGAAACTAACTGGAAAATGACCAAACAATTTCCTTAAAATTTTAAAATTGACAGTGTAAAGTAAAAATATATCCCCCAAAAGCTTTATTTCTAGAACCAGGAAATTGGAAACGGAATTTCTGTTAATATGGCATTGTCTACGAAGTACTATCAAAAGATGACACGCAAACAAAATTCGGCACTGGTGATAACCTTTCTTTTCTTATGCTATTTTTGCAGGTTTTATCGTGTTTCCTACGATCTATAGCTAATTTTTATTTAATTTTCCTTCAAATAAATCTCTATACTTCTTTAAAACCTATCTCTAAACATTTTAATGTATCAGCACAAATAACACATATATAACAATGATTAGTTTTTAATTTTTAAACACAATTTTCCCTGAGTTCCAACTATCCGAAACGAATACTAACCCTCCAACCTACCCTCTTTCAGGGGTTTTGAAGCACAAATGGAACCACGAATGGAATAATGACTGGGAAATATTTCAACTAAAATTTGATTGAACCCCACGATAAAACGAGAAAATTTTGTTAAAACTAAAAAAATCTCAAAGAAAAACCAAAAAACAGTATATATCGAAAACCAGGAGATTGCTAATAGAATTTGCGTCTACACGTATATAATATAAAAATTTTGATTAAAGTAGTAATAACACTAACTGCAAGATTAAAATATAAATTCTATGAAAAATAAGCTCACTGTAAATTAAGTTCATTTTCAAAAGTGATATCGAGTTCAATGTAACACGAGGATGTGAATAATGAATGAAAATTGAAACTTATCTTACGCATTTCACCCGTTGAGGAAAAATAAAAAAATAACTAAAGTTTAGCTTTTAAATTGAACTAGTGGTCGAAATTCGACCATAGTTAATTTAATTTTAAAGTTTGAACGTTAATAAGGTTCTTTTGTCAAAGAGTATACCTCTATATTCATTGCATACAATTTTTTTGAATTTTGTTCTATTACGTAAGCTGCGAGCATGTACAAATACGTAATAGGAAAAATGCGGTATAGTTTGGTTAAGCCATTATCTAAAGAACAATAACGCGTTGTTTCACATTTTCTGCCAAATCTCATACTCCTCCGTGCGCGCAATGTGCTTAAAAAGGGGTACAAAGTTTTTCTTCACGTATTAATATATAGATATTTGTAACGCATATTATACATTAATTTTATCTTTCTGCACTCTTTCTCCAAATGAACCTTAATTATGCCAAATCTCATACTCCTCCGTGCGCGCAATGTGCTTAAAAAGGGGTACAAAGTTTTTTCTTCACGTATTAATATATAGATTATACATTAATTTTATCTTTCTGCACTCCTTCTCCATATGAACTTTAATTATGCCAAATCTCATACTCCTCCGTGCGCGCAACGTGCTTAAAAAGGGGTACAAAGTTTTTTCTTCACGTATTAATATATAGATATTTAATTTAAGCTTTATTTTAAAGACGTTTGCCGCACACGAAAACTAGAACGGACAGTTGTCGGTATACGTTATTCTCAGAAATAAAATTACCCACTATCCCCTTTAGTTATAAACTATCACATTTTTGCAAGTTTTGTGTGAAAGCAGGGTAAATTTCTTCAATAAATCGAATACGATTCAATTTTCTCATCCTATTTTTAATGGCCATAAATATAAAGCAGTGGATTAAGCCAAAATACTCCAATCAAGCTATATTTTTTCTATTAAAACGAGATTAATACTCCCTTTTGTGTTCGTTTTGGATATATTCGTCAAATGAGTATCGCGAAAATATTAAAGGTAGAGTTGAAAAATTATTTATTTAAAGAAAATCACATTTCAGGTATCGATCTTGTGTAAAATTTTCCGCAGATTTCAAATCCGTTGAACTTTTCACTCTATCTTTAACGATCGCGAAGATAGAAACTTGGACTAGAGGAATAAAAAAGCCCTAACGCCCGTCAAAACGCGTGTCATGTGAACGCTGCAGAAGAAACCTATGCTTCTCCAAACGCCTTCAAATCGCGAGAACGACCGGAGATTGTTGAAGCGCCGAAGCTGTCTAGCGCTTGGATTCTCGCTATTTCTGCATGTGAACACTCCAGTAGAACTCTATGTACTTTGGCTGCCCGCGTTTTGTTTAGACGTAAAACGCGGGTAGCCAAAAACGCCTCATGTGAACGAGGCCAGGCCCCGTTCACATGAGGCGTAATAAAAAATAAGTTCTTCAAATAAAATCATGATTTTGGTATCGATCTGTCGTAAAATTTTACGCTGATTTGAAATCCGTTGAAATTTTGATTCTATCTTTAACCATTCAAAAGATAGAAACTTGGATTAATGGAATAAAAAACACAATTTAATGCATAACGGAATTGACCTTGAAAAACGCCCAAGAGGTGTTCACATGATAGCGCTCGAAAATTCTTATCAAACGCGCGTTTTAAAAAGTCAATGTGAACGGGGCCTTATTTTTTCTTTCACCAGATGCTCCGATCGTATTTCAGGAGTCAATATTTCAGCTTCGGGTTTCTTTTCTTTCTTGCTAATATTTGTTGATCTGCTGTATCTTTTAGGACAATCTCTTGCGAAGTGCAACAAACCACATATGTAGCATTCCTTTGAAGTTGTATTTCTCGTGCTTTGGTAATCCTCTCTCGTCTTGAATCGATGTTCTCTGATGTGAAGGGGTGCATATTTCCGGTCTATGGAATTTTTCGTTTCTTCTCTGTTGTAATTAAAATTCTGATGTTTAAACGTGTTCGCTTGATTCTCCTTCCAAAATGTTTCATTCACTTTTTTGTTTCGAACTTTTTCGTAATTATCTAGTTTATTTGCAATTTCTTCTGGTATTTTGAATCGAGACCATTCGTCGATGAAATGATAACGGATTTCTGATGGCACTATCTTTAATCTGATCAGTAATAATTAAATTAGACATTTCTTCAAAAGTCTTTACATCCAGTCCTCTTATCCATTCTTGATAATAATTTTTAAGTTTATAGGCAAAGTCGCACCACGGAATTTCGGGTCTCTTGTAGTGTTTCGTAAACAATTGGCGGAATCTTTCGGGAGTAAGTTTATATCTTTTTAGTAAAAGTTCTTTCACTTTTTCATAATTATCCGTCACTTCGTTTTCTCTGGTAATTATTTGCGCGACGTCACAGGGTAGGAATCCTATTAGATATACACCCAATTTTCTTTCTTGACTTCCGTTCGTTTCACTTGAGGCTCAAAGAGAACTAAGTAGAGGCTTATATCGTTAGTTTTGGGATCAAACTTCTGTAAAATACTTTGCAAGTCAAACCTCGGCTTCATGTTTACATCAGTTTGTCGAATTTCAGACCCATTCTCCAATCTTTCATTTTCTAGACGCATCTTCTGCAATTCGAATTCCATTTCTTCTTTCCTTCGTCTTTCTTCAACTTCTAATTCTTCTCTCCTTCGTCTTTCTTCAACTTCTAATTCTTTTCTCCTTCATTCTTCTATAATAGTATTTAAGAGTTCCTTCACGAACGGTTCGTCATAATTTTTATTTTCGGTTATAACTTTCTTTAGCTCAATTACAACCATGTTTTCGGTATTTGATATCCCTTTCGGAAGCAACGGTCTTTAAATCTTCCTTTCTTGCTTTTGCTAAGAACACCATAATGGGATCACGGAACTAAAGTGTTCGATTTAAAACGAAAGTTCCGAAAATCAAATTCAAAATTCACCTTGAAGCATTTCAACAAAAAAAATCTTTACACCATTCTTCAAAAAGTAGTATTTAGTAGGAAACAAATATAAAAGTTCACAACAAAGGGCAAGACTCACCATGAAAACGAAAGCGTATTTCCTCATTAAAATCCTGTCAGCGGCGCCAATGTCGTATCTGGTTCTATTTAATGGGTTATCAGTGCAGCACAAACATTTATTATATGACAAAATATTTACAATTTACCAAGGAGCGTCCTACACGATCACCTCTATCCGAATCTAATATTGTTCCATCTTCCTCAACACAATCTGATGGTGCTTTTAGCGCCATCTGTAGGGTGATTGAATCCCTAATACGACAATTTTTATGAAAATTTTTTTAAATTAAAGTACCACCCATCGGCAAAAAATTGAAATAATTTTGCTCTCAATTTTAACAAATTTGAAATATTTGTATGTAGATAAGCTATTGCCAGGGACGTAGTAATTAAAAAAGTTATGGTTTGGGGATCAATTATAGTCTTCCGCTAGTTCACCCCTCTCCAAATTTCCACACGACATAAGCGAAAGCTCATTTGAGGCTACGTCCGATTTAACGTGCATCAGACGTACATGTACATGACGGTCTTTGGTTGGACCGAGTTTCAAATTTGCAACCTTCCAGATGCTAATGCGTTACTCTATTGACCAGGCTACCTCGGCATTTCAATTTTTCGGAGTCCCCCATTTGAAGTGATTGCTTGGCCCGATCTGGATCTTGCGCAAAAAAAAATTACCAACCCTTCTGAAACGATCATGAAGAACTAAAACACCATTAATTCATCAAACACCGATACGCACTGAAATTTTTTTATGTTGGGTTGAGTTTTATGGCGTAAGGGTCATATTTGACCAAACATAAGACAACGTCAAGTGAAGTGATGGGCACACAAGAAAGTTTTGCTGACAAGAAGAGAAATACACCAGGAATCAAACCTTCGCCGTCTACAACTAGCAGGTTGCTAGCTCAGTGGGCAAACCAACTGAGCCCTGACGGACCTCTTTTTAAACAATAATTCAGTTATTCGAAAGATAAAAAGTCCGCTTGTTCGTTGGGAAAATTGCGTTTTTAATCAATTTTTTACCTGTAATTTTAATTATTTTAATAGCTGAATAATTCTATGTTTTCTAATTTTTTTAAAGAACAAGTAGAATCATGCTTTAAAAGATTCGGGTTATGTGATTCGACGTTAAATTCTACTTTAATATTCAATGGTCTTTTGAGTCCCTCCCTTTCCTTCGCCATAGGCCGTGTACGAACAGCTATGGTGAAAAACTGACTAGACCTGAACGGTAACTTTCAACCAGAACTGAAGGAGAATCAATCACACCTTGTCTCCATAATTATATATCGAAGTACAGGTTCAAGACAAGGAGAGAAAACGTGGAAAGAAACAAGAACTCCGATGCCTCCTTTCTTGCAGGATGATAGAACTATCTCAAACTGACTAGCCTAACGCAATTTCCATGCGAATCTCTGCTCTAATCAAAATTCACGCCTGAGTTCTAAATAACTTTGTTATCAAATAATTAAATTGTAATACTCTGACGTAAATATAATATACAGTGATTCCCAAAGTGTGGTCCACGATAAGTTTGGGAGAAAACATGCAATATTTTATAAGCCAAAATAGAAAGAATTCCAAGAAAAAATAAATTATTCCATTATTTTCTCTGATTCTTTTATGTTCTTAAATCTAAATTTTTAAATAAGAAAAGGATATTCCAGTATTTATTGATTTGAAATTGGGAATGACTTAATATTGAAATTATCAGACATTAAACCAAACATTTCTGAGCAAATTTATAAAAAGTAACATTGTTCACATTATAAGACTAATATATTTGATAATTTTAGAAATTGAGAGAGCCGTTAGATTTTAATTTTTTTTCCCAAAAAGAATGAAAATTTACTGTTTATTTAATTTCAGGACTCTAGTTTCTCGGTGTTTTAGTACTTTAAATTGTCACTGGTCCTTAATATGAAGTTTAACATTTTATAAACTGTTTAACATAGATCTAAAATAGCCCACTATTAATATAGAAAGTAAGGATCACTGGTCGCATGCGCCCCATTTAATTTTAGAATCTCAAAGGGTTCACAAAAATTTTAAATTTTAAGGAGGTCGTTAGACTGAAAAGTTTGTGAACTATTGCGATATGGCATATGCTAAATTTAATCTTTAAAGAAATTGATAGATTTTCCAACAGAACAAAAAAAAGAAACATGCGAACATCGAAATTGAATTTTGAAATAAAATTTTCTAAAAACTTTTCATTACTAAAACAATTTTTAACTTTGTTAATAATCAAATGTAAAATAAAACTTCTTCAAACAAAAACAAGCTGATGTCAGACAATTCTCATTGTTTTTCACATGATTCTCTCCGACATTCGAAGAAGCAAACTTCGGAATTAGGTCACGCAAATATTCAAATCCGGTTTTTCTTTTTTACTTTTCAAATATTTTTTCACTTCTTTGTTTCGAATCAAAATCGAGCGCTTATCTGGCAACTCCGACTGCCAAATTCAAATTTTCATCCGCCAGCGCCATCCCTTGCCGGCTTCGCTCCCTGCTTCTGCTTTCGTCGCCATCTGCCGCTATCAGACAAAGCGCGGGATACCGGCCTGGTCTTTTCTCGAGCTAACTCAACATCTTTCCGGAGTGCTCATTTGCCATTTTCTTTTGAAAGATCATTTATCTGGTGAGCTGTTAATTTTTGGCTTTTTTAATACAATTAATCTGATTTTTTTCCAATTTTTTCATTGCTTACGTTAGATACTGTTTTGGAAAGTTGGTTTGACTCGTACAGGATCGTTTAATGCTGTTATTTATGTAGCGTCTCTCAATGGTATCTTCGAGCTCTACTATTGGTTTCACTATTTCTGACAAAGGATCTTTTAACCTGACTGTTTATTTTTGAATTTTTCTTAGAGAATCAAAGAAATTTTTGCCGGTGGCATATTATTTCTGTGTTTTTTATTGAATTTGTCTCAGATTTTTAAAAAAAATTATGTTTGCACTTGAAGGTTATAAATTGGCTAAATATAGCAAATTTTCTGTTTGATCTAAATTCTACGTCTATGTTACTTTAGGCTTACATGATGTATGTTTTTATTGTAATTTTCTCATTTTTTTTGTATTATTTTAGTGCGCTAAATTTCCGTTAGCAAATTTTTTGTGTATTTGTATTTAACTAGTAGGCTAGTGCAAAATGGCTGAACACTAAAATAATCCAGTTATGGCAAATAACTTCTGCCTTGAAGTTTTATTTTAACATGTTTGTTTTTATTTTATATTTTATTCAGAAGTGCTTTTTACAAGTAATTTTTTAATTTCAAAATTTTTATAGATGTTAAAATTAAAATAATTAATTAGTATGATTTGTTCCAATTAACCCCAAAATAATTTGGTACGTTTCTCCTGCTTGTATTGTTTTCACATGTCTGCATGATTTGTAAGCCTCTAATCTTATTATTTGAAATATAGAAATAGCTCACCCATTTCTTGCCTTTTCTGAAATCAAAACTAAGTGTCAAATTCCAGTGATCAATATTATTTACAGTATTTTTCATGTTAATTAAAGAGATCCTGTTATCTTTAGTTGTCTTTAATTTTTGTCATTGTTAAAGTATTAAATTCTGGAATTGGACTTTTCACTTTTGTTTGCAAATACTTGCAATCGCTTTTAGAAATTTAATTACTAGAGTGTGTTGCTTTGGTAGATCTTGATGTTTTGGTTCTATTGAAATAACTAAATGTCACATTTTCTGTGTATATTTTCTCAAGTTAAGACGAGGAAATGAGGTATGTCAATAAAAATTTTATCACTAGTTTATGAAAATATATTGATACATATACCTGGTCCCCAAACAAGAAGGGGATTCTTGTCTCCGCCATACAACAATTGAAAATTTCCAGTACATAATGCACTCTTAAAGTTACCATCAATTGTCAGCTGCTACTTGTCATACAGTTGTTGCTGTGGAAGTAGCCATGCAGTAAGTGCCTATCAAGCCAGAAAAAAACTTAACAGCATGAGAAATCATTGACCCTTTTGGAACTTCCTGTGACCCAGTTATGGGTCTTTGACCTTAAATCAAGAACCATTGCCTTTGAAGGAGGTAATCTAATACTCATCTTTAAAAATTTTTTTTACTCTGCTGCATTTTACACTAAAAAGATTAACAGATACTGCGAAATAATGTTACTTTTTGAAATCCCATTTGGGCAGCATTAAATTTTTAACTCGAGAAAGTTGATCTATTACGTAGATCAATTTGATAATATGGTCAATGATTCAGTGTGTTTTAATTTTGTACAATTTGTTATATTCAAATAATGTAGTTCCATCGTTTGTACTATCACAAGATAACTCAAATTATAAATGTAGTTAGATTTGCTGGTTCTTGCGTATTAACCGCATGCCATTGGCGAATATCAACCAAGTTTTGTTTCCGCATTCGAGATGTTCCTCGATGTTCTTTATTTCGCCATTTTGCACTTCCCCAGATGCGGTCTATGTTCTGTGTGTGCGTGCCAGTTTCAGAATCAATGAAATTGTATTTGTGGTTCACTTGGCAGTGAATATAACCAGATTGTTCCAGTTCTTCCATCTTATACCCCTTCCAACAGATTTGGCGATTAATCGCTGGCATGTGGTTGATACGTACAGATTTGGTGATTCGCTTGCATGCGGTTATAATACGTAAGTACCGATTTGCCTTATCTTATCTTTTTGGCTCTCAATGGAGTAACAATTAATATCATGTTCACTTAGTTTTTAAACCCATAAATCCGCTAAAATAACCTGAATCTGGAAACAGCCGCTTGTGAAGGAATGAAATTGTGCTTTTCTCGAAGTGCGTGATATGTACTGTATGTCTGCCATGAGAATGGCCCCTGACACTAAGTCTAGGTGACAATTGGAAAAGAAACTGGACTCGTTCATTTTGAGAAAGGGTGACAGATAAATGGAATTTAATTTTGTTTGCAAATGTTGGCTGTGGAAAGTGGTGGTTTACAAGTTTAAATCTCAGGGACAAGTAAAAATCTTAAATATAATCATACCTTGTAAGATGAATTTTATGGGACCATTAAATATTCGTGTTATCAGTAATTATGATTTTATCTATCAAGCGCTTGGTGCAGCTTGTCCTTTTTTGGACCTTGTGCCATAAAACCCAACAATCAATCAAATTCAGAAAAGGTATTATTTCGATAATAAAGAAAAATATAAATGCATTTACATTACTTTCAGTATAGTTCATGGTTCACAGATAAACAGTGTTCTTAATAGCAAAGATTAAGCAGATAATTGATTATACAGATAATTCTTAATTACGCAGATAATTCCTGATTATGTAATTCTTGTTCTGTTATTATTTTTATGATTTGCTTTTCTCGTGATATCTTTAAGAAAATCTGAGGGATCATTACCGTTTAATCAAGCAGATAAATTTTCACTACCTAACAAAACTGAACAATTTCTAAGCAGCAGTGGCTTCTTTTGAAAAAGGCATGCTTATGCTTTCTTCGGAATCTTCATTTATTCTTTCTTCACTCTTTTCCACCAATAAATCTTCACTTTTGGAGTCCATGTTTCTGATAATACAATTGAAAAGAATAAAGTTGGCCTTAAGTTTCGAAAATTTATTTGTCTTAACCAGCGATAAGTGAAACCCGAATTCTTAAATAAATGAGTTAACATTATTTGAATAAACATTTTGAAGGGGATTGGAATTCAGTTCGTATTAAGACCTTAAGTTGATTTTAAGGCAACTTGCTGTCTCAAGTTGACGTTCTCCTTTTGTAGATTTGAGACGATCTGGGAAATATGAACACAGCCTGAGTTAACTGCACTTACAGCAATTGCTTCAACATTTATCCAAATCCGAGTTTATTTCATGTGTGGTTTTATGACTTAGAAAAATTAATATTACCTTGGGGTCTGCATTTACATTCTAGAAACTTGCATTGGAAGTTCTGATTTTCTTTCCTCTGAGTTTTATGAAATATTTATTATATTTTAGTTTCTCTGAACTTAAAATTTCTTCACAAAAGTTGTAATGCTTTTCAATTAGTGTTTACATTCTAAAAATTCATATTATAAGGTAAATAGTGAATTTCTTGTTTCTCAAATAGTTGATCCAGATCTGTTTGGTGTATAACAATTTTTATAATTATAGTTTACATGTTCCTAAACATCACTCTAGTTGAAATGTGTTTTCTGTATTTGTATCTGTTTAAACTGTTTTATGTTGGAAAGATTGTTTAGTATAACTTGTATCACTTTCTTTTCTAATTTTTGCAGTAACTAGCAGTCATGTCCGATTCAGAAACTGGTGGTGATTCAACTAAGAGAGGGCGTGGACGACCCAAGAAATCCATGGAACCTCGAAGTGAAAGCAAGGTAATAGAATAAATAATCGTGCTAATTCTTTCAATTCAAAAATCACCTTTTATGTATTTTAAACAATCTTATTCTGTTTCAGGACAGTGGAACTGATGAACCTAAAGCAAAAAGGGGTCGTGGAAGGCCCAAGGGTACAGCTAAGAAAGCAAAAAAGGTAAATATAACTGCAGAAATCTTAGTTAATGATTTGAAAAAGTCCAAAATATAAGGTTTAGTAGCTTTATTCCAGTTTTCATATAATTTTTACAATATAGAACATGATTCCTACACAAAATTTAGCAAAATCACATTCAGAAATATAACTTGCATTTGAATTGATACCAGAACATGACATGACATGACTTTCGGAGCACACGCTGTGAAGCAGCTCATCTCCACATAATTACAATTAATTTAATTTAAAGTAAATTTACATAAAGGAGGAAAATTTGGATCTAGGGGCTTGATACACATAATCAGCTTGTTTAAAACTTGCACCTGTTGAGTCGCAGGGCAGTTTATGTTCCACATCACACTTCGTAATCCATGCATTCACAACAGAAATCATAACTAATTTTCAAAAAATCTTTTTCCACCACTTGTCTGATTGTCTGCCATGACCATAAAAAGTAGCCATTTCATCACAGCGGTCTACTCCATTCATGTACATATTGTAGTGGGAAATGGCTTCTGGGCAACTAACGTCTCATTTTGTACCATCTTTTTGTTTCCGAACCACGGTCACTTATTCATCAGAATGAATGGGCGTGCTCAAAAACATAAGTCTGCCATTTGCAATCTGAAAGTATTGCCAGGTTTCTTTAGTCATATTTTTATTCCTTAAGAACACTGAAAATGTAAAAACCCATTCAAAAGTGGGATTTATTTACCCAATAGGGAATGAAATCTAATCTCTGGGACGGATATGCCCATTAGGCCCGAAAGGGTTAAAGTTATAAGTGGTTATAATTCTTCGAATTAAAAAATTTTAGAGCTAAGTACTCTACTATCAATAATTTTATATGAATGTAATGAAATATTTTTCTTTTCAGACCACTAGCAGTAGTAGTTCTGGAAGCTCATCAAAACGTGGAAGGGGCAGGCCAAAGAAGAGCGTAAGTTTTTGAGATGTGTGCATTGATGATAAAATTATTAAATCATGAAATGAGAAATCTTATACCTACTGTATTTTTAATTTAAAATAAACACTTTCAGGAATCTAAAGATGCAAAGAATGTTTCCGACCAGGGCGATTCTGGTGATGACAAGGACGATTAAAAGTGGCCAAAACATGGTTGGTATCGTCTAAAAGTTAAATTGAATTTTAACCTGTTTCTGATTTGAAGTTAGAAAATAAATCTCCTTTTTGCTTGGAAAATTTAGGGCCTTATAATCGTTTAAAAAATAGATAATTTTAAAATCTAGAATATAATACCCTATTGAATGAATTAGTGTTTTTAAAACATTGTCCTCTTATGATATTTTGTTTCTATTCTATACAATTGGTATTTTGTATTTTTTGTACAATAAATTTAAAATTAGTTTCTTTGATATCTTTTTACTACCAAAGCCTCGTAAGAGTCAGTTATTATAGTTTATGAAGTTTTAACATTACACCTATCCATCGAAACCGTGTAAAACAAGACACTAGGAATGACAGTAGGGAAATGAAACAAAATCTACTTTAATGACTCCAATGCACTTGTGGCGTCTGTGCAGATAATTAATGAGTGCGTTCAATGTAAAACACTCAAATAATAAAAATATTTTTTAATTTATTAAATTTAGAAACCGTGCAAATCGAAGGACAGGTGTATTTGGTTACAAATATGCTTACTTTTACTTCAAAAGATCCTAAGTCTACATCTCAATCATAAAGCCACCCTAGGCAGTTTTTAAACCTCGTAATTGGTCTATAGATTGGTATCTAGTTTTTCATTGTTCCTGAAAGTTTTTGATATCAAGACATACGAGGTTTTAATAGTAAAACGACAATATGTTCAATGTTAAAAGTTCTACACAATAATCAAGTATATATTATAAAAGAAACATGTTTGTGTGTGGAACAACCAAAACCGAGCATGTTCCACAGCTCAGCAAATCTGTATTTGTATTTAAAATTGTTTTTAATATTTTTTGCAGGTTTGTGGGAAGCCTGCTTTTTAATCGGAAGCACATCGGCTAGTTGTTCTTAAAATGATTGCAATTGATGAGTTTTACTGTCCTTATTTTGTAATCGATTGAAGAGAGCAACACTTAACTCACAAACCATTTTAAATGTAACAGTACAAGTCTTATCATTGTTTTTATTTTGTGAACATTGTCATCCTTAATATTTGTCTGCTGCAAGTACCCTTTACAGCTCATGGGGTGTTGCATATCATCACACTTAAACTCATCCCTAGTTAAAAACATGTCTCATATTGCATAGTTTTAAGCCATACTGAGTTTAAGCTTCACCATTTTTTAGCATGTCTGTCATTGTAGTCATTATTCATGCTTGCCAGTTGTGTTTAGTGTTTGCCTGCCTAGTTGTTTTTATCCCAAATAATTAAAGCTTTTTGTGCAAATTAGTTTCCATTTTTAAATATGAAAAGATGCTCCCATAACAATACATTTTTATAGTGAAGGCTTTGCTGCAGACACAGGGCCATTGATAATGTAATAGTATTAACTCAGTGTTGTGTGCATTTTCTGTTCCAAGTAGCCATTGTGTGAAGTGAAGCATTTTGTCAATAAAGCATTTCTTTAATTTCTACTTTTGTGTTGTGTTCGTGGCTTATACACAGACTAAGAATCATACACACTATTTTTTGTTGTGCCTTTAACAAACATCTGTTGAAGTGAATTGATGAATGTTTTTGTAGAATCTTGAGTAGCTATGAAATCAATTTTCTTTTCTCGATTTTATTTAGAAAATTGTTTTTATCTGACCACCCCGTTTCAATTTTATCCATGAATCACACTTTTCTTTGTAGTAAAAATAAAAGTTGTGCGAATATAAAGTCCATATCTTTGCTTTAACTGATAGCTGTACTGTCAATCATTCTTTTGTTAGATGGCAATTGAGGGGGTCAGAAGCATAGAGATGCAAGTGAAAAAACTGACTTTTGAGAAAAAGAGCTTCAAAGTTGAAGTGATCTTGAAAATTCCGAGAACACTTAAACAGAACAACCATAACATTTTTAGAGCACTCAAATCTTGTTTCTTCCTGTCTTCCATTTTAATTCATCCCATGCTTGTTTACCTAATTTGTATATGCATAAAATTTAATGGTTGGAAATTTAAAAGATTGAATTGGAAAAGAATTTGGTAAAATAGATTGATGAGTAATTGTGAACTAGGAAAAAAATTAGATGAGGGTGTAAAAAAACCAATTGAACGTAAAAATGCAAAAGGTTTGGCTGGGGATTTTCCCCAATCAAATCTTGGTAAGTTTGAAATTGTACTTTAAAAATATTTTTAGCAATGAGGATTAAAAGCAGGGCATATTAAAATATAAAGAACTAAAATTTTAAGAGCATGATGAACAAAAAGGGGGTTCTCGCCCAACAAAAGATGGTGATGAGTGAAGCGTGTGTCCAATGTGAAGGCGGGTCAGTTTGAACATCTGTCCTCCACACTGGAGATAATGGCCATTAATGAATGATGGGTTGTATACAATGTGCAATTTGTTGGTGACTTGCAGGTTCCATGACTCTTGCCACAAGGAGTCTACAAACTCCTTTGTGGACATCTTGATGTCACAAGGAACGGAAGCTGTCTTCGCAGCACTGTCAGAAAGCTGGTTGCCCATGTGACTAGGGAACCAACAAAACAGAATATTGAAACCCTTGCTCTGCAAGGTAGCAAGATGGTAAAAAAAATATATGACATGACAGGATGGCAAGTGATGCTATATTGCTCCAGCTGTTGTAATACACTCATGCTGTCAGTGTAAATGCAGTACTTATGGTAGAGGATATCTGCCCCTGAAGGGCGCAATAAATTTACACTGCTTTAGCAGTGTAGATGGAGCAGGAAGTGTGAATTCCGTAACTATAAATAGTATAACTTAAAGTTTAGCTTTACCCTGTATGGTCTCCATTTTTACATACCGGGCCACATCGGGATTGCCGGCTATGAACTTGCTGATAATGCAACAAGCCTTTCGAGTCCGTGAATTCCATGGGAGGATATTCGAATAACTATGTGACATGGAACGATTGGCAGAGACTTTAAACTGCAGAGTGGTAATAAACTTCATGGAATACAACTGACCATATCACCCTGGCCCTCTTTGTTTCCTCATCGTCTTGATGTAATTCTAATGAGACTTCACATTGGGCATACGAGGATTACCCATTGGTACTTACTGGCTGGAGAAAACTCCGTTTTGCCACTATTGCAATTGAGACCCGACTCTCACTTTTTAACTTCCTGTCCATGTCTGGCATTTTTACATTACATTTTAAAATTCCCTCGCCTAATTTGTCTCGCTGTTAATCCTCCCCACTGCACTTTTCTGGAATTTTAACATGCATACAACTATCGGTTTTTAAATATATATCAAATCATATCTTTTATGAATAGGGAAAACCCTATCCACACATTTTACTGAACACTCAAATCTTTTTAAGACCAATTCTGTATAGAATTTTTATCGCCCTTTTAAACTGCATCACTTCACCTACTTTATGTTCATTTGCAACATTGAAAACTTTTTATTCAGTCTCAATATTCTCTAATGTATTTCTATTTTTAACTTATTTTATAGAATGACATTTAATCTCTTGTATGGCGCAGCTTGTCCGATATTGGACCTTGCGCTATAAATCCAAATCAATCAACCATCATAGCCATTTCCCACCAACCGAGTGACTGCAGTACTGGTTTTATTTCGTGGCAGAGACGTAAGTGACTTGCGTCCCTTTGGCCAAAGACTATCTCTTGAGCAAATTATCTTTCTCATATGGCAGTACTAGTACACATGATGGCTCCAACCGTCCACTGACAGTCAGCCACGTGCCTAAAGAATCGCTCCATGCATCCCTTTGATTTGACCCCTTCAATTATAATAAATACCACTAGAGAAAGAAAATGTATGAACACACACACAATAATCAAAATTCAGTTAGAAGGGAAAAAAATTCTCGATTCAGACCCTTTTTACATAAAAATTATCAGCTTCCCTATTTTTAGGACGTAGAGATTAGTATTGATTGGGATGCAATATAGTGCCAACTTGGAGAAATTATTGGGGCCTAAGTAAAACACCATTTGCTTTGTTTCAGAACTTTTAATTTTTGATTATATAGATTGTTAACCAATATTTATTAATGTATTTGTAATATTTATCACTCAAGGGAACTGGACACTCCAACAATAAAAATATTTGGGCCCTATGATTGCCCCTTCTGATAAATCAACATAAGAAATCAAGTTGCTGCATATGTGGTTACTTGTATTATCTATACTTATCCCTTATGTTTCTTAGGGGCCCCAGGCATTTATAAAACAAAATATTCATCTAGTACCATGTCTAATTATGAAGTTCAAATAAAAGCTGGTATTTTTTTTTTGGGGGGGGGTACTCTCATTGTACATTGAATCTTGGGTCGGAATGTCGTTTAGTGTTAAAAAAGAAAGCCCTCTTATCACAACCGCTTCTTGCAGAAAGAATGTTTTCAATTTGCAGTTTTTACACTTAAAACAAGTTGGGTATTAAAAAGATGGAAATTCAAATGTAATGTATAAAATTAAATTTTATCTCCCCTTATTTAAACATCTATTTTTAATCTAGAATTTCAGGTATGGATTTGTATTATAAAATATAATTTAAATGAAAGAAAAAGTAATATAAGGTCCACGATTAATTTTAACTGTTTCAATCTCAAAAATTTGCTATATTTCCAGAATATTGTTTATCAAACCAATTCTTGAAACTAGACTTGGGTAAAGATGTAGAATCCGAGACATGTTTGTCGCCAAATCAAGATGGCGTCCTAAGCCAGTATGTTCGTTAAAAAAAAAAAAAAACGTTGACTTTCCTACGCGAAACACCTTTTTCATAGGGTTGCCATAAAGCTTAATCAAAACAACAAGGTTACCATGTTTGGCGATAAATCGCCACGGTCTCGGATTCGACATCTCACCCCAGACTTGCATGTCTTATGGCAAATATATTTGATCTTAATAGGTACAGCAAATTAATTTTTATAATCCAATATTTTCACCTTGCTTTTATGTACAATTGAAAAGTAATTTCTTATGCTAGTTTGAAAAGCATACATAGCACTTCGTCATTTCAATTAGTGAGATGCTTACATGTGATTAAAAGTTAGCAAAATTTAAATGACATAAGTTAATGGCAATGTACAACTAAACTCGATTTGGTAGTTCAAGAGGAAATACATTGAAAACAGGTTTATCAAACAAAAAAGGTTGTTACACTTTCTGTGTAAAAGCATCGTATTTTGTGATGTGATTTTTATAAAACTCTTAATGAGTTAAAAATTAATTTTTGTTTCATATGTGGATAAATAGTTTCAAAATGTAGAGTTGTGGTTTGCTATTATCATTTAAAAATACATTGTTTTAAGGATACTAAACAGAAAATTTGATCAATATTTGTGATGTAATTAGTTCCATTATTTTAAGTCTCGAGACCACCCATTTAGTTCTGAATTAAATGTTTTCTGCATGATTAAAGATTCATAGAGAAAATTGAGTTGGAATTTTTTTTTTATTAAAGAAATGGAAAAGTAGACATGTATGAACTGATTCTCAATAGAATTTAATTGAAACATTAAAAATATAACAATTTTCCCCACAGCTTCATAACTTAAAAGGTTTTCTTGAAATGATTTAGCAGATTTGGTTTCAACATATTCACAAATTCTAAGTCTTGGTTTAAAAAATATAATCTCACTAATATATGCTAACACTTCTGAAATACAAGTAAAGGAGTCAAATCAATGTAAACATGGATTTATTTGAAGAGATAAAAAATGTTTAGCATTCCCACTTAACTGTACATCATTACATTTTAAATACATTAATGTTACATTATATCATTTTCACAACATATCAATATTTTTATCCCCAACGATAACATTAATATTTTAAATACTATAATTGAACTCGCATTTCATGTTATCGGTTTTAATGTTGATCCAAGGCATACTGTGTGAGCAAATTATTCAAGTGAGTACAATCCATTATAGAATTTGTATGGTGTGCAGATTCCATACTAAGTAAAATCTTTTCAGCTATGGAATACATTGCAGTTGCACTTAACTATAAATACCAACTATGAGTACATTTAAAAGGCATTTTCGGTTTCATCAAAATAGAAAACACGTACTCACCTACTGTACACCACTGATGGTAATAAGTTTTAAAAAAGATGCATTAAAGGAAAACCAAAATTGCATTCTAGCATCCCTACATGAAGAGTAGGAAATTCAAAATGTTTAATGCACAGGCAAATACAAGAAAGTCAGCACACAAAAATAGCAATATTTAACTTGACAACTCAATGTAAAATACATCTCTAAAGTAATTTAAAAAATAAATTGTAGAAATTTTCCTGGTAAATTTTTTTAAACAATTTTGGTTTATTTAAAGCAGGGAGAAAATGTAAAATATCAACTAAACACAAATTCTAAAAATAAATAATTACATAACATTTATCTATTAATATGTACACTGGTTCTGACATATAAATATAACAAAACTTACATAAAATTGGATGAATGTAAATGAGACGATACATCGAATGCTAACCACATTGAACAGTATGTGTTAAAATGGTTTTCATGTGGGAAACTTCAAAGGAAACGCACAGTTTGGATCTTAAAAGAATTCTAGTTTGTACATGAGATCACAAATAAATATAATATGGTACAAATAAATAGTAATCAGAAATTAAAACTGAAACAGCTGTTAGGCATACACTTAGTGTGGCCATATTGAAGTGTACAGTTTCACAAACTGGCTCAACACCTCCTTTACAGAGACAATTTTTTGGCCACCTCCCTCTAGAAAACTTTGAACTAATAGTAAATTTTAAATGTAGCTTTGTCTATAATTTTTGTATTTCACCAAAATGTTTATGTAACTGAAATTTCAAAAAGCTAGTTTGGAAATAAAACTTGGAACTGAAATTATAAAGCTATTTATTAAAATGAAATAACAAAAAATAAATAGGACACAAACACTTGATTGCTCACTATTTTAGTAATTAGTAGCAACCAAATTAAAAATAATGAGAAGCATGTGCTACCAATTTGTCTACAGTAGGCTCTATTTTCGTTAGCAGTATCCTTAAATCTCCAGTCAACTATTTTCAGTTAAAAAATCAATGGCAATGCATCACTAGCGAGTGTGGATAAGTGTGCTTAAAACATTTTTATGCGATAAATACTTTCAGCATCTTATTGCCCACTCTAACTTCTCGATGCTCTCCCATTTCCCCTTGGAGCAGTATTGCCCTCCAAGATTACTTCAGTGTCCCCTTAGGGAAACTGATGAACATTGAAAACAAAGAATTATTTAAAATACCAAATAAAAATTCTTGCATACTGACAAGAAATAATTTCATTCTTTAACAATGGAAAAAATAACAAGAGCAACATATTAATAAAGTAGTTATATGTTTTTCTATTCCTCACTAATTTTCTACTTAAAATACCTTTGAAGCCCGTTGCTAGGCATGTTCCTGTCTTTTAGTGTATTGAATTCAGCCTTTTTCAAAGTTTTCCAATACAGGGGAAATATATTGAACCCCATGAACAATCATGTAAGAATTAGTTCAGTCCACAGTAGAATAATCCATAAATTTTAATTGTTATATTAAACTTTAATAGTTTAGATATAATTCTTACTAGATTTATGCACTTTCTAGAAATCTGGCTCAACCGTTTTTATTACATCACTTTTAACATAAAATATCCCAATGGAACTATTCAGATGTCCAGTTGAAAAAACAAGCATCACAGAAAACTTAAGGTTACAAGAACATCAAGGTTTTTAGCACCAATAGAGTATTCTAATATAAATAAACGCATAAAGAAACTGAAAATGGTTGTGATTACTGTATCTCATCTCACAAATTTTGACATTATTCAAGAGAACTTTAAAATTTACCAATTAAATGCAATGTTTATTTCAGCTCAATTTCTAAACCTTTATTTAAAATTTTAAAAACATATTTTCCGTATTTAAGCATGGAGCTACCAAAATTAAGGGTGCACTTGTTGGTTTAACACATTATCTCAGAAGTAAAACTACTGGAAACCGGACTTTTATCCAGTAAAAAATCACACATACGGAGAATAATCATTTACATTTAAATAGGTTACCATATGTCCTCGTTCCATCAGGATTGTTCTGGTTTGAAAGGAGTCAAGTCATTTTGTTCAGGTCATGAAAATTTTTGAGGCCACGTTCTTTTAGGCATATCAGTCAACTTTCAACATGAAAATATTTTCCCATTTAGAATGCACTTTGATTGTAAAGGGGAGAAATCTTATGGAAGTACTGCAAAATTTATTTTTGACAGCAGAATTTTCATCTGTTCCTCCAAATTTCTATAGAAGGCCCAGGAACAGGGGGGGGGGGGGTACTAATGCTAGTTTGAATGAACAATATTGCTTGTTCAGAAATTAAAATATCCAAAGAAAAAGTTATGAAACCGATCGTAATTCTGTAATAAATTGTTTGAAGTGGTAACTGTCATGGCATTTTGGTTTTCAAATGGTAATACATGGAAACCGAGAATTTCAACCATTACAGAAATTTGGTTGCCACTTAGCAGTCATTTTTAATGGAAGAAAAATTAGATTAGGACTAAAAAAGGATTTCCTTACCACTATAAACATCCATGCCCAGAGAACTCATTGATCCCACCAGTGTTTAAAAATGTCCCAGTTTGAACAAAAGAATATGGTAACCCTATTTAAAAATATTCCCAATTTAAAACAAACATAATATTAACCTTACTTATAGAGTAATTACATGAGCAGGAGTTTCAAAATAGATCAGGAGAAACAGAAGCTGACTTTTGTGGATTCCAAAGGGAGTTCAAAACCTTTCTATGGGCAGAGCCACATAGGAAATTTTCAAATGTATAAATTTTAAAAATTAGACAGCTATGAGACCCAAATTATTTCAAATATTTACAATTATATTTGCAAAGCTTGCTCAGTCCATGAAGGGTGTCATTTTTAAATGAAGCACAAAAATTTATGTTCTCTCCAAATTGTATTGAGAGTAAGGCTCACTATTACGAGTTCATTGCAGAAATCTTTGTACAAAAATAAGAAATATATATATTTATATAAAAGAACTAAAATTGTATTCGAAATGAACGTCTCTCCAAAAACTCATTTGAAATAAATTTGTTACTAGTAAATTCTAATTTTATATGACAAAAAAAATCCTCTTTGCTCTTATATGGTGATTAATTAACGTCATACTAGAGCAACACAACGGCTATTGAAGACCTTTGCTCTTATAACTAAACACAGAAATTTAGTTGACAAATCTATAGCATTTAAGAGTTGACTAAAGCTCTTCAGTTTGTCTTAGTATGAAATATTTCAAATAGTACTTGTTTATTTTTGAATCTTATCTTTGGCTTTTATTTCATAAATTTTGACAATTTTAATGTATAGGTACTTTTTAAAATGGTATGAACTACTGAAATCAATTTTGAGAAAACTAGGCAAATTAACGTAGTACCATCAAACGTTTTAGAAAGATATTTGCTACCGGTAAACAAAATTCAGATTCCCTACAACTAAACTAAGAAAGGCTAAGTGAAGGTTACAATGTTTAAAAGAGTTGGAATGGAACACTAATACAATATTTTTAAATTTTACTGTATAGCATTAAATATTCAATGCAAGCTATGTAGTCAACCATACACCCTTCCTGAGTCAATTTTTATATTTCTAACTTCATACACATTTGGAATTACTGGTTTTGTAAAGTACAATTATTACTTTGATGCAGCTTTAACGTCAACTTTTGCTTTAAAAGTCAACAATACTGCTTTCGCACCAATTATTTTCTTAACTCGTAAATTAATATAAATTAAGTAATTAAATCTCCTTTACATTTATAATATATATAAATGAAACTATTAAGCATATTAAATACAATATACATCTATGATAACTTTAAAAAATATATATATTTAATGAAATATAATTGAATAAAATATAAGTTTTGATATCTTTGGGTAGATGTGACCAGAAAAGCAACAGAGCATTTAAAACTTGGAAGCCGAAAAAAGTTCGTCAAAAAATTCATTAAGTAGAAAAGTGAGAAAATGACTATAATTATAGCTAAAATGGCTATAGCCATGTATTTAAATGCTCTGGTTTTATTATTACAAGATATTTGAAATATCTTTAAAAAAGATTCAAAATATCACAAGGAATAAATAATAAATTATTTTGAACATTGGCACAATACATCAAAACTTTTTTCTTTTTCTATTTACATATAGCAAAATCTTCCCTTTAGCAAAAGATCCCATAATCTTCTGTAATGAAAGGATTCAAAGATTATTACGAAAGGAGAGCTGGGGCTGTTCAGATGCTCGAGAAGTCTAAACAAAAGAAAGGAAATGTAGTTTAATGTGCTGATATTTTTAATTATCAAATTAATATATATCATGGATACAAATTTTAAAACTTGTAAATAGACCTTTAAGTTTAGCCCCTTTAAAAACACACCAAGGTTTGAAACTAGCAGTTGTAAATCATAGGTTGCATCTTAAAATATTTTTTATCCAACTGTCATTTTCAACACCTAAGTTTTCTGAATATTTTGTATGATGTAAATTCTGACCACTCAACCATTTATTCTTCCTTCTAACAATCAGTACTCTAATTTATCCAGTCATCATTATTTGATGCCTGAATTGTTTTCGTTTGTTTGGTGCAATTCTGGCTGATCGCCGGAATTCTTTCTTCTAACAATTTACTCTTACTTTTAAATAGTGGACAAAGTAATGACTTGGATCTGGCAAAATCCAATGTCCAGGTCCAAGTCATTACTCTGCATTTAAATCCACAAAAACAAAATACAAATTTAAGGGAGTTAAGTGGGTACACCGTCCTGAAACTATTGTTTTAAGAAAGATTAATTTTATTAGTGTAGTTTGATATATATAGAATTCCTGTATTACTTTAGCCCTGTGTTGATGATCAGTCCCCTCTTCAAGAAGCTCTGCTTCCCAATCCTCACCTTCCTCAGCAGGATCAAAGCTGTAGAGTGGCATTAAACGGTGCCGAAGTTTATCCAATCTAAAAATTAAAAAACTCTCATAATTTCTCATAACTTAAAATTAAATATACAAACTGAAACCAAAACCTGTATTCACAATATTGTACAATGATTATTGAGTGGTGAAAACAAACCAATCAACAATGATCCATAATCGTTGTAAAAAGTACACATAATGAATTAGAAACCCGTAAATATTTAAGCAAATGTTCATTACAGATGTGATTATGCAAAATCAGTCTATGACGTGGGTGACATGTAATCAAACTGATGCTATAAATATGCTGTGCATGTTCATTTCATGAGAAACGAAGCAGAATGGGGAAAACGGCAGACCTTTCACCATTTAAAAAAGGACTTGTTGGGCCAGTTTAGCCAGAACCACGATTGTCAAGACAGAACTCACTGGATTCTCAAAAGCTGCGATTTCGAAGATGTTTAAAAGTTGGAAACAGAACCCAGTCCTTGCCCAAAAGAAATAACTTTTGGTCTAAAATAATTAATGAAGACCGTGATCTGCGACATCTCAGCTGGATTGTACAGCAGAAAAGGGACTCCACACTGTGATGCAACAGACATAAACCTTTAACGAAGGCTCATCCCAACCGATCTCAGTGCAAACAATGGGCAGAGAATTGTAGAGTATTAATGTAGATAGTTGCATGCCAGAGATGGAACCTCTAATTTCTGTGAGGAACGTCAAAGTTTGCTTACAGTGGTGGCGAGAAAGATGTAACCGAACACCCGAGGATTGAACAAAGGTGATGTGGTCAGATGAATCACGCTATACCTTGTTTTACACTGACAGAAGGATTAGTTTGGCGAAAACCCTATGAAGCCATCTTGCCTTGTTCACACAGTTCAAGGGTCTAGTGGGAGTATCATGGTGTGGGGCATGTTCTACTGGTTTGGAACTGGTCCCCTGGTGTTTCTAGAAGGTAGACAGTCAGCCATGTAATACTTGAACATCCTGGCAGATCAAGTGCATCCTGCAATGTTACATTTTTACTCTGAAGGTGGTGGATCTTGCATGGATGATAATGCAACCATTCATTGTGCGTGCAACGTTCAAGAGTTGTTCCCTGAACATCAATCTGACTTCCAACACCTTCCCTGGCCGCAGCAAAGTCAGGATCTTAATTAACCAAATAGAGAATGTTCGGAACATAATGGAAAGGCACATCTGATAGCAATCTTCTTTGCCGCCCACTTTACAGGACCTTAAGTCTGTGTATCCAATGTATGGTATTCTCTGGACTTAAATGAACACCAGAGCCTTGTAGAATCTATTCCTAAATGCATACATGCTGTTATCAGTGCAAAAGGAGGTCCAATAAAATATTGATCCGAGGTTTCTAATTTATTGGCCAGTGTGTGTATATTCATTAGTTTAAAAAATCTTTTTTGTGTTTGGTGAGAAATTACTGTAACCAAAACATCTTTACCAGTTTTCCTAATCATATTTTTTAATGTAGCTTTGTTTACCTTATGTTTTTTAGGTCTTACATCATGGATAAATTTATACAGCAGTTGAGGCAAAGGCCAGTATGCCAACATAACATTGGCATAAATCTAATCTATAAAACAATTTTTGCAGTGAAGTCTAAGGTTAAATAAATCACCTAGGAAATGCACATACACAAAAATTATTATCTTATTTTTGCACTGTTTTCAAAAAGCATTACAAGCATAGACTTAAAAATTACTTTACATTTAAAAAAAATTTAATTTAATAGTCAATATTGAAAAATATTATACAATTAAGTTTAACACCAATCTTAAAAATGTAGCAAAATTATACCAGAATCATTTTGATTTCAAAACTCAATATAACTATTCCAATTAGCAAATGGAAAACAGAGATTTTACATCCTACTAAATGCTTCATTTGTAAAATAAAAATAAAAACACATGATTAGTTGAATTTTGGATACATGATCATTAATGTGGTGTTATGCAGCAATTCTTACTGAATCCATTGTGTAATGATTCATACCTATGGTTCCCTATCTTTATTACTTACCGTTTTTTTCTAATGATAAATGCTATGAGCCCAACAATTATAATAACTGTTGCTATAGTAGCTAAAGGTAATATGACAAAATCCAGTAAAGCTGTGTGATCCAAACTTCCATTGGACCCATTATGCAGTCTCAAAGTGGCATTTGAAATTGTGGCATTGAAATCCTCTTGAGGTAAAAGAGTAAAATTAGGTGTACTAGAAGTACTTTGCAAAGAAACCATTAGAGAGGAGTAATCCTACAACAAAAATAATTAGTCATTAATACAGGAGCCAAATTTAAAATGCTAAATTTATAGTAAGAGTATTAAATTATCTTAAATTATCATGTAAGTACCAGGGTTCTAACATTTTATGCAAATTCCAGGAGTATCCAGATTTTCCAGGCAGCATCACAATTTAATTGAAATCATAGCTAAAAAACACTGTTCATTCAATACAAGAATATGCTTCCAGTGTTGTAATATTCATTTTCACTAATGAGATATTCTACTTGCTGTCATTAATTAGCTACTAAACATCTCTTTCATCAGATCTGCTGAAAGCACACTAATATTATAGTGCAAAAAATCACAAATCAATCTAACAAATTAGACACCAAAATTCCTGTTTCTGAGTAAATCATGAAATAAACGAAGGTAGAAACTCAACAAAAGATAGACTAAAGAAAGGTAAAGTATTTTCTTATATATACTCTCACTCATATCTGCAGTGCTGAAAATCATTGCATCGGCTTTCCTGTTTCTTGACAAAACAATGCTTTTAATAGTAGTTGCATATATCTATTCTATTCTCTTCACTTAAATTTATAGGATGGATGAGCTCATTTTAAGATTCAGTTTGGATGAAAATAAAATTTGGGAAAAACTCATGAACACATGACTCCAAAATTTTTACCAAAAAACTGATTAAAAATTTTGGAATATAACTCATCATAGACCTATTCAAATAGTTGTTTGGCGAAGAAAATTTTAGTCAGTAGTTCAGTGAGGGGCTACTATATTAATTGAGTTTTGCTTAATTTTTTTTGATAGAAGCCATTTAGGAGACATTTTGAACAAGATTTCCTTTTAGGTTTCAGTTCGATTTTTTCCTGAATAGATTTAAGCCTATTTTGAAATATATACAAACAAAATTTCACACAAAAATAAATACAAAATAAGTATTTTAATTAAAATAATGTTTTAACATATGCAAACAATATTAAATATTGACACAGCTGAAAAAATTTTCCACACAAAGCTGGAATCTGGATACACAGATCAAAACTAGTGCGGATCATGTTTGTTTTTTATGTACATACTCTACATAGCTTGGTCAGGCAGGCATTTTTTCTGCAGGTAGTATAAGATACAAGTAATGTAAAAGAGAAATATCTTTATTTCTTTTGGTAAGTTTTGGCATTTTTTCACCCATCAAAATTGTAATGATTTTTCCTAAACCTAGATGACATATAAGATGACTATATGATAACCTAGATGACTATATGATAAGTTAACTCCAAACACCCATACAATCAATGTGTTAACAATCAGAACTGAAATTAAAAAACTTCCACAAGTTTATTTCAACTTTCAAGGAGTAAATTTAGGAAGTTTTTCCAGGGCCTTTCACTAACTAACCTTTTTTTTAGGAGTTTTCAAGAATTTCTCATACAGAATCTGTAGTATAGATATAATAAATAGGTTTAACACTAAACTTTTTATTAATCATGAATACTAATATTGATACAATTGCATGGGCAGTAAAAGAAAAGCTAAAAAGGGATTGTAGTGTATTCTCAGACACAATTCTTTAACAAAACAGTACAAAAATGAAATACTACAAATGTTTTTCCACCTCCTAAAACAGAAATTTTTACAATCTGTGATTTTGACAATGTCCAACATGATAATAAGCCATAGAAACTAGAAATTCTGCAGTAATTGGCAAGTATGTTGCAAGATAATGGAACCCCTTTTTTATAGCACTTCATATTCTGTGCAGTTTCATAAAATTTCAATAAATTGAAAATTTTAAGACTTGTATTAAAAAATATGACAGCCAGTCAAGTAGGGCTTCAAGATAGATGTTTATTTGGGACAAATGTTGAAAAACAAAACTTAATTTAGAAAATAGCATACCCACCAACCTCCAAGAAAAAAATCTGAAGATTTTTGTGACATGAAAACCAATGTGCAACTGTCACAATTGAAAAGTGCCTAAAAATAATTATTAAAGTAAAATATAATGAAAAATGTCAAATTAGCAAGAAATTGCGCCAAATTGGACTATGAAAGCAATTCAAACCAGAAAAAGTAATTTTGCTCTCTATTTTTATTGAAAAGCAAACTCCCTGTGCACCACTGAAGTACAACACAGGACTTACAGAAGTAAGTTGATTCAAAGAAACAGTGGAAAATAAAATTTAACTAAAATTACAAGATTTGATGAACTTATAACAAATGAGAAAAGCAGATCAGATTTAACAAAAACTGAATTCCACTGGCCATGTTTTATCCAATCTCAAATCATTTACATTCTTGAATTTTCAAATGCAGGACAACTGAAAAGCAAATGCTCCACATTTTGTGGCTGCTTTTTTGAACATATGCATATATCATTAGTCCGAAGATGAAACCTATATAGGTATTTAGGAAAACTTCCATGGCCAGATACAAATTATGTAATTTTGAAGTTTGTGAAGAAAAATAATTCTGAGTTCAATCTATGCTGAATAGAAGGAAAAAATTTTTTGGTGTGGCTAGCTTTGAGACGGACTCTTCGTTCCACTTAGCAACAAGCTTGTCATAACATGAGGCTTTCAAGTAACACAGGAATATTAACATTTACATCAACTGCTAAATTCAAATCATCTTAGGCTAAAATGTCAGCTCTTTCATTCCCATAAATCATACAATGTCCACGCACATAGGAAAATGAAAAATCTCATTTCTATATTTTTAAGAGAACTTATTGTTAAAAGCGTTTCAACAAGTAATTTCTCTACGCTCGCAACATTGTTCAGTATAAATGTAGAAAGGAAAGATAATTGCTACAAATAAGGTACTTTGAACAAAAATTTCCATTTTCTTTAAACAACTTAACTGCAAGATTAATGCAAAGCAATTTTGCTTGAAAAATAGTACATTCATTCTGGATACGATGTTTATAAAAGCTGCATTTGAAGTTGTCTTAAAAAAAAAAGGACCAACTTTGTTGTTCCTCTTACTACCATACGCAAAACAGACTTTCTGAAAAAGCTTTTCCACTTTTTCTCATATTTAATTAGATGAATTGGTTCTAAAATAGCCAGATGAGGGATGTCGCAAAGAGGCAAATTTACATCAACACAGTCCTTCGAAAAATAATTTAAAATCGAAGCATCCAATTTTCCACCGACAATCATAGCTTTACTCTTGGAAGGGTTAAATTCAAGTTTGTGAATATTTGACCACTGGAAAATAAAGTTTAGCACAGATTGTGCTGGTAAGAGAGAGAGAGATGATGTTTTGAAGAAGCTTTCCTTGAAAAATCAGCAGAACATCAGCAAATGCAATTTTGAAATAGTCAGAAAGACGAATTAAAAGATCGTTTATAATAATATTCCAGACTAGGTCTGGAAACAGAGCCCTGAGGACAACCTCTCTCTAAAGAACAAATTTTGTCTTTCAATCCAATAAGAAGTTCTGCAGTTCTTTCATTCAGAAAACTTCCAAGGTTATATAAATTTTTCAGAATAACAGCATCTTTTAAGATAATGGTAACCCATTTTTATCTAGAATTTTTCTCTGGTTTTATGGTTAGGGTTCTCGTGTTTTTATGGCAACCAGCGTCCAGATCCTTCTTTTTTCTAGATTTTTCTATTTATTTCCGACATGGTCAAGTGCTCTCGCATAGATTGTTCTTTTCAGTTCTGACACGGTCGATTTTGTGTTATTAGTTATCTTGGTATATCTTTATCTTATTATTTCTTACTATGCCTTCTGTTTTTCGTGTAGTTGTTAAGTTTCAAGATAATTTTTCTGGAAACTTAAAGTTTACTTTTTCTGGTGGTAGACAAACTTACGGGAGTAAGGGAGTTGCTAATCGTTTATTTTGTTAAGAGTTGTGTCGCAATAAAGAGCTTTTTTGACTTTTTTAAAGGAATCGGGATTAATTAAATCAAAATTTTCTTGCGATAATTGCTACGGGAAATGACATTTTCTGTGAAGAATTCAGTTTGAGATGGATACACTTGGATTAGTAGGAATCGTCGGGATAATAAGCCATGTCGTAGCTACAAATCGATCAGACACAGGACATCAAGATTTATATATTTAATTCCGTTAAAATTTTTTTGTATATTTAATCCAGTTTTGCAATGTTTCGCTAGTCAAGATGTGATTTCCGTTAATAAATATTTTTTGCATATTTAATCCAGATTTGCAGTGTTTTACTAGTCAAAATGTTGTTTTATCAAGATTGATACATTTAATCCATATGTATGCAGTATATATTCAATTTTGGAAGATTTCCTTGGCGACATAAAAAGTGCGCCAAAAAATCGCGCCATAAAAAACGCGTTGCCACTCCCCACGGCAGACTGCAGCTGTACCTCAGCAAATATAAGATTTTTAAGGGCCTTTAAAAACTAAAATGAAAAATCAGTCTTTAAGGTCTATGGAAACCATACTCATTCTTGAAACTGTTCTCCCTGAAGCACTGTTTACTGTTATAGTTAAGGGAATTAATTTACATTCTCCCCTTTTGGTAGTGATTTTTTCAACTTTTGAGGTTAATTAAAAATTTAATGTAGAGCTTCCTCTTTAACATTTTTGCACTCCTCCAGGGGTGCATCTTATACACAATTTGAAGTCTCTAAGTGGTTCTAAAGATTGGCAAAGCTGTATTTTTTCAAATCCTGTACCACATAGCAGTAATAACTAATAGCTTGAAAGTCAGTTAGTGGGAACATAACTCAAGGTTTTTAGATACTTGGAGAGAACTAACTTATTTCAAATTTCTTGCTTTTGTATGTAATTTATTACTCTCGCAGTTTTAAACAATTTTCTCACTTTTTTTTATTTCAGTTTGACATTGGCGAGTAAATAGGCATGTAAAAAATTCCATTTGTTATTTGAAGGACATTAGAAAGTAAACATTAGAGAATTGAAAGAAATGATGGTAAAATCGTTTCTTTATCATGCATTTGAAAGGATATAATTTTAATTTCCTATCTATAGCAAGGAAGCGAATTTTATCGGTTGGAAAAAGAAATTCGATGGTGGATGCACTCACCCAACAGTGTTTCAATTTATTTATTTCATATGTACATTTGAAGTTTATGCAACAACAGAAGGTGCTGCCTTTTCTTCTATTGTACTATTTATCTGTTTATTAGTTGTTGATGCTGGTATATACTCAGATTATTCAGCAATAGTTTCATCAGACTTGCTACATTTGTGTATTTTTTAATTCTTGTTGATATTGAGTATACATATATATTCCGATTTGGCTGCTTGATCTTAAAAACACGAAAACAAATTATCTTCAAGTAATAGACACACTTAAGTTTCTTATTTTCACAGATGAAAAAAATATACACCCAAAAGACTCAATGAAACAGGAATTGAACTTGCAGCACCTTCAAAATTGCAGAGACTGGTATCATCTCTGTGGGTAGCGTAATAGAGAATCCCACTGAGCCACCGATGAAGAAAAGGTTGTTATTGAACAAAATTTGCTTTTAAAATACTTCACAATTTTGAATAAGTCTTAAATTTTGATTTTGTTGCTCATGTGCAACGTTAATTAACGCGCCTTAACTTTAACCTTAAATTTTGGGAACTTACAGAAATCTGGAACTCTCAGCTGTTCGGTGTAGGAGCAATAGACTGTAAGTCCGCGCGCTGATTGGTTCTTCGTCCCTATGACTCAGCTATGTTATGTCTGATCGAGACATCACAGATGAGTCATACAAACGGACCATCTCGAATGAGAAAATTTGGCGTGAATTTCTGTGCTAGCACTGCCATTGCGTTTCTCCAACCTCAACAGTGTAGTCGCCATATTGCTGCTTTTGCTCTCTCGGATTGCATTCTGAACGTGTCTGCTGCGAAAATCAAAATAATTTACATTATTCTTTTTCTCACTTTATTTCTTGGATTGTGTCATTTGCGTTTCCATATTCATTGTGTTTTAATAGTAATTTATTTTTTGGATATTGCTTAATTAAGTGTCATTTGTGTTTTCAAATTCATTGTGTTTTAGTAGCTAGTACTTTATTTATTGGTAGTAATTTCGTTAGTTGTACATTTTATTGATTAAGTGTCATTTGTGTTTTCAAATTCATTGTATTTTAGTAGCTCGTACTGCCATTTCGTTTCTCCAACCCCAACAGTGTAGTTGTTGCGAATCGTTATACTTTTAATCGTACTCGTTATGATTATTTACTCAATAAATAGCAAGCTGCATCTGGCAACAGTAATAAATAAAATATGGAGAAAAAGATGGTTGTTTGTTTTTTATAACTAAGAAATAAGCGTATTCTTTGCATTGTTTAACTTGCAAATTTCGCCTCTTATTTTATAATGAGGTCTCGTTCGTAAAGCGAAACATGGCGTCCGTGAATTAAAAGAAATTCTGCGACTTCGTTTGAAAATATTGTACTGTGAATACAACGATTAGTGTTCCTTCAAAGTTAAGCCTACTTTGGAATTTCATATGAAAATGGCCGAGGAGAAAAATGTTCCAAGTAACTTGGAAGATCTGAAGAAAGCAAGAACACAGCTACGTCGTGCTTTTACTACAGCTTGCAATCAATTTGCGAAGTTAGAAGAATCCGAGAAAATTGAAAGTAAGGAAATTCTTACTATTTATAATAAGATAGTTGATAAATCGACTAGGTTGTTTGACTTGGACTCGCAAATAAGTCTGTTAACTGATATTTCTGAAGAAGAATTTGATTTAACTGAATCTTATAGAGATAAATTTATTGAAGTGAAAGTATTTTACGATTCTTATGTTCAGAAAGAATTAGTCGCCGAGTCATGCAATTTTCAGTCCCGAGTTGGAGCGAATTTAAAGCTGCCTAAGATAATTTTGAAAGAATATGAGGTTGTTCCAAAAACTTGGGTAGCATTTTGGGGACAGTTTTCTCGCATACACAAGGATGATGGCTTGAAAGAGGAAGATAAATTTCAATATTTGTTGGCGTCTGTTAAGCCAAATACGAAAGCGAGAGACATCGTTGAGAGCTATCCACCTTCCAAAGAAAACTATTTGAAAGTAATAGACCACTTGAAGTCTCGTTTTGGAAGGACAGATTTATTAATTGAAGTATATATTAGAGATCTTTTAGCTTTAGTGCTGAATCGCCAAAATGTCCGGCTTGCTGAACTTTATGACAAATTGGGTTCAAATCTGAGATCACTCGAAACATTGGGTGTGACTACAAAAAATTACGCAGCAATGTTGTACCCGGTGGTTGAATCGTGTTTACCCGTTGATGTTTTGAAGGCGTGGGACAGATACAGATTAAACGCCAAAATTGGCGAAGAAGATATGATAAACGTAACAAAAGAAAATTTATTGGAAGCGTTATTGGCCTTTTTATCTCATGAAGTGGAAGGTGAAGAACATAGGATTTTGGCGGAAAATGGTTTTGGAAGACAGAAATGCAAACGAGAAATAAATAAGCCTTTTCAACAAGACGAACCAACAGCAGCTGCTTTAATATCGTCGCTTCCTGATAAATCGTTTGGAAGGCCCGATTGTTTGTTTTGCCATAAGCCTCACAATAGTCAAGATTGTCGAAAGGCTTCTGCAATAAGTTTGGAAGAAAGGAAAAATGCGGTTAAACATGCAAAATGTTGTTTATTATGTTTCAAAAAAGGACATTTTTTCCGAGATTGTAGAAGCAAAGTAAGGTGTTTGCTGTGCAATCAACGACATTATGTGATAATGTGTCCAAATCTCAGCAGAGGATCCGTAAGTTCTCCTTCTAAAGAGCTTGAGCAAGAAGAAAAGGCCACAGCACTGCTTTCTTCCCAGTCTTCCCAACGAGAAGTTTATCTCAAGACTGTTATGTTAAGACTTCGTAATAATGACAAAGAGGTTTGTGTAAGATCTTTATTGGATGATGGATCGCACCGTTCATATATTGAAACTGGTTTAGTTAAAGAGTTAAATCTCCAATCTTCAGGTACGGAAATATTGTCACAAGGTTTATTTGGCGGAGGAACAACACCTGCTGCTAAACATGGAAAATATGAAGTAAATATAGAGGGTTTAGACGGAAAATGTTCGATACCAGTTTCATTCCTCGATCAGCCAAAGATTTGTACGTCATTGCCTAGAATTCAAGATGAAAACCTTATTTCCGAACTCTCTTCCCGGGGGATAGTCCTAACTGACGTAGGTAGAAATGCGCTGCCTATAAGAGTCCTACTTGGAGCGGATATCCTTGGTAGCATTTTAACAGGAAGAGTAGAGATTTTCAAGTCGGGGATTTCAGCTGTAGAAACCTTAGTTGGTTGGACCATCTTGGGTCTTGGCAAGAAAAAAGAAGTTTTTAGTATGGTATCGTTGGCTTTGAAGAACTTTGAATTGCGTAACATTTGGGATCTAGACGTTTTGGGCATAACTGATCCAACAGAAGTATATGAGAAGAAGCTGCTGGAAGAAGACACGTTGATCCATTTTCAAGAAACCCTGAAAGTTAACGATGAACAACGTTATGAAGTTACACTGCCTTGGTTGGTTGGACATCCTCCCTTGTACAACAATCGTGAAGTAGCCGCAGCCAGACTTCGTTCTGTTACGAAGCGTATAGTGCAAGAAGGCACATTCAACGCGTATAACGAAGTTTTCTTGAATTGGCAAAAGGAAGGAATTATTGAAGAGGCTGAGTTTTCAGAGGTGAAGAATTCAGCCTACTACTTACCACACAGACCGGTAATTAAGTTATCAAGCACTACAACGAAAATACGGCCTGTGTTTGATGGTTCATTCAAGACTAAGGGTGGTGCTTCATTAAATGATTGTTTGAGTACAGGACCAAGTTTGACACAACAAATTCATCCATTACTAAACAGATTCAGATGGGGTGCCAAGGGAGTAACAGCAGACATTAAACAAGCATTCTTGCAGATAAGTGTAAATCCAGTAGACAGAGATGTGTTACGATTCTTGTGGTGGAAGGATCCTGAATGCTCAACTATCGTCGAATATAGACACTGCCGCGTCGTTTTTGGGATAACTACATCTCCTTTCCTGCTGAATGCAACAATACTGCATCACCTTGGCCAGGAAAAATTTAAAGGTGAAGATATGGCTTTTACAAGGAGCAAATTGGAAGATGGGTTTTACGTGGATAACCTGATTACCAGTGTCAAAGATGAAGATCAGTTTCAAATTCTGAAGAGACAGGCAAATGAGATAATGACCGCTGGATGCTTTGATTTACGATGCTGGTTTTCTACAGGTAGTTCAGAAGATTCAATTCAGTCAGTATTAGGACTTAAGTGGAATTGTGAGACAGATGAAATGTCATGTGTTTCCCCCAAAACATCTGTCGACCTAAGTCTATCACCAACTAAAAGAATCTTACTTTCAATAGTAAACAGCGTATACGATCCAATAGGATTTTCTTGCCCTGCAATGCTGGTTCCAAAATTAATTCTGCAAGAAGCTTGGAGAAAGAAATTGAGTTGGGACGAAGAACTTCCTGAGGATCTTAAAGTGAGGTTTCATAGTTGGGCAAGACATCTTAGTCTGATTGAACAATGCTCTATTCCAAGAAGAATGTTTAGAGGAAAACTCGATGATGCAACTTTACACATTTTTTCAGATGCATCGGTGTTTGCTTATGCTTGTTGTGCATTCTTGCGATGTGAAGACCAAGGAGAAGTTTTCATAAATTTGGTGGCTGCAAAATCCAGAGTGATGCCAATGAACCGTCCAACGATTCCCAGAGCGGAATTATTAGGAGCTGCCATCGCTGCTCGGTTATATAAGTCTATTCAAGAATCTCTGAAGTTGCCTCTTAGGACATTTTTTTGGAGTGACTCCATGGTTGCGTTAGCATGGATTAAGAAACAAGAACCTTGGAATACCTTTGTCGGGAATAGAGTAAAGGAAATAAGAGAGCTGACGGATATCAACGCATGGAGACATATACCAGGAGAATTAAACCCTGCAGATTTACCATCTCGTTCCTGTAATTGGTCCGACCTTTTCAAACAGAAATGGTGGGAGGGCCCTTTGTGGTTACGAGAAGATGAAGAGTCATGGCCTGAAACGAGCTTGTCGTGTCCGGAGGAAGCGCTGGAAGAATGCAGGAAGATAGTGACGAGCACAGCAAGTGTACAGAAAGAAGTTGTAAGTCAAAGATTCTTATATTTTTCGAAATACTCAATGATAGTACGGATGGTTGCGTGGATTCTCCGTTTCTGGGTCAACTCTCGTAAAGTTCAAGAGAAGATTGAAGGATCAGTGACCAGTGAAGAGTTTCAAAGTGCTGAACTATGTCTAATAAAGATGATTCAGAGCGAGTGGTCAGAGGAGAACAGGAAGAAGTATAAAACTTCAATGAAATTTTATGAAGACGAAGGTGTACTGAAGGTCAGAACTCGCCTTGTATTTGGTGAAGATAACGAGGACTTTCAATGCCCAATTGTTCTACCTGATCATCCAATAACTCGACGTTTAATTGAGTATACACATAAGACCCTAAATCATGCTGGTGTACAGACCATACTGGGACATTTGAGAGATAGATTTTGGATCCCCAGAGGACGGAGGATTATCAGGGAAGTGATTTCTAAGTGCATTCCCTGTAAGAGGCATTCCGTGAAACATGCGACAACAGAGTGTGCGCCGTTACCAGCCAATCGTATTCAGAGAGTTGCTGCCTTTCAAGTCGCCGGTGCAGATTTAGCTGGCCCAGTCTTTCTGCGAGGATGTATCAAAGCTTGGATCATATTGTTTACCTGTGCTGTGTATCGTGCCGTGCACCTTGAGTTGGTAACGTCTTTGTCAACTGATGCCTTTATTCAAGCTTTGCGAAGATTCATCGCTCGTAGAGGGAGATGCAGTGTTATTTATACAGACCAAGGAACAAATTTTCTAGGTACCGCAAGAGCACTTCAAAATTTGGACTGGGAAGCTATTCAAGCAGACTGTGCAGCACAACAAATAAAGTGGAATTTTAATCCTCCAAGTGCACCTTGGTACGGTGGATGGTGGGAGCGTCTCATTAGAGTTCTCAAGGATCTTTTGAAGAGGAACATCGGCAAAGCTAGTCTCAACTACGAAGAGATGCTTACTGTGTTGGCTGACTGCGAAAGTACCATCAACCAAAGACCTAACCTACACATCTGAGGATCCTGAAGAGCCAAAGCCTTTGACCCCTGCCCATTTTTTGCGTGAAGTTGGTCCACCATTACATCGTGACACAGTTGATCTAGATCTGATTGACAGCAACCATTTACGAAAGAGACTGTGCTACCTTCAAAAGGTTCGTGAGAGTTTCCGCAAGAGGTTCCAAAGAGAATATCTAGCTGCGTTGGTGAAAAATCCTGAAGATAAACAACGTTCCAAATTGAAGGCGGGTGATATCGTTCTTGTGGGATCTGATAATTCTAAGAGAATAGAGTGGCCCTTAGCACGGGTCGAGGAGTTGATCTCGGGCAAAGATGGAAAACGAAGAGTCGCTCGATTGAAACTGGCTCATACTACTCTTATTCGGCCTATTCAACGACTCTATCCTTTAGAAATACGGTCCGAGGATTTACCACCCATCACCGAAGCACGGATTTCTGATGTTTCTGGAGACAATACCCTAGAGACTTCTGAAGTAAAGTGTACCCGAAGTGGTCGTCAAGTGAAGATGCCACAGAGACTAGACCTTTGACTAGAAAGAAACTTTATTGACTTTACTTTAGAGACTTTAAGTTATAATAATGTAAATTTTAAGCAATATTATAGATTTAAGTTTAAGTATTACTCTGCAATATTCTGTAATAGTAGTTTCTCATACCAGTTGTTGTAATATCACTTTAAGGTTGTTTTTCTCTCGCAAACATTTTCCCCTTTTGGTCTACTTTCATCAGTTCATTAAGTTTTGTCTTGATTAAAATCAATACAAAAGGTGGGAGTGTTGCGAATCGTTATACTTTTAATCGTACTCGTTATGATTATTTACTCAATAAATAGCAAGCTGCATCTGGCAACAGTAATAAATAAAATATGGAGAAAAAGATGGTTGTTTGTTTTTTATAACTAAGAAATAAGCGTATTCTTTGCATTGTTTAACTTGCAAATTTCGCCTCTTATTTTATAATGAGGTCTCGTTCGTAAAGCGAAACAGTAGTCGCCATATTGCTGCTTTTGTTCTCGGATTGCATTCTGAACGAGTCTGCTGTGAAAATCAAAATAATTTACATTCTTTTTCTCACTTTATTTCTTGGATTGTCATTTGTGTTTCCATATTCATTATGTTTTAGTAGTAATTTATTTTTTGGATATTGCTTGATTAAGTGTCATTTGTGCTTTCAAATTCATTGTATTTTAGTAGCTAGTAGTTTATTTCTTAGTAATTTCGTTAGTAGTTCAGTTTATTAAGTATCATTCGTGTTTTCAAAAGTTGATTAAATTCATAGTGCTTGTATTTTAATTTCTCTAGCATATTAGTTTGAATGTCAGTTAATAATGAGACTACTCATCATTGGCGATTCTATGGTCAAGTATTTGAAAGAATACTTGACTAACGAATTGTCTGATCATGAAGTTGATCTCATTTCCTTTCCAGGTGAAACCGAAAGGTTATCATATAAACTTAGTGGATTAGGTCATTACGATTGGATGTTGTTTCATGTTGGAACTAATAATCTTTATGGTGATGTTTCTGAAATTCTTCAGAAATTCACCATACTTTTCCAGGAAATTTCGCGCCTACATCCTGGAGTCAAGGTGGTTGTATCGGGGATCATACCTCGTGGTCCAAATTTCTTTTTGGATTATCGATCTCGTTGTGCCGTCATCTCATCTGCTGTTCTTAAATGCCAAGACAGATGTTGTCAACACGGAACTGGAAAAGACTTGCCTGAGCCTAGAGGCGTTTTATTTTTGCCAGTCTCTCGGTTCATGGCAAGGCCTCTGGGGCAGAGATGGGCTACATCTGAACAGAAAAGGTAATCATTACCTGGCAAAAATGTTTGTACAAACACTAAATGGGCTAATAGCTATGGATGATGCAATCTGCAAAAACGTAAGTTCTTTGACAGTTGTTAACTTTCCTGTTAAGTGTAACTCTTCACCTGCTCTTTCTCTTGTCTCCTTTGTTTTCTGCTGTTTCTAATAAAATCTCTGAAATCTGTCCTTTTCTAATACTTGATTTTCATCCATTCTCTCTAAAACTTTGTATTCTGATGTTGTCTCTGGTAGTTCTCGTTATTCTTCTCTTTCTCTTAAACCACGTTCTGTGCCTGCTGTTTCTAGTAAAACCCTTGTGAAACCTGTTCCTTCTAACAATCCTTGTAACTCTTCACTTGCTCTTCCTATTAAACCTGTACTTCCAAATAATTCTGTTATAGTATCCACTTGTACTAATTCTTGTGTTTTTAACCTTTTACCTTCTCAGTCTGTTTCTACTGTACACTGCATTAATTTGCACGTGCCTGGACAATTTTGTTGCATATAGTTGCACTGGAGGGGGGGGGGGTGAGGGATGTCAGGATCAACTGAATAGTAAAGTATATCCGAGAAAATGCAAATCTTGTGAAAGATTGTATAAGCCGAAAGAATCTTTCCGCAAACACTTTAAAAGGTGTACTTCTCTTTTAGGGCCAAGAATTTCATATCCTCGTGAATGTACAGCTTGCTTAAAGTTCTACCATTCTAAAGCATCATTTTTTAATCATAAAAAAGTATGTAAACCCTTTCAATGCTCACAAGATTCCAATTTAATGGGAAACAAATGTGAGAAATGCTTAAAAACATTTTCTAACAAGTTTAGCCTTAAACGACATTTAAAAGCATGTCCTTGGATGCAAGATAAAACTGTAGACGTTTGGAAATGTAAGGTTTGTGGAAAATGTTTCAAGAATATGCAGGAATTAAATATTCATGAACAATCTTGGTATTTAAGAAATGAGCGAGAGGTACATTATTGTGTTTTTCCAGAGTGCAGTAGGCTATTTAGTCACATTGGATGTTTAAATAGACATATAATTGAAGTACACAATTCAAATAATCTAAAAGTTCTAGCATTTGATTGTATGAATAGCTTTCAAAATTGGTTAGAATTGGAAGGCATTTCAACTTTTACATCTTTTAAGAAAACAACAGGAAGTAAACTATGTGGCTCCAAAATTTTCCATTATTATTCTTGTCAATTTAATGTTCCATTACCTAAGCTTGAGGTCTCCAGAAAAACTTACCGCAGAAATTTAAAAGGCACAGTACCTCAATTAAATTGTCCAGTTAGGATTTGTGCCTGTGAGCAAAAAGACTTAGTTACTGTTTCTTATAGTCCTAATCACAATCATTCTCTTAAATTTGAAAATTGTAAATATCAACCTTTGAAATACAGAGATCTAATTAAATCCCATTTGTTACTTTCAATTCCTGTGCATAAAATTCAATTTCTTTTAAGAGATGGTTTTAGAAATCGTGATTGCAGATAATTTTTTCCAGTGAAAGAAGTGTTCCTTTCGCATAAATCAATCGAGGCCTATTCTCAATACATGCGTTGTGCTTTTCAGCCTAAAAATGTGATTTCTGTTGCTGCTCTTGTTGAGGAGCTTACAATTGAGGATTATGACCCAGTGTTAATTTTTAAACCTCAAGGTTCCAATACCCTGTATGATCCTCCTGATTTAGATTTTCTACTCAATAGTGATTCCTCTTTTGCTTTAGGTTTCCAAACTAAAGAACAAAGACATGATGGCTAAGTCTTGCTCTAGAGTATTATGTATTGATTCGACACACAAAACGAATCAATACATCTTTTACTTAATTAATTTGATAGTCTCTGATGAATTTGGCCATGGTTATCCTGTTGCCCATTTTATCACCAATTCCTTAAATTCTGATACTATGATTTGCCTTTTTAAGAGTCTCAAGTGTCGCATTCCCAATTTAAATGTAAATTGTGTTATGACCGATGATGGCCTGACTATATTTAGTGCATTTCAAAGAGTGTTTGGGCAAAATATTAAGCATTTACTGTGCAAGTGGCATGTACTACTATCTTGGAATAGGCAACTGAATTCATGTGTACCTGACAAAGAACTGCGAAAAGCTTTAAAATTAAGATATTTGTTAAATAAGAAAGACCTTGATCAGTTTCATAATCTTTGTAATGTTTCGTAAATATTCTGAAAATTGTGTAGATTTTGTAAAATATTTTAAAGATAATTATTATAATCGATGTGAATTATGAGCCACGTCTTACGGGAGATATTTTCAGTGTTTCATATTTAGGTGAAAGTTTATAATTTTTTCTATGTAAAATCTTTTGATACTAGTAACCTTTGAGATGTCTGAAATTAAATTTTACTTGAAATGTGGCATTAATACTATGAATTTGTTTTGTCTTTAGGTTATTCAAAGGAGAAGACATGAATTTTATGTTAAAGAAGTAATATAACTAAATACTGTTTACTTTTGATGACCAATTCACCCTGGCATCAATGATAAACATCTTTTAGTTCAGTTGAATCTGCATTAGTCATGAATAATTCTTTGAAGCACATTGTATAGGCATGGTCTACTACACATATTCCTCTTGATCTACAAGTTAAAAATTGTTAACAATAACTAGTTTCTATTGAAATTAATTTTTGTGCATAATAGTTTCTTACCCTAATCAAATAAATTTTTATGTTTGTAACTTTCCTTGACCTTCATATTTTTGCCATATAGCTCTTTAAATGGAAAATAAAATCAGATGTTGAAAAACTACTGACTTATTCTTCACTAATTAAACTAACATCCGAAACACATCATAACATCACCATAAAACTTAATGCATTTGGTTGGGGTAACTAATTTATATTTAAACCTGGGGGGGCAATCATTCATACAGCATGTGTACTTTAAAGATAAATAAGCTGACAATTATTTATGCCAGAAAAGGTACTGTAATTCTATTGTTAAATTCATAAAATATACAAAGCAGTGAAATCACATCAAAGTGAACATTCATACATTATATTTCCCATCTGGAGAAAAACTGATTTACAATTAATATCATTTTGTTTTTAAAGTTAATTGTATTGTATCAACAATTTCCTGTAATTAAAATAAGTCCTTATCCAGAGGGCATGAGGAAATGAACCCTGTAGGTATATTTGTGCATGAATGAAACTCCAGCAAAAGAAATATGGACTATATTCTGTTTGTGTTTGGCGCCGCTTGTCCATTTTTGGACCTTGCTCCATATAACATCCAATCCAACAGTGAAATGAATTCAATTTTAAAAAACGATTTGGGTCAATTTTGTTTTCTATTCATTAAGTGATTTAAAATCCAACTTTAAGAGATCATGTGATTCTGTGTTTTGCTCTTAAATGAATAGAGCAACACTCAGTGTTCAGATCATTGGTGTGTTCATGTGTAATGGGGTAAAAATTACTTAGAAGTCATGCATGCATATCTTAAGAAAAGTAGACTAGATATGTGGTACGGGAAAATTTTATTAAACAAATATATGTACATAATCCCTAATCAAATTAAGCCAAATTTTTTCCTTTTAATTGTAATTAAAACTTAACATTTATTTTTAAAATAATGCCTTAATTATCAAGCTTAAAACATTCCAGTTTCATGAATTTACACTTCAAAAACAAAGATTATCTTATTTCCCACCAATCATCTTTCATTTCATGGGAAATTGGGAACAAAATTGTTAAATATTAAAAAGTAATGTATTTTTGAATTATTCTGCTTGTTATATTTGAAAATGAAGTTATAAATTTTGAAGAAATCAGCATTGAGATGTAGAAATTCAGTTTTAAAAAATTATCACAAAGAAAAATCTTATTAAAAATTCAAACGCTATGATTAGGCCATGTGTCTAGAAAAAATTAGATGGTACGAGAGACGAAAATAAAGGTGGAGGTTAAGGAAAGAAATAAAAGCAGTTTTTGGAATCAACTAGTTTCCTCTAATCAAGATTTAGATTGAAACCTTTCTGTTTTTAAAAGTTTGTAGGGCTTAATCTTGAAAATGAAGAGTTCCAAGTTAAAAAGGAAACCTTATCGTCTTTAGAGTTTTGAAAATCCTGTGTCCAATAAATCCTCTAATTAAGGGAACTCAGCATAAAAAAGTAACCCACAAAATGAATTCATAGTTATAACATTTCTAAAATTTTAGGTGATCGGAGTGTTTATTTCTTCAATTGTGTATGCTCTCTTTTCAAACCAGGGTATGAAAAAAATCATGATTTTTTAAAATAAAAACATCGGATTTTAATTCAGAATCAGGATATAATTTGATGTTGATTTCGGTTTCGTCTTTTACTTATATATTCGACATAATTCTTAAAATAGAGCAAATTTATTTAAATATGTTTAATAAAACCTTTTATAATTGTTAAACAATCACAAATGTTTACAAAATATTTAAATTAGTCATGTTTTAATTGTAACAATTTCAAGTATTAAATTCACTACATTTTAATTTTTAAAAATCGTATCTCAATAAACCTAAACATAAGTTGTATATCTTTTCAAAGTCAATGATTAGATGAGCAAGCTTCTTTATCCTGTTTTCAAATTAGGGAACAAGTTTGAAAACTGAGGTACGCACTTTTTGCTCGACGTTTAATCACGATTCTCCATTTCGATAACTCACTGCTGGTAGGTAGGTAATTGAATTAATGTCACACTGGAACAACGCAACGGGATATTGACGACGTACAATGTTTCATTTTAGCAATCTAGGTAGACAAAAGTATTGCATCAAAAATGCACTGGTTGTGGGTGATTTTAAGAGACAGTCATAAAATACTGGTTTGGTATATATTTAACAATTTTTTTATTGCTATTTGAATGCAGAAATATGCTAAATTTAAAGAATTTTTTTAACTTTGCTCTATATATAACACTTCGATCAATTATTAACCGTATTTTTGAAATTTTATATTAATATAAATGTGAATGGTCATATATAACCAAAACAGTTCCATTCAAAAATAAAGTAGATGTATGTAATAGAAAAACTAAGGGAAAAAATCTTTTAAAAATATTACAAAATTATATACTTGGAATCCCAACTGCCTAAATAGTCTACTGAGATTGAAATCAAGGGAAGGTTCAAATTCAAAATTTTTGGAAACATTTGGCTGTGTTTAGTTTTAGACCTTACTCGTAAAGTTGCAATTAGATCTCAGGTGATGAGCAATCTATTCTTACCAATTGACCTTTTTATAATGAATATTTCTTTTATTGCCTATTATGTTTATTTCTTGCCTCGCACTTCGTCTAAGAGCTGGTCGATTGGAAAGAGTACAAACGTAAAATATCCTTGTGGACCAGTATTTGATATATACACTACTGGCTATTAAAATTGCTACACCAGGAAGGCGGCACGCCATACACGTGAAATTTGCATGACAGATAGAACGTGCTTGATATGCAAATGATTAGATTTTCAATGCATTCATGCAAAGCAGGCGGCGGTAGCGACAACTACAATGCTATAAAAGAAGAGATTTGATAGCAGGTTTTCTCATACTGGAATTGCATTTGAACGTTCTTCTCGGGTAAGAAAGTTGTAATGCCTCGTGTAAGAAGGGGGGGGGGTATTTCAATTAACGTCACACTGGAGCAACACAACGGGCTATTGGTGACGGTCCGGGATCAATCCCAAAGGGAAAGATCCGAGGACAACACCACGTAATTTTGAACCACGGTCAGATGACGAGGCAGCACCTGAGCTGGCACCCCACTCTCCAAACTTCCACACCACGCCAACGTGTAAGAAGGAGAAATGCCTACCAGCATATACCTATTTTGATCGAGGAAGGATTGTAGGTTTTACCGGGATTGCGGTTTATCGTACCGCAGTATTGCTGCTCGCGTTGGTCGAGATCCCATGACTGTCAGCAGAATATGGAATTAATGGGTTCAGGACAGTCATACGGAACGTCGAGCAGGATCTCAACGGCCCCTCATCACTAACAGCCGAGAAGACAGATATGTTATCCGCATGGCCACAAGGGATCATACAGTCACGTCACGAGCCCTGAGTCGAGAAATGGAGTTGTTTGCAAGACAACAAGTGTCTGCTCGAACAGTTCGACGACATTTGCAGCAGCATGGACTGTCAGCACGGCGACCATGGCTTCGGCTACCCTTGACGCTGTATCACAGACAGGAGAGCCTCAAATGGTGTTATCAACGACGAACCTGGACGCAGGAATGGCGTCACCTCGTCTTTTCAGACGAATCCAGGTTCTGTATACAGCATCATGATGGCCGCATCCGTGTTTGGCGGCATCGTGAAGAATACTCATTGCCAACTTGCATTTGACATCGTCATACTGGCCCATCACCTGGAGTGATAGTATGGGATGCTATTGGATATACGTCTCGATCACCTCTAGTTCGAATTGCCGGAACTTTGAACAGCAGCCGTTACATTTCTGATGTGGTAAGGCCCGTGGCTCTGCCCTATCTTCGAGGCCTCCTTAACGCTAGGTTTCAGCAGGACAATGCACGACCGCATGTTGACCGTACTGTCCTGACCTTCCTTGATACAGAACATGTTCGACTGTTGCCCTGGCCAGCACGTTCTCCTGATCTCTCGCCAATTGAAAACGTGTTGTCGATGGTTGCCGAGCGACTGGCACGTCACAACTCGCCATTCACTACAGTCGATGAACTGTGGCATAGTGTTGAAGCTGCATGAGATTGTACAGAGATTGTATGCAGTACCCGTACATGCCATACAATCTGTTTGACTCCATCCCAGGCGGATAAGTGCTGTTATTGCTGCCAGAGGTGGTTGGTTTGGGTACTGATTTCTCAGGATCTATACCTCCAAATTTCCTGTAAATTTAATCATTTGTTCTTCCCATTATAATGTATGTGTCCAATAAATATTCTGTTATTTGCATTCCTTCCTGGTGTAGCAATTTTATTGGCCAGTAGTGTAGTTTACGGATACTTTCTGAGGCCATACCTTGTACTTGCTTCGTGCTCAGAAAACATGAGTTTATCTGGAAACCGGAATTTAAACATTATAATATGACTTGCTTGGTAGGTTGTTAATTAACGTCGCACGGGAGCAACACAACGGGCTATTGGCGAAAGTCCGGAATCATTTCCGAAGGGAAAGATCCAAGGACAACGCCTCGTCATTTAGAACCACGGTCATATGACGAAGCAACACCTGACCCCACTCTCCAAACTTCCACATCACGCCAACATGTAGACATTTGAGGCCACGACACATTTAACGTGCACCAGACCCCAGTACACGACGGTCTTTGGTGGGACCGCGTTTCGAACTTGCAAACCCCGGTTGCTAATCCTTTACTCTCCCAACTGTGCTACCGCGGCCCCATATAGTATGGCTTGGAAGCGTTTGATTACTTCTACATTAATCCCAGTTATTTCAGTAGACATCTCAGCATTTCTAAAAATATACGAGTGATATTTCTATCGTTAGGTAATTCCAGAATTTTCGCATTACTACTATTCAAAACAGTATCAGGTAACAAATGTTCATCCATTTCTTGAGAAATATGTTATACTAGCATCGCTTGCTTTGTATATATCACCCAAATGTCAAAATTAGACACGAACAATTTCACTAGTCATTCTAAAATTAAATCTATCAGTTGCGCACACTTGCGCAAAAAAATTTTTGTTCTGCGAACGTCAAATGAGTCAGGATTTACTGTACACATGTAATGTTTTAGTGATATAATATGTTAATTTTGGTATTTTGGTATTTTCAATTAACGTCACACTGGAGCAACACAACGGGCTATTGGTGACGGTCCGGGATCAATCCCAGAGGGAAAGATCCGAGGACAACACCACGTAATTTTGAACCACGGTCAGATGACGAGGCAACACCTGAGCTGGCACCCCACTCTCCAAACTTCCACACCACGCCAACGTGAGGACGTTTGGGGCCACGACAGATTTAACGTGCACCAGCCCCCTTTGTACACGACGGTGTTTGGCTGGATTCGAACTCGCAACCCTTCGGTTGCTAGTCCGTTACTCTTCCAACCGGGCCACCGCGGCCCCATATAATATGTTAAGAGTTCAGTTAAAAATTGTAATTAACAGTTGCGTTAGACACTAATTAGCTAAAAATTCAAAAGGATCTTGCATATTAATGAATTAATATTTTAGAAAATAAAAGCACTTAAGCATACCTCGATGAACAGAAGATAATAATTCTATCCACATCAAATAGCGTTAAAGAAAATATAGGACCTACTATACTTTTCAGTTAAACTTATAGTACCTACTAATACGCATTCGCCAGAATGATTTTACAACCAATGCAGAAAGTTTCACATTGAACCCCTGTACTTCCTGTTATGAAAAATTATTTAGAAAAATCACGTGGTCTTACTAAGGGGACATACTGATCGTAAGATATGATGTATTTTTGAAAATCTGCGATAGTAAAAAATCGATTTTTGTCCGAAAATGACACTGCGACGGTCCGGGATCCATCCCGAAGGGAACGATCCGAGGACTTCACCTCGTCATTTTAAGCCACGGGCAGATGACGGGGTCAATACTTGAAGTTTTTAAATTTAACTTCAAGGTGAAAAGTCCTGTGTAAACGACTTGTTCCAACATGCGAAAGTTTTTAGAACCAAACTTGCTGTTTTTGAAAACCAATTGGGAAAGACAATTTTGGACCACTTCGAAACTTGCAAGAAGTTTGTTGGTGAAACTTGTGTGCCTTTCTCATCAAATTATGCAGTACAAACTATCACAAGCTACGTGAGGAATTTGAAAACCGCTTCGTAGACTTGATCATGCAGCTACAGCAGAAAAGATAGGCAGTAGACGAAGGTTCGAGATGTAGGTTAGCCTCGACTTTGAGTAGATTTAGGACTCGAGTTTTCTTGAAGTGCAAACACTTTACGAACCAGATATTTGAAATTGGATTTACACCGCTAGAAGATATCCTAATACAATATTGAAGAATGAACTTATAGAACATCTTCACGAATTTCCTTATTTTTGCTGTCGGACTTAGCAGCATAGTACGGACGACATTTTTTTTCCCCTTCAAGCAACGAAAGTCTCGTTCATTTTTCATATACAACTTTTCCTCATTTCTCACTTTCCTGAAGAGAAGGTAAGTGACTTTATATTACCTAATTTCGAAAAAAAAGGGTCTGGACCCGAATACAACTTTAAAAAGATGTAGCAAGATGACGTCTTCAATATTTAGGGTTACCGAAGAAATGAATAACCTTATGGAGGAACCCGACGTAGATCCGACAATTTCGTTCAACCCTAAATTCCTAAAAACCAACGATAAAATTGAAAACTCAATAAACTATGCATTTCAAAAAGGAGCCACCTCCTGCAAACTATTTCTCAACCCATCTAACACCAATACTATCCCAAGAAACAATCCAAAAAAAATCAAAGAAGAGATTATTTACAAAACTTCAGATTATAAAAAAATCACAGACTTAAATTTCACAAGATCCGGAAAATTATTCATTTCAACAAACGATCCCACAGTAGCAAGTAACCTTGTTAACATAACAGAAATACAAGGAGTACCGGTAATCCCCCAAGTTATATGGGAAAGCCTAACTACGAAATTCTTAATATTTGATATTCACACCTCAACCACTTTAGAAGAAATTGCAGAAGAACTCACTACTGAAAATGACATCTGCATTTTAGAACTAAGAAGATTCCAAAAAGGCTCCAAAGAAGGAGTATATCCAATACTAATAACTTGTTTGGGAACAACTATTCCCAAATCAATTAAAATATTCCTAACAAATCAAAAAATAAATCAATTCATAGACAAACCAAGACAATGCACTACATGCTTCAAATTCTCCCACAATACCACCCATTGTAAAATCGAAAATATATGCGTAACCTGTGGAGAAACAAAACATACGGATCCATGTCAAAAACCAATAAAATGCATAAACTGTGGACAAAACCACAGAGCTGAATATAACAACTGCCCTTATAAAATAAGAGAAGCAGATTTCCTTCAATATAAAGCATCAAACAGGTTAACTTACAGCGAAGCCAGAAGAAAATATTTCACCAAAAAAACACATACTCAACAAAAATATCATCAAATCAAAACAATGAAATAAGCCAAATTGAAAAATCCCTTGATCAGCTGACAAGAAAGCTTTACGAAACATTCTCAGATAAATTAGACCAAATGCTAGAAAAAATGTCTGATATGTTCATGTCAATGGCAGAAATGAACATTAGCAACATGAAATCTCAAACCAATGATAAAACAAATACAAGCCCACCAAGGGAGAAAAAAAAAGAAAACGGATAATGGAACAAAAAATAAAATAATTACACCCCCAACGATACTCAACAATGATAATTCCCTGAACTTTAGCAACAAGGAAAGTCGAATAGATAAAACAAAAAGAAAAAGCTAAAAAAAAAAAAAGCATGCACATCATACAATGGAATGCAAGGGGGATTCAAAATAAAAAATAGGTCCTTGTCGGATTGATACTCTACCTGATTATTATCTTTGTTTTGATATATTTAGTAAGTTGCGAATGGCAACAGTCTAGTTTTAGTTTGTGTTTTATGTACGCAGAGAAATGGCTTCTGAGTTCCTTTGTCGTATTTTTAGAGAGAAATAATACGTATTATTTACGCCATAAATGCTTCTGAGTGTTATTTTGTGATCTAAAGCAAAGAGTGTACATATTAGAGCTGTAAATAAACTGTTTTGTGTTATAAGGTGTTTTTATGGAACAATTGAGTACACCAACTATAATCTGAATACTTCTGATTCCGAAATTCAAAACGGAACATCTGGCGCCCGCGACAGGACTCGACTGCTGATTATTTGGGTGAGTTTTTGTTTTGTCTATCCTATTTCCTGAATTAATATGGAAGCAGCAAAGAAAAATAGAACTCAGCAGAGGAGACTGTTTAGTAAAGCATGTAATGAGTTTGATGCTGAAGAAGCAAACTTAGAAATTTCTGATAAAATACTTTTTCTGAAAGTTATTGAGGAAAAAGCTACGCTAATGGTGAATGCTGAAGAAAATGTTAAGCAGTTTCTTTTTTCTGAAAACATTGAAGATGATGTAATAGAGAAAGAGATCGATGAATCTGAAAGTTATATAGACCGTTGGCGGTTGTTACAGTTTAAGTTGAAACAACTTTCGCTTTCAGAAAGAGAAGACGTTATTTCGAATTGTAGTGTTTCTCAGCAAAATACATTATTACGTTACCCTAAAATACAGTTACCTACATTTAATGGAGATTTAAGAAACTGGGTTAGATTTTGGGGTCAGTTTGAGAAAGTAGATAAAGACCATAATTTAGATCCGCATGATAAGTTCTCATACCTATCCCAATGTATGGAGAAGGGAAGTGTTGCCGAAGAACTAATTAAAAGTTTTCCACCCGGGGGAAACAGTTATGAGAAAGCTATAGAACAATTGAAATTACGTTTTGGCAGAGAAGAACTGCTTATACAGGTGTATGTTAGGGATCTTCTATCATTAATTCTCCAAAAGCAGAATATGCTGAGAAAATCTTTGAGAAATCTTTATGATTTATTAGAAACAAAGCTCCGTACGCTTGAGATATTAGGAGTAACTAGGGATAAATATGCGTCGATGCTTTTCCCACTTGTTGAGTCTGCTCTACCTGAGGAAACGCTTCTAGCGTGGGAACGATATAGATCTACAAGTCGTAGATCACACGATGAGGAAGATCAAAATACAACTAAAATTACTAAAAAGACTGATCTCGATTCAATTCTTGATTTTCTTCAAGATGAAGTACAGGCAGAGGAACGTATAATTCTAGCCTCACAAAACTTTGGAGTTGAAACCAAGAATAATTTTAAATTGTTCAAGGAGAAGAGAGCTGGAAATAATAAACATAAATATGGGGACCCTTGTCAAATAGCTAGTGCGGCTGATCTTTTAACCTCTTCGAAGGAACAGAGACAGTGCATATTTTGCCACAATTTACATGATTCCACTGACTGTTTGAAGGTACGAAAAATGGCGATGAAAGATAGAGAGAATCTCGTAGAGAAATCAGGGTGCTGTTTTCTGTGCTTAAAACCAGGTCATCAAGTTCGTAAATGTTACTCAAAGGTAACTTGTTTGGGTTGTGGAAAAAGACATCATATGTTACTCTGTCATAGCATAAAGCAGCAGGCATTCTCGCCTACCGGAAAAGAAACTGCAGAATTAGATAATGTTCCGAATGAGGATCAAGCACTTGCGAATGTGTCCCAAAGCCCTAGTGTTATGTTACTAACGTTAACGGTTTTAATCAGAGGTGATGGGAGAAAACGGAAAGCAAGAGCCATCATAGACTCTGCTTCACAGCGCTCTTATATTTTAAAAAATACTGCTAAAGAAATGAAATATAAAAGGGAAAGCTGGGAATATCTTCAACATTCTCTGTTCGGTGGAGAAAATACAGGAGTGTGCAAGCATGATGTGTTTACTTTATATTTGACAAGTTGCGATGGGTCGTATAACTGTCATTTCAAAGTATTGAGTCAACCTGTTATCTGTGCAAGCGTTCCACCGACAATGCCTGCGATTCATTTAAAAGATCTTACGGACGGTAGTATTCATGTGAGCGATGATTATAAAGGTCCTATTGAAATTTTAATAGGAGCCGATGTAGCTGGAAAAATCCTTACTGGTGGTTACAAATCCTTACCTTGTGGTTTAACAGCAATGGAAACACGTTTAGGGTGGACCATTATGGGACGTATACCACAGATTTCTTCAGAGGAAAATGAAATCTCAGTAGCTAGCTCTATGCTTTCTACTACTAGAACAATAACAGAATTGTGGACTCTTGACACTCTCGGCATTACCGATCCATCTGAGAAGAAAACTAAAGAAGACCTTCAGGAATCCGCCATAGAGCATTTTATTAACACACTTCAGGTCGACAAAGACAATCGTTTCGTGGTACATTTACCCTGGCTTGCCGATCACCCTTCACTGCCTGATAATTTTAACTTGGCTTTAAAGAGACTGGATGGTACTGCACGAAAGTTAAAAGAAGAAAATTTGTATGACGATTATAATCAAATATTTGAAGAATGGGCAAGAGAAGGAATAATTGAAGAAGTTCCTAAGCATGAGATTCAATTGCCGTCTCATTATTTACCACACAGACATGTCGTGAAAGAAAATAGCACAACGAGAATTAGACCTGTGTTTGATGCTTCGGCGAAGCTGAGAGGTTCCCCAAGCTTGAATGACTGCCTGGAGAAAGGAATAAATCTTGTTGAGTTAATTCCTACTATATTAACACGTTTTCGGATGAACAAGTTTGGAGTTACGGCAGACATCCGCAAAGCATTTTTACAAATTCGCCTACAAGAAAACGACAAAGATTATTTAAGATTTCTTTGGTATAACGAAAACAATGAACTGAAATACTTTAGACACTGTCGTGTCGTCTTTGGAATTTCTAGTAGTCCCTTCTTACTTAATTCTGTGATTCAATATCATCTAGAAACGATTTTGGAGGAAGCACAACTTGGGAACTCAAAATATCCTGTGGATATGGTTCAGAAATTTAAAAACAGTTTTTATGTGGACAATTGTTTAACTAGTGTAAAAACTGAGACAGAATTGCATGAGTTCATTCAAGTAGCTACAGATATTATGTCAGAAAGGAAGTTTGACCTTAGAGGGTGGGAGCACAATTGTTCCCATTCCTCAACAGAAGAGGTTTCTTGTGTAAAAAATAAAATTGTCCCGGTATTAGGCCTGCAATGGTTTTTAAACTCAGATATTCTTTCCGTAAATGAAGAAGTGTTGAAAGAAAAGAGGAAAGAAATAGTATCATCTATGGTGAACCTTCAAAATATAGACAATTCCTTCATCTATAAGTTTTCGAGCTATAGCAAAACTATAAGAATTATTGCCTGGCTACTTCGATTCATTAATAATTGTCGTATTCCGAGAAATACTAGAAAATATGGTAGCCTTGATTCCGAAGAAATTTCTGTAGCTGAATATGGAGTTATCAGAATAATACAGAAAGAAAGTTTCGTTAATGAACAAGATGAAAAGTTAAAAACTCTGGGAGCCTTCAAAGATAAAAACGATATCATCCGATTGAAAACAAAACTTTTATATCGACCAGATAGTGAAGATTTTAAGATGCCTACGATTTTACCATCCAAACATGAAGTTGTAAAGCGTATAGTGATACACTATCATGTAAAAAATGCTCATGCTGGGACTCAAATGCTGCTTAACATTTTAAGAGAGCGATTCTGGATTCTGCATGGTAGAAAGACAGTGAGATCTATCCTATCCAAATGTATTGTCTGTAAGAGACATTCTGCGAAGAAGCTTGATGCTCTCACTGCATCTCTTCCAGAGGACCGTATACGAGAGGCTGCTGTATTTGAGATCTGTGGTGTTGACCTGGCGGGACCACTGTTTCTCAGAGATAATAACAAATCTTGGGTTTGTCTATTCACATGCGCTGTCTATAGGGCAGTACACATTGAATTAGTGGCTTCTTTATCTACGCAATCCTTCTTAATGGCTTTGCGCAGGTTCATAGCCCGTAGAGGAAGATGCAGCACTATCTATTGTGACAATGGCTCCAATTTTGTGGGTGCTTCAAATTTGCTAGGTGCACTGGATTGGAACCTTATTGTGAGTGACACTGCTTTTCATCCTATTAAGTGGAAATTCAACCCACCGACTGCCTCTTGGTGGGGTGGATGGTGGGAGAGACTGATCGGTATTCTTAAAAGGTTATTGAGAAGAGTACTGGGCCGATCTTTAACTTATGAACAGATGACGACGGTGCTATGTGATTGCGAATCCATAATTAATTCACGACCGATAACGTATGTCGCGGATAATGACGCAGAACTGGTTCCATTGACTCCTTCAATGTTCCTGCAAGATATCAAAATGAGTGGTGTTCCTGACTGTGATAGAATTGATCACCAGAGTCTTAACCAACGTGTTAAGTATCGACAAAATTTACAAAAGGCCTTAAGAAATAGATTTCGATCGGAATACTTGGGAGTTCTGCTTCAGAGACCAGAACGTAAAAGGGCTGCCGAAGTAGTAATTGGTGACGTTGTCTTGATTGGAAGCGACAACACGAAACGTATCAATTGGCCACTTGGGAAAATAATCGAGGTAATCCCAGGGAAAGATGGTGTTACAGGACTTGTGAACTGTTTATATAATTTTGTTATTGTAATTATAACTAGTTGTAAGTTAAATTTTAAGATAAAAGTTAACTTAGGTGGGAGAATGTCGGATTGATACTCTACCTGATTATTATCTTTGTTTTGATATATTTAGTAAGTTGCGAATGGCAACAGTCTAGTTTTAGTTTGTGTTTTATGTACGCAGAGAAATGGCTTCTGAGTTCCTTTGTCGTATTTTTAGAGAGAAATAATACGTATTATTTACGCCATAAATGCTTCTGAGTGTTATTTTGTGATCTAAAGCAAAGAGTGTACATATTAGAGCTGTAAATAAACTGTTTTGTGTTATAAGGTGTTTTTATGGAACAATTGAGTACACCAACTATAATCTGAATACTTCTGATTCCGAAATTCAAAACGGAACATCTGGCGCCCGCGACAGGACTCGACTGCTGATTATTTGGGTGAGTTTTTGTTTTGTCTATCCTATTTCCTGAATTAATATGGAAGCAGCAAAGAAAAATAGAACTCAGCAGAGGAGACTGTTTAGTAAAGCATGTAATGAGTTTGATGCTGAAGAAGCAAACTTAGAAATTTCTGATAAAATACTTTTTCTGAAAGTTATTGAGGAAAAAGCTACGCTAATGGTGAATGCTGAAGAAAATGTTAAGCAGTTTCTTTTTTCTGAAAACATTGAAGATGATGTAATAGAGAAAGAGATCGATGAATCTGAAAGTTATATAGACCGTTGGCGGTTGTTACAGTTTAAGTTGAAACAACTTTCGCTTTCAGAAAGAGAAGACGTTATTTCGAATTGTAGTGTTTCTCAGCAAAATACATTATTACGTTACCCTAAAATACAGTTACCTACATTTAATGGAGATTTAAGAAACTGGGTTAGATTTTGGGGTCAGTTTGAGAAAGTAGATAAAGACCATAATTTAGATCCGCATGATAAGTTCTCATACCTATCCCAATGTATGGAGAAGGGAAGTGTTGCCGAAGAACTAATTAAAAGTTTTCCACCCGGGGGAAACAGTTATGAGAAAGCTATAGAACAATTGAAATTACGTTTTGGCAGAGAAGAACTGCTTATACAGGTGTATGTTAGGGATCTTCTATCATTAATTCTCCAAAAGCAGAATATGCTGAGAAAATCTTTGAGAAATCTTTATGATTTATTAGAAACAAAGCTCCGTACGCTTGAGATATTAGGAGTAACTAGGGATAAATATGCGTCGATGCTTTTCCCACTTGTTGAGTCTGCTCTACCTGAGGAAACGCTTCTAGCGTGGGAACGATATAGATCTACAAGTCGTAGATCACACGATGAGGAAGATCAAAATACAACTAAAATTACTAAAAAGACTGATCTCGATTCAATTCTTGATTTTCTTCAAGATGAAGTACAGGCAGAGGAACGTATAATTCTAGCCTCACAAAACTTTGGAGTTGAAACCAAGAATAATTTTAAATTGTTCAAGGAGAAGAGAGCTGGAAATAATAAACATAAATATGGGGACCCTTGTCAAATAGCTAGTGCGGCTGATCTTTTAACCTCTTCGAAGGAACAGAGACAGTGCATATTTTGCCACAATTTACATGATTCCACTGACTGTTTGAAGGTACGAAAAATGGCGATGAAAGATAGAGAGAATCTCGTAGAGAAATCAGGGTGCTGTTTTCTGTGCTTAAAACCAGGTCATCAAGTTCGTAAATGTTACTCAAAGGTAACTTGTTTGGGTTGTGGAAAAAGACATCATATGTTACTCTGTCATAGCATAAAGCAGCAGGCATTCTCGCCTACCGGAAAAGAAACTGCAGAATTAGATAATGTTCCGAATGAGGATCAAGCACTTGCGAATGTGTCCCAAAGCCCTAGTGTTATGTTACTAACGTTAACGGTTTTAATCAGAGGTGATGGGAGAAAACGGAAAGCAAGAGCCATCATAGACTCTGCTTCACAGCGCTCTTATATTTTAAAAAATACTGCTAAAGAAATGAAATATAAAAGGGAAAGCTGGGAATATCTTCAACATTCTCTGTTCGGTGGAGAAAATACAGGAGTGTGCAAGCATGATGTGTTTACTTTATATTTGACAAGTTGCGATGGGTCGTATAACTGTCATTTCAAAGTATTGAGTCAACCTGTTATCTGTGCAAGCGTTCCACCGACAATGCCTGCGATTCATTTAAAAGATCTTACGGACGGTAGTATTCATGTGAGCGATGATTATAAAGGTCCTATTGAAATTTTAATAGGAGCCGATGTAGCTGGAAAAATCCTTACTGGTGGTTACAAATCCTTACCTTGTGGTTTAACAGCAATGGAAACACGTTTAGGGTGGACCATTATGGGACGTATACCACAGATTTCTTCAGAGGAAAATGAAATCTCAGTAGCTAGCTCTATGCTTTCTACTACTAGAACAATAACAGAATTGTGGACTCTTGACACTCTCGGCATTACCGATCCATCTGAGAAGAAAACTAAAGAAGACCTTCAGGAATCCGCCATAGAGCATTTTATTAACACACTTCAGGTCGACAAAGACAATCGTTTCGTGGTACATTTACCCTGGCTTGCCGATCACCCTTCACTGCCTGATAATTTTAACTTGGCTTTAAAGAGACTGGATGGTACTGCACGAAAGTTAAAAGAAGAAAATTTGTATGACGATTATAATCAAATATTTGAAGAATGGGCAAGAGAAGGAATAATTGAAGAAGTTCCTAAGCATGAGATTCAATTGCCGTCTCATTATTTACCACACAGACATGTCGTGAAAGAAAATAGCACAACGAGAATTAGACCTGTGTTTGATGCTTCGGCGAAGCTGAGAGGTTCCCCAAGCTTGAATGACTGCCTGGAGAAAGGAATAAATCTTGTTGAGTTAATTCCTACTATATTAACACGTTTTCGGATGAACAAGTTTGGAGTTACGGCAGACATCCGCAAAGCATTTTTACAAATTCGCCTACAAGAAAACGACAAAGATTATTTAAGATTTCTTTGGTATAACGAAAACAATGAACTGAAATACTTTAGACACTGTCGTGTCGTCTTTGGAATTTCTAGTAGTCCCTTCTTACTTAATTCTGTGATTCAATATCATCTAGAAACGATTTTGGAGGAAGCACAACTTGGGAACTCAAAATATCCTGTGGATATGGTTCAGAAATTTAAAAACAGTTTTTATGTGGACAATTGTTTAACTAGTGTAAAAACTGAGACAGAATTGCATGAGTTCATTCAAGTAGCTACAGATATTATGTCAGAAAGGAAGTTTGACCTTAGAGGGTGGGAGCACAATTGTTCCCATTCCTCAACAGAAGAGGTTTCTTGTGTAAAAAATAAAATTGTCCCGGTATTAGGCCTGCAATGGTTTTTAAACTCAGATACTCTTTCCGTAAATGAAGAAGTGTTGAAAGAAAAGAGGAAAGAAATAGTATCATCTATGGTGAACCTTCAAAATATAGACAATTCCTTCATCTATAAGTTTTCGAGCTATAGCAAAACTATAAGAATTATTGCCTGGCTACTTCGATTCATTAATAATTGTCGTATTCCGAGAAATACTAGAAAATATGGTAGCCTTGATTCCGAAGAAATTTCTGTAGCTGAATATGGAGTTATCAGAATAATACAGAAAGAAAGTTTCGTTAATGAACAAGATGAAAAGTTAAAAACTCTGGGAGCCTTCAAAGATAAAAACGATATCATCCGATTGAAAACAAAACTTTTATATCGACCAGATAGTGAAGATTTTAAGATGCCTACGATTTTACCATCCAAACATGAAGTTGTAAAGCGTATAGTGATACACTATCATGTAAAAAATGCTCATGCTGGGACTCAAATGCTGCTTAACATTTTAAGAGAGCGATTCTGGATTCTGCATGGTAGAAAGACAGTGAGATCTATCCTATCCAAATGTATTGTCTGTAAGAGACATTCTGCGAAGAAGCTTGATGCTCTCACTGCATCTCTTCCAGAGGACCGTATACGAGAGGCTGCTGTATTTGAGATCTGTGGTGTTGACCTGGCGGGACCACTGTTTCTCAGAGATAATAACAAATCTTGGGTTTGTCTATTCACATGCGCTGTCTATAGGGCAGTACACATTGAATTAGTGGCTTCTTTATCTACGCAATCCTTCTTAATGGCTTTGCGCAGGTTCATAGCCCGTAGAGGAAGATGCAGCACTATCTATTGTGACAATGGCTCCAATTTTGTGGGTGCTTCAAATTTGCTAGGTGCACTGGATTGGAACCTTATTGTGAGTGACACTGCTTTTCATCCTATTAAGTGGAAATTCAACCCACCGACTGCCTCTTGGTGGGGTGGATGGTGGGAGAGACTGATCGGTATTCTTAAAAGGTTATTGAGAAGAGTACTGGGCCGATCTTTAACTTATGAACAGATGACGACGGTGCTATGTGATTGCGAATCCATAATTAATTCACGACCGATAACGTATGTCGCGGATAATGACGCAGAACTGGTTCCATTGACTCCTTCAATGTTCCTGCAAGATATCAAAATGAGTGGTGTTCCTGACTGTGATAGAATTGATCACCAGAGTCTTAACCAACGTGTTAAGTATCGACAAAATTTACAAAAGGCCTTAAGAAATAGATTTCGATCGGAATACTTGGGAGTTCTGCTTCAGAGACCAGAACGTAAAAGGGCTGCCGAAGTAGTAATTGGTGACGTTGTCTTGATTGGAAGCGACAACACGAAACGTATCAATTGGCCACTTGGGAAAATAATCGAGGTAATCCCAGGGAAAGATGGTGTTACAGGACTTGTGAACTGTTTATATAATTTTGTTATTGTAATTATAACTAGTTGTAAGTTAAATTTTAAGATAAAAGTTAACTTAGGTGGGAGAATGTCGGATTGATACTCTACCTGATTATTATCTTTGTTTTGATATATTTAGTAAGTTGCGAATGGCAACAGTCTAGTTTTAGTTTGTGTTTTATGTACGCAGAGAAATGGCTTCTGAGTTCCTTTGTCGTATTTTTAGAGAGAAATAATACGTATTATTTACGCCATAAATGCTTCTGAGTGTTATTTTGTGATCTAAAGCAAAGAGTGTACATATTAGAGCTGTAAATAAACTGTTTTGTGTTATAAGGTGTTTTTATGGAACAATTGAGTACACCAACTATAATCTGAATACTTCTGATTCCGAAATTCAAAACGGAACATCTGGCGCCCGCGACAGGACTCGACTGCTGATTATTTGGGTGAGTTTTTGTTTTGTCTATCCTATTTCCTGAATTAATATGGAAGCAGCAAAGAAAAATAGAACTCAGCAGAGGAGACTGTTTAGTAAAGCATGTAATGAGTTTGATGCTGAAGAAGCAAACTTAGAAATTTCTGATAAAATACTTTTTCTGAAAGTTATTGAGGAAAAAGCTACGCTAATGGTGAATGCTGAAGAAAATGTTAAGCAGTTTCTTTTTTCTGAAAACATTGAAGATGATGTAATAGAGAAAGAGATCGATGAATCTGAAAGTTATATAGACCGTTGGCGGTTGTTACAGTTTAAGTTGAAACAACTTTCGCTTTCAGAAAGAGAAGACGTTATTTCGAATTGTAGTGTTTCTCAGCAAAATACATTATTACGTTACCCTAAAATACAGTTACCTACATTTAATGGAGATTTAAGAAACTGGGTTAGATTTTGGGGTCAGTTTGAGAAAGTAGATAAAGACCATAATTTAGATCCGCATGATAAGTTCTCATACCTATCCCAATGTATGGAGAAGGGAAGTGTTGCCGAAGAACTAATTAAAAGTTTTCCACCCGGGGGAAACAGTTATGAGAAAGCTATAGAACAATTGAAATTACGTTTTGGCAGAGAAGAACTGCTTATACAGGTGTATGTTAGGGATCTTCTATCATTAATTCTCCAAAAGCAGAATATGCTGAGAAAATCTTTGAGAAATCTTTATGATTTATTAGAAACAAAGCTCCGTACGCTTGAGATATTAGGAGTAACTAGGGATAAATATGCGTCGATGCTTTTCCCACTTGTTGAGTCTGCTCTACCTGAGGAAACGCTTCTAGCGTGGGAACGATATAGATCTACAAGTCGTAGATCACACGATGAGGAAGATCAAAATACAACTAAAATTACTAAAAAGACTGATCTCGATTCAATTCTTGATTTTCTTCAAGATGAAGTACAGGCAGAGGAACGTATAATTCTAGCCTCACAAAACTTTGGAGTTGAAACCAAGAATAATTTTAAATTGTTCAAGGAGAAGAGAGCTGGAAATAATAAACATAAATATGGGGACCCTTGTCAAATAGCTAGTGCGGCTGATCTTTTAACCTCTTCGAAGGAACAGAGACAGTGCATATTTTGCCACAATTTACATGATTCCACTGACTGTTTGAAGGTACGAAAAATGGCGATGAAAGATAGAGAGAATCTCGTAGAGAAATCAGGGTGCTGTTTTCTGTGCTTAAAACCAGGTCATCAAGTTCGTAAATGTTACTCAAAGGTAACTTGTTTGGGTTGTGGAAAAAGACATCATATGTTACTCTGTCATAGCATAAAGCAGCAGGCATTCTCGCCTACCGGAAAAGAAACTGCAGAATTAGATAATGTTCCGAATGAGGATCAAGCACTTGCGAATGTGTCCCAAAGCCCTAGTGTTATGTTACTAACGTTAACGGTTTTAATCAGAGGTGATGGGAGAAAACGGAAAGCAAGAGCCATCATAGACTCTGCTTCACAGCGCTCTTATATTTTAAAAAATACTGCTAAAGAAATGAAATATAAAAGGGAAAGCTGGGAATATCTTCAACATTCTCTGTTCGGTGGAGAAAATACAGGAGTGTGCAAGCATGATGTGTTTACTTTATATTTGACAAGTTGCGATGGGTCGTATAACTGTCATTTCAAAGTATTGAGTCAACCTGTTATCTGTGCAAGCGTTCCACCGACAATGCCTGCGATTCATTTAAAAGATCTTACGGACGGTAGTATTCATGTGAGCGATGATTATAAAGGTCCTATTGAAATTTTAATAGGAGCCGATGTAGCTGGAAAAATCCTTACTGGTGGTTACAAATCCTTACCTTGTGGTTTAACAGCAATGGAAACACGTTTAGGGTGGACCATTATGGGACGTATACCACAGATTTCTTCAGAGGAAAATGAAATCTCAGTAGCTAGCTCTATGCTTTCTACTACTAGAACAATAACAGAATTGTGGACTCTTGACACTCTCGGCATTACCGATCCATCTGAGAAGAAAACTAAAGAAGACCTTCAGGAATCCGCCATAGAGCATTTTATTAACACACTTCAGGTCGACAAAGACAATCGTTTCGTGGTACATTTACCCTGGCTTGCCGATCACCCTTCACTGCCTGATAATTTTAACTTGGCTTTAAAGAGACTGGATGGTACTGCACGAAAGTTAAAAGAAGAAAATTTGTATGACGATTATAATCAAATATTTGAAGAATGGGCAAGAGAAGGAATAATTGAAGAAGTTCCTAAGCATGAGATTCAATTGCCGTCTCATTATTTACCACACAGACATGTCGTGAAAGAAAATAGCACAACGAGAATTAGACCTGTGTTTGATGCTTCGGCGAAGCTGAGAGGTTCCCCAAGCTTGAATGACTGCCTGGAGAAAGGAATAAATCTTGTTGAGTTAATTCCTACTATATTAACACGTTTTCGGATGAACAAGTTTGGAGTTACGGCAGACATCCGCAAAGCATTTTTACAAATTCGCCTACAAGAAAACGACAAAGATTATTTAAGATTTCTTTGGTATAACGAAAACAATGAACTGAAATACTTTAGACACTGTCGTGTCGTCTTTGGAATTTCTAGTAGTCCCTTCTTACTTAATTCTGTGATTCAATATCATCTAGAAACGATTTTGGAGGAAGCACAACTTGGGAACTCAAAATATCCTGTGGATATGGTTCAGAAATTTAAAAACAGTTTTTATGTGGACAATTGTTTAACTAGTGTAAAAACTGAGACAGAATTGCATGAGTTCATTCAAGTAGCTACAGATATTATGTCAGAAAGGAAGTTTGACCTTAGAGGGTGGGAGCACAATTGTTCCCATTCCTCAACAGAAGAGGTTTCTTGTGTAAAAAATAAAATTGTCCCGGTATTAGGCCTGCAATGGTTTTTAAACTCAGATACTCTTTCCGTAAATGAAGAAGTGTTGAAAGAAAAGAGGAAAGAAATAGTATCATCTATGGTGAACCTTCAAAATATAGACAATTCCTTCATCTATAAGTTTTCGAGCTATAGCAAAACTATAAGAATTATTGCCTGGCTACTTCGATTCATTAATAATTGTCGTATTCCGAGAAATACTAGAAAATATGGTAGCCTTGATTCCGAAGAAATTTCTGTAGCTGAATATGGAGTTATCAGAATAATACAGAAAGAAAGTTTCGTTAATGAACAAGATGAAAAGTTAAAAACTCTGGGAGCCTTCAAAGATAAAAACGATATCATCCGATTGAAAACAAAACTTTTATATCGACCAGATAGTGAAGATTTTAAGATGCCTACGATTTTACCATCCAAACATGAAGTTGTAAAGCGTATAGTGATACACTATCATGTAAAAAATGCTCATGCTGGGACTCAAATGCTGCTTAACATTTTAAGAGAGCGATTCTGGATTCTGCATGGTAGAAAGACAGTGAGATCTATCCTATCCAAATGTATTGTCTGTAAGAGACATTCTGCGAAGAAGCTTGATGCTCTCACTGCATCTCTTCCAGAGGACCGTATACGAGAGGCTGCTGTATTTGAGATCTGTGGTGTTGACCTGGCGGGACCACTGTTTCTCAGAGATAATAACAAATCTTGGGTTTGTCTATTCACATGCGCTGTCTATAGGGCAGTACACATTGAATTAGTGGCTTCTTTATCTACGCAATCCTTCTTAATGGCTTTGCGCAGGTTCATAGCCCGTAGAGGAAGATGCAGCACTATCTATTGTGACAATGGCTCCAATTTTGTGGGTGCTTCAAATTTGCTAGGTGCACTGGATTGGAACCTTATTGTGAGTGACACTGCTTTTCATCCTATTAAGTGGAAATTCAACCCACCGACTGCCTCTTGGTGGGGTGGATGGTGGGAGAGACTGATCGGTATTCTTAAAAGGTTATTGAGAAGAGTACTGGGCCGATCTTTAACTTATGAACAGATGACGACGGTGCTATGTGATTGCGAATCCATAATTAATTCACGACCGATAACGTATGTCGCGGATAATGACGCAGAACTGGTTCCATTGACTCCTTCAATGTTCCTGCAAGATATCAAAATGAGTGGTGTTCCTGACTGTGATAGAATTGATCACCAGAGTCTTAACCAACGTGTTAAGTATCGACAAAATTTACAAAAGGCCTTAAGAAATAGATTTCGATCGGAATACTTGGGAGTTCTGCTTCAGAGACCAGAACGTAAAAGGGCTGCCGAAGTAGTAATTGGTGACGTTGTCTTGATTGGAAGCGACAACACGAAACGTATCAATTGGCCACTTGGGAAAATAATCGAGGTAATCCCAGGGAAAGATGGTGTTACAGGACTTGTGAACTGTTTATATAATTTTGTTATTGTAATTATAACTAGTTGTAAGTTAAATTTTAAGATAAAAGTTAACTTAGGTGGGAGAATGTCGGATTGATACTCTACCTGATTATTATCTTTGTTTTGATATATTTAGTAAGTTGCGAATGGCAACAGTCTAGTTTTAGTTTGTGTTTTATGTACGCAGAGAAATGGCTTCTGAGTTCCTTTGTCGTATTTTTAGAGAGAAATAATACGTATTATTTACGCCATAAATGCTTCTGAGTGTTATTTTGTGATCTAAAGCAAAGAGTGTACATATTAGAGCTGTAAATAAACTGTTTTGTGTTATAAGGTGTTTTTATGGAACAATTGAGTACACCAACTATAATCTGAATACTTCTGATTCCGAAATTCAAAACGGAACATCTGGCGCCCGCGACAGGACTCGACTGCTGATTATTTGGGTGAGTTTTTGTTTTGTCTATCCTATTTCCTGAATTAATATGGAAGCAGCAAAGAAAAATAGAACTCAGCAGAGGAGACTGTTTAGTAAAGCATGTAATGAGTTTGATGCTGAAGAAGCAAACTTAGAAATTTCTGATAAAATACTTTTTCTGAAAGTTATTGAGGAAAAAGCTACGCTAATGGTGAATGCTGAAGAAAATGTTAAGCAGTTTCTTTTTTCTGAAAACATTGAAGATGATGTAATAGAGAAAGAGATCGATGAATCTGAAAGTTATATAGACCGTTGGCGGTTGTTACAGTTTAAGTTGAAACAACTTTCGCTTTCAGAAAGAGAAGACGTTATTTCGAATTGTAGTGTTTCTCAGCAAAATACATTATTACGTTACCCTAAAATACAGTTACCTACATTTAATGGAGATTTAAGAAACTGGGTTAGATTTTGGGGTCAGTTTGAGAAAGTAGATAAAGACCATAATTTAGATCCGCATGATAAGTTCTCATACCTATCCCAATGTATGGAGAAGGGAAGTGTTGCCGAAGAACTAATTAAAAGTTTTCCACCCGGGGGAAACAGTTATGAGAAAGCTATAGAACAATTGAAATTACGTTTTGGCAGAGAAGAACTGCTTATACAGGTGTATGTTAGGGATCTTCTATCATTAATTCTCCAAAAGCAGAATATGCTGAGAAAATCTTTGAGAAATCTTTATGATTTATTAGAAACAAAGCTCCGTACGCTTGAGATATTAGGAGTAACTAGGGATAAATATGCGTCGATGCTTTTCCCACTTGTTGAGTCTGCTCTACCTGAGGAAACGCTTCTAGCGTGGGAACGATATAGATCTACAAGTCGTAGATCACACGATGAGGAAGATCAAAATACAACTAAAATTACTAAAAAGACTGATCTCGATTCAATTCTTGATTTTCTTCAAGATGAAGTACAGGCAGAGGAACGTATAATTCTAGCCTCACAAAACTTTGGAGTTGAAACCAAGAATAATTTTAAATTGTTCAAGGAGAAGAGAGCTGGAAATAATAAACATAAATATGGGGACCCTTGTCAAATAGCTAGTGCGGCTGATCTTTTAACCTCTTCGAAGGAACAGAGACAGTGCATATTTTGCCACAATTTACATGATTCCACTGACTGTTTGAGGTACGAAAAATGGCGATGAAAGATAGAGAGAATCTCGTAGAGAAATCAGGGTGCTGTTTTCTGTGCTTAAAACCAGGTCATCAAGTTCGTAAATGTTACTCAAAGGTAACTTGTTTGGGTTGTGGAAAAAGACATCATATGTTACTCTGTCATAGCATAAAGCAGCAGGCATTCTCGCCTACCGGAAAAGAAACTGCAGAATTAGATAATGTTCCGAATGAGGATCAAGCACTTGCGAATGTGTCCCAAAGCCCTAGTGTTATGTTACTAACGTTAACGGTTTTAATCAGAGGTGATGGGAGAAAACGGAAAGCAAGAGCCATCATAGACTCTGCTTCACAGCGCTCTTATATTTTAAAAAATACTGCTAAAGAAATGAAATATAAAAGGGAAAGCTGGGAATATCTTCAACATTCTCTGTTCGGTGGAGAAAATACAGGAGTGTGCAAGCATGATGTGTTTACTTTATATTTGACAAGTTGCGATGGGTCGTATAACTGTCATTTCAAAGTATTGAGTCAACCTGTTATCTGTGCAAGCGTTCCACCGACAATGCCTGCGATTCATTTAAAAGATCTTACGGACGGTAGTATTCATGTGAGCGATGATTATAAAGGTCCTATTGAAATTTTAATAGGAGCCGATGTAGCTGGAAAAATCCTTACTGGTGGTTACAAATCCTTACCTTGTGGTTTAACAGCAATGGAAACACGTTTAGGGTGGACCATTATGGGACGTATACCACAGATTTCTTCAGAGGAAAATGAAATCTCAGTAGCTAGCTCTATGCTTTCTACTACTAGAACAATAACAGAATTGTGGACTCTTGACACTCTCGGCATTACCGATCCATCTGAGAAGAAAACTAAAGAAGACCTTCAGGAATCCGCCATAGAGCATTTTATTAACACACTTCAGGTCGACAAAGACAATCGTTTCGTGGTACATTTACCCTGGCTTGCCGATCACCCTTCACTGCCTGATAATTTTAACTTGGCTTTAAAGAGACTGGATGGTACTGCACGAAAGTTAAAAGAAGAAAATTTGTATGACGATTATAATCAAATATTTGAAGAATGGGCAAGAGAAGGAATAATTGAAGAAGTTCCTAAGCATGAGATTCAATTGCCGTCTCATTATTTACCACACAGACATGTCGTGAAAGAAAATAGCACAACGAGAATTAGACCTGTGTTTGATGCTTCGGCGAAGCTGAGAGGTTCCCCAAGCTTGAATGACTGCCTGGAGAAAGGAATAAATCTTGTTGAGTTAATTCCTACTATATTAACACGTTTTCGGATGAACAAGTTTGGAGTTACGGCAGACATCCGCAAAGCATTTTTACAAATTCGCCTACAAGAAAACGACAAAGATTATTTAAGATTTCTTTGGTATAACGAAAACAATGAACTGAAATACTTTAGACACTGTCGTGTCGTCTTTGGAATTTCTAGTAGTCCCTTCTTACTTAATTCTGTGATTCAATATCATCTAGAAACGATTTTGGAGGAAGCACAACTTGGGAACTCAAAATATCCTGTGGATATGGTTCAGAAATTTAAAAACAGTTTTTATGTGGACAATTGT